>OU426999.1:733994-791494 GCA_911387935.1 Dolichovespula saxonica
CTTGTTGTAACACCCGCGTTAGAAGGAGTTAGAGGAGGGGGTTTATTGCACGGACGAAGTGATGACTGTAATTTAATCATTCCCGCGTGGTCATCTGGTATAACATCGCGAGCAACGAGAATAATTAAAAGCCAACAATTTCTTCTTCTTCTTCTTCTTCTTCTTCTTCTTCTTCTTCTTTTTATTTTTCTTTTTCTTTTTTTTTTTTTTTTTTTTCGAACGTTGAGAAGATACCAAGCTGAACGCGCGAATAAGGAAAATAGCTCGCGTGTATTCAACGTACTTATCTGATAAGAAAAGTACCGCGAATAGGAGATACGTTTTACGAATAAAATGAGAGAGAAAGAAATTTTCTCAATGCTCAACAATAAAATTATACTTCGTTTAAAATCTTTCGTTAACGGAGAAAACGTCGTGGTTGTAATCCGTAGAAAAAAAAAAACGGAGGATAAAGGAATGAATGAATGAATGAATGAATGAATGAATGAATGAACGAACGAATGAATGAGAATGTTCGAGCGGTGTTTAAGCGTGTGGAATCTAATATCTAATATCCTTAGTTTAGAGATCGGAGGGTCACACGCGAATCGCCGGATATCCGTCAGGCCGTGACGCGTCCAATGGCGTTTTGCGCCTCGTCGCGTGTCCAGTTGGAAATACTTTGAGAAGATTTAAAAAAGGAAAGAAAAAAGGAACAAAGGGAAGGGAAAGGAAAGGATCTACGAAATTTCCATTTGAGATTTTTTTTTCTTTTTTTCTTTTTTTTTTCTTTTTTTCCTACGTGATTTCAATCGTCTCTCGTTCTATGTATAAGACAAACGCTAATTGTCAGTCGTTGTACATACGCACGTAAATATATATGCGTGTACGCATATATTTGCACGTATATTATACGTAAGGATGATGTTCCGAATAGTGAAATGAAATGAAAAAAAAAAAAAAAAAATAAAAGAGTAAAAAGGAAAGAAAATTTATTTAAATCGAGGATTCGACTATCGTGAAAATGAATTTAAATAAAACTTCTTCGTTTCCTTATCCACTTATATTCGTGATTGAAGATTAATATGGAACGGATAAAATGACGAAAGAGAAAGAAGAAAAGGGGTGGGGAGTAATTTTCTAAAATTATTTACGATACATCGATGATAAATTTTATCGAAAGCGAGGTTGTCGTACGAAAAGAAAAAAAAAAAGAAAAAAGAAAAAAGAAAGAGAATTGAAGAATTTACGGAAGGAAGTAAAGTGAATAAAGATCGACGAAGTAAAACAACAAAAGAGAAAAAGAAAAAAGACGATTTTCGAGGAAACGCGTGAACGAAATTAATCGAGTGATGGCATAGAAAAAATAAATTCTATTAAAAGTTTACTTTTAAACGTTGTTGCTGTAACGTAAAAAGTACAAAAAAGAAAGAAAAGAAGAGAAAAGAAAAAACGATAAGAGAGAAATAAAATAAGTCGACGAAGAGAAGGAAGATTTTTGATGGAAACGGTATCGGCGAAATTAATTTTACTCGTTGATAATAAATTCCAATAAAAAAATTTCTTGAGAATTCTCTTGGGTGGATGGGGGAGGGAGGAGGAGGAGGAGGAGGAGTGGCTCACACGTACACACGCGAGGAATTTTCAACGATAACAAAAATGAAGATAAAAGATATACATACATACATACATACATACATACACAGAGACAGATACATAGAGATACATAAATGAATAAACGTAGTAAAGGAAAAATATTCTTTCTTTCCTCTCGCGTATTTTTATGAAAATGTTATTCCTCTCTTCACCCCTTTCTTTCGCACAATGTGTTAAAATGTAATCCATGTACATACATACATACATACATACATACATACATACATACATACATACATACATAAATATATATATATATATATATATATATACACATGCATATATACATGGTATATATAAAATGGATGGATGCACCGAGGATGATACATACATGCATACACACACACACACACACACACATACATACATACATACATACATATATATATATATATATATATATATATATATATATACGTCGCGTTTCTTGAAGTAGAACGCGTCTTTGTTTCGTGCGACATTCCGTCCGCCATTCGTACGGCACGTCGTAGAGAATTGGAAGAAGTGCATTATGCATCTGGGAATTGGGAGCATCGCGTTCCAACATTAGAGTTTTTCGCATGTCTCTTCTTATTCGTCGTCGTCGTCGTCGTCGTCGTCGTCGTCGTAGTCGTTGTCGTAGTCGTATAAACGAACTCTCCATTTGTTTCCACGTGTATATCTGTTATATCTATGTATGTATACGGATATATAACCCTACGTAAAAGGTATATATCGTCGTACTTTAACCCGATTGTGAAAACGTGTGTGCGTCTCTCTGGGTTGCGTTGGAAGCATCTGCTAACACTTTTTTTTTTATTTTTTTATTTATTTATTTTTTTTTTTTTTTTTTTACGTAACAACTATTTCATAACAACTAACATTTATATATAAAAATATATATATATATATGTATATATATAAAGAGAAAGAGAATATAACATGAAATTGTAAAAGTCATTGCTCGTGACATTCACGTTCGCGAGAAAGAAAAGTTTTCCCATCGACGGATGGAACGTGTTATCTTTTATGCATTAAAAAAAAAAAATAAATAAATAAATAAATAATAATAAGAAGAATAAGAACAAAAACAACAAAAAAAGAGGAATGTAAAACGGTGGGTTTTTAACGAGAACGCGAACAGTGGACCGACCGAGTACGTTAAACCGAGATGATAATTGAAAGATCGCGTTTCTCGCGAGGTCAAAGGTTAATTGGACATTCGGTTGAAAATGAACTTTATCAACGGAATACCGAGAGAGAGAGAGAGAGAGAAAGAGAGAGAGAGGAGTTAAGCTCGATCGAGTGAGATAATTCGCAACATGGACTACGACGAAGACGACGACGACGACGACGATGATGATGATGATGATGATGATGATGATGATGATGATGATGTGGAGATGGGTGAATAAAAATGGTGGCTAAAGAGAAAAAGAGAGAGAGAGAGAGAGAGTCCTCGTAATTATCGGTACTTCGAAGTTGATGAGATGATTGGTTGTCACATTAAAACGATGCGTGGGAGGATCAGAGTGCCCCTGCACCGGGGAGATCATTGCAACGAGCACATATATTGCATATATACACCAGGGGCCAAAGCCCTCGAACGAGTTTGTTTTTCTTTTTTATTTCCCAACCTTCTTTCGTTCTTTCTTTCTTTCTTTCTTTCCTTTTCCTCCTCTTACTTTTATTTATTCATTCATTCATTCATTTATTTATTTATTTATTTATTTTTAAAATCTACGACGATGCCGTCCCTCTACGCTCGACTCGGTCGCACGAACATAATTTGATTTTTATTTTTTTTTTTTATTTATTTATTTTTTTCTATTTTTTTTTTTTAATTTTTTTTTTTTTTTTTTTTTTTTTTTGAAGAACATACATTCGATCACTTCGAATATCTAACGAATTGTTTATAACGGGGATAAAAACTTTCGAGTAGTTCGTACGATATGTTTGGATCAAGCGCGAAATATTTAGATCCGGTTAATCGTAATAAAAAAAAAAAATAAAAAAAAAAATAAAAAAAGAGCAAATGAAAAGAATTTTTTTTTATTTTTTGTTGCGCGCGCAGGAGGGATGGTCTAACTCGGTCCACTCTCTAACTTGATTTCGAGATTCGTTTTGATGCAATTAAAAGTGCCGGAATATAACGGAAAATCGTTTTCGATCGCAGATGCTTTCTCCATTTTGAAGAAAACGATGTTGTTTCCCGTCGTCGTAGAGGAAGAGGAGGAAAAGGAAAAGGAGGAGGAGGAGGAGGAGGAGGAGGAGGAGGAGGAGGAAGCGTTTTCTTTTGTGCTCATTTGGTGCTGAGTGCGTTGCATTATCAATGTGACGCCTTGCACATTTACAATACGTTAGTACCTACGTACGTACTTTAAGTGGAAAGTACCGATGCGATGAATTTTTCTACCCCTTTTTGTTTTTTTTTTTTTTTTTGCCATTCGTAAAGTCGAAAGATAGAATACTCCGGGTAAAGTGTTTTCTTTTTCTTTTTTTTTTTTTTTTGCTTTTTTTTTTCTCTCTTTTTTTTTTTCCCCCTTTTGAAAAGAACGTGTCGTC
Organism: Dolichovespula saxonica; assembly: GCA_911387935.1. NCBI lineage: Eukaryota > Metazoa > Arthropoda > Insecta > Hymenoptera > Vespidae > Dolichovespula > Dolichovespula saxonica. The sequence goes on from OU426999.1 coordinate 738,174, forward strand.
GTCGTACGTCGTCGTCGTCGTTAGTACTCTCGACGCATAGCGACCAGAGAGAGAGAGAGAGAGAGAGACAGAGAGAGAGAGAGAGAGAAAGAGAGAAAGAGAGAGAGAGAGAGAGGACTTCGTGTCATCCAAAATAGATGCCTGTGCATGCCCATATATACACCACACTTAAAGATATACATATGAGACACGTGCATACATGGATGCATACATGGATGCATACATGGATGCATACATACGCGTTACGTCATATTCTTGACGGACTACTACGTAGATAACGTAGCAATCACGTCTCTCTCTCTCTCTCTTTCTCTTTCTCTTTCTCTCTTTCTCTCTTTCTCTCCGTCTCAACTTCATTATCCCCGAGAGAGATGCAACCCTGGGTGCACCTATTCATCGTCTACGCGTAATTAGAAAAGCGTTGACGAGATTAGACTTTATGTACTTCCTCTCTTCCTTCGTCTTTTTCACTTCTTCTTCTTTCTTTTCTTTTCTTTTCATTTTTTTTTCTTTTTTTTTTTTTTTCATCTTCGTAGCCGTCACGTCACGTGATTACGAAACGAAACCTCGTCCGTACCTCCCGGTGACTCATCAAATCGACACGGCTAAGGATCGGGTGGATCGAATAAATAAATAAATAAATAAATAAAAAACAAAAAAAAAAGGGGGAAAAAATTGCGTGTAGGAGAAAAAAAAGAAGCAGAAATTTGACCTGAACGTAATTCTCCAATTTAAATATCCGTAGCTCGTTCTTGAAATCTCGATTGAAAACGAACTCGACGAACTCGATGAGATTTCTTTGGATCTCCTTTCACTCGGCGCGAGTTTATCGCGATAACGGATAATTTCGAATATCGGCACCTTCTTCTTATTCTTCTTCTTCTTCTTCTTCTTCCTTTCTTTTTTTGTCCGGACGTTCGTGATCGACGTCGAACGACGAAAGCTTGTCGAAAAAAAAAAAGAAAGAAAAAAGAAAAAAAAAATCTCCGACAGGTGTTCGACGTTTCCTTTTCTCTCTTTTTTTTTTCTTTTTTTTTTTTTTCTTTTTTTTTCCAAAACGATTATACGAGGCAACGAAGTCGATAAATATATGTATATATTTATATATATGGCGGACGAGAAGAAGAGAGGGTTCCTCTTATACGAATCCTTGTCTCGTCGGTGCTGGAATATGTAAATTTTATAGGATAGACCCTTCAAGTATAATGACGGCTAGGTATAATGCTGTTTACTTATTTCCCATACTAGCTTGCTACTCCTCCTCCTCCTGCTGTTTTTGTTTTTGTTGTTGTTGTTGTTGCACCATTATATGAGATAGATAAAAAAAAAATATATATATATATATACAAAAATTATATTGGCGAGCAATGCGAACAGATTTCTGTGAGTATATAAACTCGAGATACAATATTTAACGTTCACATGGATGAAATGTGAACTCTTGGATGTTCACGTTGGATGAAATGTGTCTCTTATGTATCGTTCCTATAAAAAAGGGACTATGTCTTCGTCTTATATATGTCTGCTGCCTGCTGCTGTTGCTATAGCTTTTGCTATAGCTTTTGCTATAGCTTTTGCTGTCTCGTGAAACTCGATAGGGATCGCATATGACAGAGGGACCCGTTCGTACATGGCTATCTTATAAGTGTTCCTCTAAGTGCCATTTCTGAAACCATTATGTCATTCTCTCTTACGTACACACATCATCGTCGTCAAGTACGTTTTCGTAATAACGACAACAATACTTCCTTCGTACAAAATCCTTTTTTTTTTTTTCTTTTATTTAGCAACGATAAAAACTAAATATATCGTTTAATAAAATTAAATAAAATTATTTTTCGTTTATTATTTCTTCAATTATAAATTTCATTCGTTCCATTAATCATTGGAACTCTTCGAAGATCTCGTAGGAACGATTTATTCGATTTAACGTCTATTAATTCGTTATTACGTTCGAGTATTACAGGAAATTTAGTAGATACGACGAATAATAAAATAGATTTATTTGACTATTTTACAGACCAAAACGGATGCCGACGTGATTAAAATGATGTCTTACATACTGATCGTTGCCGGCGCGTTAACGTTCGTCGTCAGCTTTTTAGGATATTGCGGAGCTATGTTCGAATCAAGATGTCTCCTCTGCGTCGTAAGTCCGTAATGCATAATTCGATTTGATATCATACCTATTGCTACCATTGCTAAGTTCTACGTTTAGATAATTACGAGTTTAATAACATGTCTCCCGGATTAAATGTGAAATATATCCTTTTTCTGATTGCAGTACGGCGTCCTTCTTTTATTGGTTTTGGTCCTGGAATCTGTTGTCGTTGGCCTTGCGTTTGGACTGAAAGGAGATGTACGTATATGTGTGTGTGTGTGTGTGTGTGTATGGAAAAGTTCGACGATAGAAAACAGTTATATTTGCTTTAAAACGATCCCAATGTCGGACAGTTTGTAGAGTCGTGAAAGTTCTTTTGAAGAATACAGCGTTTGAATATTCTCTCGTGTGTGTGTGTGTGTGTGTTTGTGTGTGTGTCTTATCGTTGAACTTCATCCATTTTTTATATCGTATCGAACCATTATTTTATCATATATACGATGCTAATACAATGATGATTTATCGATGAACGATCATTAATTAAAAACTAGATCAAGCGAAATTAATTTGTGTTTTGTGTGTTTCTACACAGGCGGAGAAGGGTACGCAAAGTTTTCTGAAGTCAACGATCAAGTATTACGCGTCAAGCGTAGATCAGACCGAAACCGTGACGGTCGCTTGGGACGGTATCATGACTCAGGTATTTTTATTATCCTTTTATTATTATTATTATTATTTTTTCTTAAAAAAGAAAAAGAAATTTGCGACCCGTCGAATTTGTCAAAAAGACGAAACAATGATAATGATAATGATAATGATGATAATAATAATAAACAACAACAACAACGACGATGATTCGCGATTGATCTCATTTCTCAGCTCCATTGTTGCGGCGTCGAAAGTTACTTGGATTTTCACGAAAGCACGAATTGGACGACCACCAACAAAGTTGTACCGGAATCATGTTGCATAAAGGATAACGGCGAGTTGAAGGATCGTTCCTGTCCTCTGAATCCAACGTCATCTAACTCTTATTATCAAACGGTAATGATATATCTCTGATTTACTATCAGATATCCTTCTGTTATTGGGTCCTTATCGAGCTTAGGATTGTTTTCGAACGTTGGTACGCTACGAGGACGTATGAAATGGAATGGAAACGAGAGTAGATATTAACGTCTTGTTTCAGGGTTGTTACAAGGCAATGATAACGGCGATGGAGGAAAACGCGGTTATAGTTATCGGAGTAGCAGCAGGTTTGGCCTTGGTTGAAATCCTGGTTATAATATTGGCCCTATACCTGGCCTGTATCTACTGGCGTCCTCAACATGGTAGGCTAGACGTTGTTTAACTAAACAATTTTTTTAATCGTTTCGTTGGTATTATAAAAATACGAAAAAAAAAAAAAAGAAAAAATTTTTTGAGAAAAACGAGACTCGATGTTCGTTTAAACGCGAACATCGGCCATCTCGCGGAAGTATATCTTCCTCTATTTCTTCTACTTCTACTTCTACTTCTTCTTTAAACGTCGATTACCGGTAAAACGTGATCACTTTAACGCTTTGCAGTTTATCGATGCGTAGAGCCGTCTGGCAAGGAGTAAAACTTCGGCAGCAGAACGTTAAGCTTTCTTCTCACTTTCCACCCCAACCCCCGCCCCCAAATTTGAAGAGCTCCCGTGCATATATATATATATAAATATATATATATACATGGCTTTTGTTTACCCCGCCCACCCCCCAAAAACCCCCATGCGGTGGGTAATGCAATTATTCTACCCATCGACTACTACTACACCATCGTGTTAATGCATCTTGCACTGCTGCGTTGCAATGTCCATCGAATATATACATACATACATACATATATATATATATATTTAATAAATATATATATATATATATATATATATATATATATATATATTTAATAAAAATTATCCGACGATCGATCGATCGCACGACGAGAGATTTATATTTTCTACTACGTTGGTTTATTTCAATGTGGTGTACAATATCTTATATATATATTTCTTAATATCGTTATAACTTTATATGCCAAATTAATCGCGCGACGTTTATCCGTAAAAAAAAAAAGAAAAAAAAAAAAAGTAAAAGATCGTTTGTGCATCATTCCTCTCTTAGGAATATCCTAAAATTATTTCAACGATATTTTTACACGTGTTCTCGTTCTCTCTCTCTCTCTCTCTCTCTCTCTCTCTCTCTCTCTCTCTCTTTTTATATATATATATATATTTACATATTAATATATAGTATTCACGATAGGTAATAATAATCCATAAGTTTATTACTCCAATTCTATACGTGATGATATTATACATTGAGAAGACATTGTGCGAATTGAAACGTTTTGTATCAATCTTTTTTTGTTTTTTATAATTCCTTTTTTTTCTTTTTTTTTTTTTTTTCAAGAACATTTAGAGATATACTTCGTGCGCCAACGTAGATAACCTAAGTATTACGCGATTGTTTTATATGTATTTTTTATTTTTTTTTTTTTTTAAATAAACGATATACTTTTATATATATATATACAAAGTGTCGAAGAGAAAGTAATATTTAAATCGATACGTGACCAATCCATTTTCTGCATGAACCATTTTTGCGCAATTAAGAAAAAAAGAAAAAATAATAAAAAAAATCGAAAAAAAAGAAAGAAAAGAAAAAAAAAACATCGCAACGAATATCCCCGTTGAACATATATCGTCAAAATATACACGTGGGTGTAATGCGATTAATAATAAAAAAATAATTGATGCCGGTTTGGTATTATAATATCGTGCATCACTCCATATATATTGTATAATAACATTTAAAAAAAATTCCCCAGCTATAATTTCTTTTTTTTTTTTTTTTTTTTTTTTTTTTTTTTTTGTATACATAAAATTTAATGTACGTACGGTTAAGTAAACATTTTACAGAAAACCGAAAATTCTTTTAGCTTGCGTAGATGTATCATCGAGACAAGCCTGGTGAGAGGGGTGGTGAAGTGGTGAGATGATGATGATGATGATGATGATGATGATGATGATGATGATGGGGGATGTTGATGGTTATGGTGAAATTTCGTTTCAAGTAAGATACGCTTGAAGATATTGATCGAAAAAATTGACACTTAATTATTATCCCACATGCCTCTTTTACTTTTTTTTTTTTTTTTTTTTTTTTTTTTTTTGTAATCAAACAATGCCGAATCCGTTGCCGATATTTTTCTTTTTTTTTTTTTTTTTCTTCTTCTTCTCCTCTCTTTATATTCTCACCCACGTAATTTTTCTTCGTTGTTATACCGTTTATTAATTTAAGGCACGATGTAGGGGTAGTAGCTTCGCTTCCTATCTATTTTGCATGATCATGCTATTACAAATCAACTATACCAAAGCGGTGACAGAGGCCTGATTGCATCTAAGAAAATAATTAGACGAATGAATGGTCTTCCTTCCCCTCCCACAACCACCTCCCCTCCCCATCCCCTCCACCTTTCCCCGTTTTTACGTGCTTAGTCACATTTTAAAGTCGATCAATACCAATTAAATAATTATGCAATCATGCCTCGGGTTTCTTTCTTTTTTTTTTTTCAGTTGTTATTACGGTTCAAACGTAATTTAGTAGTGTTCCTTCATTCGACACGTTTTATCCATGTATATAATCTCTCTCTCTCTCTTTTTGATATTTCTTAGCACAAATTACCAAGTTGAAAAACTTACGTACGCAATAACGTCCAATCAATATAATTTTTACGAGAGATAAGTAGGTGTACGATGATAAATAACGTCGTTAATTTTGAATACGATTAAATGGATTTATACGATGTAGCTTATATATTCTTTATCATTCACGATTTTTCCATTCGAAGTAGAATATCTTTTTTTTTTTTTTTTTTTCGAGATCATATTTAAATACAGCGAATATAATATAAATGCTAAACAACGTATTAAATGCGATATTGATGACACGTAAAATAAAAAAAATTATACGTATATATGTGTATATATATTCTTTTTGAAATTATTATTATTATTATTATTATTATTATTATTATTATTATTATTATTATTATTATTATTATTATTATTATTACAGTAGGCGATAGTTTTAATTGTATTGAAAAAAAAAAAAATAAACAGAAAAGTTACTGCCTATTTTTCTATCTATTAAAAATTATTAAACGACGATCCAACCAAAGTGATAAACCACAGCCGTTCAGATATATCTATCGCAAAAGTGAACATATATACCAATGTAAAACTCTCCACACATTTCGTATTTGATAATTTGTGCTAGTATATATCCGTATTATTTTAACCACATTATATAAATTATATGTATGTATACTATAAAAAAAAAAAAAGAAAAAAACGAAGCTTTACGAATACGTAAAGGAATCGGTGAGAGAAAAAAAAAAGAAAATGAAATAACGAATTAAATTATTATTATTATTATTATTATTATTATTATTATTATTATTATTATTATTATATAAAAAAAATGCACACTTTTAGTAATAACGCGATACAAATTTACATGAAATGATATTTATATATATATATATTTTTTTTTCTTCTTTTTATAATTCAATTTTTTTCACAGTTACATTCACGATTTCAATGGGCTCGTCGTCAGTCTCTATTTCACTTTTGAAATTGGTATACGTACATAAAATTGTAATACCGAGTCGACGTGAATCTTTCCAAAAAAAAAAAACAAAAAAAAAAAAAAACAAAAAAAAAAAACAAAAAAAAAATAAATAAGGGGAAAGAAAAAATGCACTCTCTACGTACATACTAATAAATAAATAATAATTCATAGCGCACACTCTAAGCATTATTCGTTTCCAGTGTTAACTTGTTGGTGCTGCTGCTGACGAGGCATTAAACGGGCATGGAACTGTTGAGTAGAGTGCCTCCCTAGCATACGCACGTTGGGTTGAGCCATTAGAAGTCCTTCCTGTGCCTTGCTTGCTTGAAACGTGTTGTTTGTAGGTGCTAGCCAACAAATTTTAGGCTAGTTAAACGAAACGTCGACCGACGGAAAAATAACGAATCCCGATCGTAGAATGAACAAACAAACATAATTCTCGAATCATAAACATAATACGGTGATGTAGGAGGTTGATCGTACGATATCCATTTTTTTTCTTTTTTTTTTTTTTTTTTTTTTATAACAAAGCGAATCAAAAATGACACTCAAGGATTTGTCTTCAATTCGCGATACGAAAGAAGAAAAGTAAAACGTTCTTGGATTTGATAAGTTCTCTTGTAAATTTTTTTTTTTTTTTGTTTTTTGTTTTTTACAGACCAATCGCGAAGTACAAAATATTTATATTTAAGATACTACACGTTTATTAAAAAAAAAAAAAAAAAAAAAAATGTGTGCGTATATAATATATATATATATTTTTTTTTTTCTTTTTCATTTGAAAAGTAAAATAATACTCCTATATCACTGTACATTATTATCATTTTACGATGTATGTTGTTAATTGTTTAATAATTATTAGTATACAAACATTTAAAATCGTTCTTCATGAGGGTTGTAATTATATAACAATGTGATATCACGGCAATATAAAATACTTCTGCTTTTGTATTCTAATTGTGCTATCGACGTTAACAGTATTCACGGATATTTGAAGATACAAAATATTTCGTCGTTCGTCCTGATGCAAGAAGAAAAGTTAATTGGTATTGTTTTTGTTAAAAAAAAAAAAAAAAAAAAAAAAGAAAAAAAAACGAAGAGAGGGGTAAAAGAAGAGTAAGGAAAAGTAAAATAGCAATTTAATTTATATGATGATTTTAAGTGTTATGTATCTAAAACGTTGTAGCCTTTATTATGTTGCTTTGCCTATTTGGAGATTATTTTGTGTATCGAAAAAAAAAAAAAAAAGAAAAAAAAATGTTTAAGTGTACAGTAGTCAGTTCATTGCATTTAGGCAGGTCTTTTCATTTCATTCATACTAATTTTTTCATCTCTAACAATACGAACGCGTTTCCTAAATAAAAAATAAAACAAAAAAAAAAAGAAAAAAAAGAAAATAGTAATATCTAAAAATTATCGAAAACATTTATAATCTATCTATGTAGTGCTTATATCTCTATACCTCCTGCCAAACTTCCATAAAAAAAAAAATAAATAAATAAATAAATAAATAAATAAATGTACATCTTGTCAGAAGGTAACCACCAAGAAAAGTAGAATAGAAAGAAAAATTGTAGATACACTTATGTGGAAACAATTTATAAATATTACTATTCGCATTAACTTGAAGGGAAAAAAATAAAAAAAAATAAAAAAGTATAAACGTACTTTGTTGTATTTAAAAGTGTGTACGTTTATTTCTGAGGTATTTAACGAATTTATATAATTACAGGGCAATATGATCTGTATTCAATTAATTAGTGAATAGTAGTACCTGGTAGAAAAAAAAATTATAGAATAGATATAATAATAATAATAATAATAATAATAATAATAATAATAATAATTTGATTTGATTTAATTAAACATCTCATTTAATTCCAATACCTTTGACAGAAATAAGTTGCTGATGTTCTTAAAAAAAAAAAATAAAAATAAAAAAAAAGAGAAAAAAAAAAGATAAGAACAATTTGTGATCTTCCTTTTATACTTAATATTAAAATCTTATTATATGTAAAAGATATATATATATATATATATATATATATATATCCTACATAATTTAACAAAATTACTTGCAAAAAAGCTGTTTTGAATTTTTCGAAAAAAAAAAAAAACAAAAAAAAAATATATATATATCGAGTATAATAGGAGGACCATTTTTATGTCGATATTATAAATCGTATTATTTACTATACAGCTTTCGTTTTTATAATGTATAGCCGATTTAAATAACTATAAAACACACATTTCCTGCATGTTTGTAAACTATAAATATTTTTATTTATTTCCATATATACATATATATATATATATATATATATATATATATATATATATATATATATATATATATATATATATATACATTTCATTGTATTTGTTTAATCTTCTTATAAGTATGTAAAAAGAATATATATATATATATATATATATTACCATTTCGTTTATCTTATACACGAAAATATAATAATTTATAGTCTCAGAATAACGATAAATTTTTATATTTCTGTTTATTTATATATATATATATATATATATATATATATATATATATATATATATATATATATATATATATCAAGGACGTTACATCGCTATGATAAAGAATTATATATATCTTACATCTGTCATATGAAAATAATTATTATTATTATTATGTATAAACGTCCACGAGTAATATAAAAAAGTTAATCATTTAATGCGTTCAAAACAAATTTCTGCTTTATGACACGATAAAATCGTGATAAATTTACTATCTCTCGTTAGGCGCATTATTATTATTTTATTGTATTCGTATAAATTTTTAAATATGTACCGAACTTCGTCGTTTATTCACGTTCGAAAGAGAGAGAGCGTTGAAGAAGAAAAAAAAATTCAACATCTTGATACCATCGAAATAAGGAGAAATATGGTCTAAAAAAATAATAATAATAATAACAATAATAACAATAATAACAATAATATATACAATGGAATGCATTCAAATTTTCTATACTGAGACTGATACCTGATATCTAAAATTGTGTATATATATATATATTTGAAAAGCAGTAACTATGATATATATGTATTATTATCATCGTGCGTAATTATATAATAATATCTTATTAATACTATATTGTTATGTGCAATTATAATAAAATGATTGATTTATTAAATAATAATAAACGTTTCTGTATAAAAAAAAAGAAAAAAGAAAAAAAAAACTCTGTACACATATAATATCAAAATAAAATTTTTATATCATTTATAAATGTGAGATAAAAATATTTGATCGGTCGAATGTAATTATTGTGTTATTTGAATACAAAACCGATGTGATGTTCCTAACTTTTAACGAATTCACCATTACAGCATTCCCGTAATTGCGCTGGACTACGAAGAAGGACGAAACATTTGAGGTTGGTAATCGAATCCTGATTTTAAAATGATTCCAACGTCGAGATCGAAAGGCGACGAATTCATCGAATTTTTGAAGAAGCTTTATTTTCTCCCCAAAAAAAAAAAAGAGAGAAAAAAATCGCCTCGAGAATAATTTGTGCTTAAAAAAATAAAGTTTTATCGGAAATTCGATAGAGCCGTGTCCACGCATCGCATGAACCTTCGTCCTTGAAGCTCGATCATGTTCATCGAAAATCGTTCGACGATTACGTTCGAACGCGTGATCGAAGCGAACGAATGTATTCGAGATTTTTCGTAAAAAAAAAAAAAAAATAATTTTGGTAAAGATAATAATTTTGGAGAGAGAAGAAACGCACGTGTCGCGGCCACCATTGGTTTTCAATTCAAGGTCGTTCGCTACCCCTGGTTTTTATGATCGTACTTGATCACTCTTTGAAGGAATTCTTTGGGGATTACATGCGAGAAACATCGAATAATTATAATTAAAAATTTCAATGATTACAAATTTTAATCTCGAGTTCGATGGCCTCGCGCTACGTTAACGTAAATGATCGTTTTTATTAACTTCGACGATTACCGAATTAGTTTTCTTTTGAAACTATCTTTCTAAACGCTACAACATAAAAATCGATATTTTCGATAATTTTTAAATTATTTGAACAATCACTGTTGTATACGGGTATAATATAATAATATTTAAAAAATAGTACATTCGTTTAAACATTAAAAGTACTGGAAAGCGCGAAAAACTTAAAATAAATTCGATTAAATATTTCAATACTTAAAATTTTAATCAGGGGGTAATGGCCTTGCATAGTATAAACAAAACGATCTTCTTATCAACTTTGACATAACCGAGTCAGTTTAGTTTTGGATTCCGAAGCATGAACATCAAAACTTTATCTCTCTAAACGCGAGACATTATAAACTGATAGTTTCGAAAATTTTTCAATTATTTAAACAAAGCCTAATGTACACGGGTACAAAAATATTAATATTTAAACAATAGTACATTCGTTTAAACATTATAAAGACGGAAACATGCGAGAAACTTAAAATAAATTCGATTAAATATTTCAATACTTAAAAATTTTATCTCGCGATAGTAGACCTTGCATAATATAAACATAAACGGTCTTCTGATTAACTTTGACAGTAACCGAGTTAGTTCTCTTTCGAACTCCGACGAGTAAACATCGAAACTTTCTCTTTCTAATCGCGAGAACTTAAAACTTAACACTTTCGGTAATTGAATAATTATTTAAACAATCACTATTGTACACGGGTATGACATAATAATATTTAAACAATAGTACATTCGTTTAAACATTAAAAATACTGGAACGCGCGAGAAACTTAAAATAAATCCGATTAAATATTTTAATACCAAGAAATTTTATTGGGGGAGTAATGGCCTTGCGTGGTACAAACATAAACAGTTTTTCACTAACTTTGACAATAACCGAATCACTTTCACTTTACACTCCGACGAGTTAACAACGAGACTCTCAAAATCTAAGCGCGAGAACTTATAAATTAATACTTTCGATAATCGAATAATTATTTAAACAATCATTAATGTACACGGATACAGTTAACTAATAATTAAATAATAGTACATTCGTTTAAACATTAAAAATATTGGAACGCGCGAGAAACTTAAAATAAATCCGATTAAATATTTTAATACTTTAAAATTTTATTGGGGAGTAATGGCCTTGCGTGGTACAAACATAAACAGTTTTTCACTAACTTTGACAATAACCGAATCACTTTCACTTTACACTCCGACGAGTTAACAACGAGACTCTCAAAATCTAAGCGCGAGAACTTATAAATTAATACTTTCGGTAATCGAATAATTATTTAAACAATCATTAATGTACACGGGTACAATTAACTAATAATTAAACAATAGTACATTCGTTTAAACATTAAAAATACTGGAACGCGTGAGAAACTTAAAATTAATCCGATTAAATATTTTAATACCAAGAAATTTTAGTTTGGGGGTAATGGCCTTGCGTGACATAAACATAAACGGTTTTTCACTAACTTTGACAATAACCGAATCACTTTCACTTTACACTCCGACGAGATAACATCGAGATTCTCAAAATCTAAACGCGAGAACTTAATTTTTGTACTTTCGGTAATTTATTAATTATTTAAACAATCACTATTATATACGGGTCTAATTTAATAATATTTAAACAATAGTACATTCGTTTAAACATTAAAAATACTGGAACTCGCGAGAAACTTAAAATAAATCCGATTAAATATTTCGATACCATAAAATTTTTTCGGAGGATTAATTGGCCTTGCACATCAAAAACATAAACAGTTCTTTTTCTTGACTTTGACAATAACCGAGTCAGTCTTACCTTGAACTCCGAGCGGTAAACATCGAGACTCTCTAAATCTAAACGCGAGAACTTAGAAATTAATACTTTCGGTAATCGAATAATTATTTAAACAATCATTAATGTACACGGGTACAATTAACTAATAATTAAACAATAGTACATTCGTTTAAACATTAAAAATACTGGAACGCGTGAGAAACTTAAAATTAATCCGATTAAATATTTTAATACCAAGAAATTTTAGTTTGGGGGTAATGGCCTTGCGTGACATAAACATAAACGGTTTTTCACTAACTTTGACAATAACCGAATCACTTTCACTTTACACTCCGACGAGATAACATCGAGATTCTCAAAATCTAAACGCGAGAACTTAATTTTTGTACTTTCGGTAATTTAATAATTATTTAAACAATCACTATTATATACGGGTCTAATTTAATAATATTTAAACAATAGTACATTCGTTTAAACATTAAAAATACTGGAACTCGCGAGAAACTTAAAATAAATCCGATTAAATATTTCGATACCATAAAATTTTTTCGGAGGATTAATTGGCCTTGCACATCAAAAACATAAACAGTTCTTTTTCACTAACTTTGACAATAACCGAATCACTTTCACTTTACACTCCGACGAGTTAACAACGAGACTCTCAAAATCTAAGCGCGAGAACTTATAAATTAATACTTTCGGTAATCGAATAATTATTTAAACAATCATTAATGTACACGGGTACAATTAACTAATAATTAAACAATAGTAAATTCGTTTAAACATTAAAAATACTGGAACGCGCGAGAAACTTAAAATTAATCCGATTAAATATTTTAATACCAAGAAATTTTAGTCTGGGGGTAATGGCCTTGCGTGACATAAACATAAACGGTTTTTCACTAACTTTGACAATAACCGAATCACTTTCACTTTACACTCCGACGAGTTAACAACGAGACTCTCAAAATCTAAGCGCGAGAACTTATAAATTAATACTTTCGGTAATCGAATAATTATTTAAACAATCATTAATGTACACGGGTACAATTAACTAATAATTAAACAATAGTAAATTCGTTTAAACATTAAAAATACTGGAACGCGCGAGAAACTTAAAATAAATTCGTTTAAATATTTTGATACTATAAAATTTTTTCGGAGGATTAATTGGCCTTGCACATCAAAAACATAAACAGTTCTTTTTCTTGACTTTGACAATAACCGAGTCAGTCTTACCTTGAACACCGAGCAGTAAACATCGAGACTCTCTAAATCTAAACGCGAGAACTTAGAAATTAATACTTTCGGTAATTTATTAATTATTTAAACAATCATTAATGTACACGGGTACAATTAACTAATAATTAAACAATAGTACATTCGTTTAAACATTATAGATACTGGAACTCGCGGAAAACTAAAAACAATTTCTTTTTAAATATTTCGATATTTTAAAGATTTAGTCTGGGGGTAATGGCCTTGCATGACATAAACATAAACGATCCTTTTCTTGACTTTGACAATAACCGAGTCAGTCTTACCTTGAACTCCGAGCAGTAAACATCGAGACTCTCTAAGTCTAGACGCGAGGACTTAAAAATTTTAACTTTCAATAATTTTTAAATTATTTAAACAATCACTATTGTACACGGGTATAATATAATAATATTTAAACAATAGTACATTCGTTTAAACATTAAAAATACTTGAACTCGCGAAAAACTCAAAATAAATTCGGTTAAATAGTCGAAAACTTAAAAATTTTATCTCGCGGTAATTGACCTTGCATAATATAATCATAAATATGAAGAGAATTGGCTACTGGATCAGTCTTCCATTGGATTCGGACGAGCGATCATCGAAATACTCTCAGGATGTTCTTTCTTGCACGCATCAACGAAGAGTTAAAGTAAGTATATTTCTATATCATAGATATCTTGAATAATTTACAAAATTTCTCATTGTAACAATGATACTAATTAGATCGTTTATATTTTTCTGTTTCAGACTTCATTGCAATTCGCGCGCGTAGCAATGAATTAATCGAATTGTTTTTGCATCGACCGCGCGCAATGCAGTCGTTAGAGTCAGTGTTTGTTCGCGAAGTTTATTACTTTTTTAACGGTCCCACAGACTGTATATTATAAATAAGACGATAGAGTATCGCGAAGTAGAGTCAGTGACCGTACGTTTAAAGAATAACTACCGCGTAATAGAGTCAGTGCATCATTGAAGAGGATTGTTTCGATCAACTTCGATGTCGACCTACCTCACGTTCAACCATCTACGAATCGTCCATCCTCAATTTCTACCTAAAACGCGGACGAGTGTTTTGGAGCCATCGCAGAACTTCAAAAGTAGTGAGTGAATTTTTAAAGTACCTCCGATCGCTCAATCATGTCGAGGACTAATGATCCGAATCGGCACGAGCGATACGGTTGTAATTAATTAATAATGAAAGAGCATTTTGAGTGAACACGAATAAATCTCCTCGGAGATTTACTCGTGAATGGTATTTTTTTTTATTTTTATTTTTTGTTTGGATTAATCGTCGATTTTTACGCGAGAATACTTTTTTTTTGGACTTTGACAATAACCAAGTCAGTTTTACCTTGAACTCCGACCAGTAAACATCGAGACTCTCTAAATCTAAACGCGAGGTCTTAATTTTTGTACACTCGGTTATTTTTAAATTATTTAAACTAATCACTATTGTATTCGATCTCTAAATCTAATCCCGAAAACTTAAAAATTAACACTTTCGGTAATTTAATAATTATTTCAGCAATCACTATTATACACGGGTATAATATAATAATATTGAAACAATAGTAAAATCGTTTAAATATTAAAACGACTAAAACTCATGAGAAACTTAAAATAAATTCGTTTAAATATTTTGATACTATAAAATTTTTTCGGAAGAGTAATTGGCCTTGCACATCAAAAACATAAACAGTTCTTTTTATTAACTTTGACAATAACCGAGTCAGTTTCACTTTGCACTCCGACAGGTAAACATCGAGACTCACTAAATCTAACCGCGAGAACTTAATTTTTGTACTTTCGGTAATTTATTAATTATTTAAACAATCACTATTATATACGGGTCTAATTTAATAATATTTAAACAATAGTACATTCGTTTAAACATTAAAAATACTGGAACTCGCGAGAAACTTAAAATAAATCCGATTAAATATTTCGATACCATAAAATTTTTTCGGAGGATTAATTGGCCTTGCACATCAAAAACATAAACAGTTCTTTTTCACTAACTTTGACAATAACCGAATCACTTTCACTTTACACTCCGACGAGTTAACATCGAGACTGTCAAAATCTAAACGCGAGAACTTATAAATTAATACTTTCGGTAATCGAATAATTATTTAAACAATCACTATTATACACGGGTGTAATATAATAATTATTAAACAATAGTACAATCGTTTAAACATTAAAACGACTAAAACTCGCGAGAAACTTAAAATAATTTCGGTTTAAATATTTTGATACTATAAAATTTTTTCGTGGGAGTAATTGGCCTTGCACATCAAAAACATAAACAGTTCTTTTTCTTGACTTTGACAATAACCGAGTCAGTTTCACTTTGCACTCCGACCAGTAAACATCGAGACTCTCTAAATCTAAACGCGAGGACTTAAAATTTAATCCTTTCGGTAATTTAATAATTATTTAAACAATCATTAATCTACACGGGTACAATTAACTAATAATTAAACAATAGTACAATCGTTTAAACATTAAAACGACTAAAACTCGCGAGAAACTTAAAATAATTTCGGTTTAAATATTTTGATACTATAAAATTTTTTCGTGGGAGTAATTGGCCTTGCACATCAAAAACATAAACAGTTCTTTTTCTTGACTTTGACAATAACCAAGTCAGTTTCACTTTGCACTCCGACGAGTTAACATCGAGACTCTCTAAATCTAAACGCGAGAACTTAATTTTTGTACACTCGGCAATTTTTTAATTATTTAAACAATCACTATTATATACGGGTCTAATTTAATAATATTTAAACAATAGTACATTCGTTTAAACATTAAAAATACTGGAACTCGCGAGAAACTTAAAATAATTTCGGTTTAAATATTTTGATACTATAAAATTTTTTCGTGGGAGTAATTGGCCTTGCACATCAAAAACATAAACAGTTCTTTTTATTAACTTTGACAATAACCGAGTCAGTTTCACTTTGCACTCCGACCAGTAAACATCGAGACTCTCTAAATCTAAACGCGAGGACTTAAAATTTAATCCTTTCGGTAATTTAATAATTATTTAAACAATCATTAAACTACACGGGTACAATTAACTAATAATTAAACAATAGTACATTCGTTTAAACATTAAAACGAATAAAACACGCTTGAAACTTAAAATAATTTCGATTAAATATTTCAATACTTAAAAATTTTATCTCGGGGTTGTTGGCCTTGTATAATATATACATAAATTTCAACGTGAACGATTACTGGATCAGTCTTCCATTGGATTCGGACGAAGAATAATCGAAGCCCTTTGAGGATGTCTCTCTTGCACGCATCAACAAAGAGTTAATGTAAGTATCTTCGTTAATTCCCTTTAGTTTACCTCATTAATATTATATAGAATATTTTATAAGCTTTCATTTACGAATCATTTAAGGATCATTCATCTTATTTTATTTCATATTAGACTTCGGTATGCGTAGCACTTGTTGCGTTGAATAAAAATTATACATATTTATTCATAAATTTAATCAATTTTATTCTATATTAATAATAACTCTTGGATGTTTTTTTTAAATTTATAAATGGATCTCCATACGCAGCTACCTCCATGTGGTGAGATCCGGAAATCGGTATTGCGAACGTTTATGTTTTTTACATAACGCAACGTACGCACTACCGGGCCAAAGGCTGACGTTCGGTGCATTAGAAAATATTTTTGTTAAAATTTTAATTAGTAAAAAATTTTTGCAACATACATTACATTGGATTTAAAGAATATCGAGTAGCACCGAGAATAATAAAAATTTCATTAGAGTTAAATTAAAATAGAATAAAATTTCAAGATACGTTTAATCGATTAATTTGATATTACAGATGTTATTAATTTTAATTTTTACAGCACCTCGTCTAGTTTTACCTCGAATGCTATATCTATTATGATTTATAGGTATCCACGCAATTACTATATTTCCGTGAACATATCCATATCGCGATCATATCCATTTTTAAACGATAAATACAACGCGATTTTTTTTTTTTTTTGATCGTTTGCTTTTTACATATACATTTATTATAACATAGCTTACAATCTTTGCAGTTACATCTTTTGAATGGTATCATTTTATTATCATGGCATGCAAAAGATGTAATACGAGTTTACAATTTTAGATCATGTAGTTTGATTAATATGATATATGATATTTAATATTTTCTATTCGATATAAATAATATTTAATTTAACAAAAATTGTAAAAGCGAAAGCCACAGCTTGTTTTAACAATTTTTTCTTCGACAGGTCTTCAGTTGTCGATCGCGCGCAATGCGATCTTAGAGTCAGTGCTTGTGCGAAATGTAGTTTGATTGTTTTGCAACCGAACGAGTTGCTTTAAAAAAAAAATCAAATAAAATAAAAATAAAATCGCGAATTAGAGTCAGTGTTGTTCGCCGTTTAAAATTTCTCGGTCGCGTTAGTAAAACAAAAAACAAGAATTAACGTGATATTCTTGTTAAAACCATTTGTTCGTCCCGCGTTTTTAGAATAATTGACACACTTTCGGCCAATACGGTGGAAGAGGATTGCGTTCGCGATAAAAATATTGTAATGGTCGAAAGTGTGAATTTAAAAATATTCATCCTCAGCATCTTTAACGACGAACGTAATGCCTCGTCTGGATAGGATTAAACGTAAGTATAATTTCTTTATTCTAATCGTTACTTCTCGTTCATTTTTGAAATGAAATATTTTTTGATCATTTTCACATTCATCGAAGATAATTCTTACGATATGGAACATATAATAAATCTTTTTATGTACGACTTTAATTACAGAACGTACGCAATTTCAACCAACTTGACGACTTCGTTCGACCTACGTCGAGGGGGACGAGTGTTTTGGAGCCATCGCAGAACTTCTCAAGTAGTAAGTGAAAAATTTTTTAAGTTCCTCCGGTGCCCATCATGCCGAGGATGAAAGGTCCGTATCGGCACGGGTCACCGGTTGTATTCGTAGATGTCTCTTACGTTCGAAACGAGCATAAGTGTCCGTGATTAAAATCTTTTGATTTTAATTCACGAGTGGTTCCCTATATGTGTAGTTAACTCTTTTATTGCCAATTTTTTATTTGTATGTATGTATATATTTAAGTCAGGCTAGGGTCTTCTTGTCTCAAAATCGTTTAATTAACAGTGCTTTTAATTAGCACTTTTTTCCCCGTCTTTGCTCGCGAAATTAGTGAATGAAATCGGGTATTAATTTACCCGATTTCGTACAAACAAAAGCATTATAAACGTGATTAACGTTGAATGCATTGCTTCGTAATTAGTTTATTTAATCGCGATTTGCTTCGATATTTCGATATATCGATATAACAATAAATGAGCAAGAAGACGAACCCCTTTCCGCGACGGATAGATTCTGTCAGTTAAATGGCGGATCATAATCCCCGTTCTTTAATTAGAACAGCCATTTAATGAAAGGAATCGTCCGAGGTTGTTTTTTTTTTTTTTTTTTAATATATAAATTAAATTTTTCGATAAAGTAAATTTTTCAATAAAGTAAATTTTTCAATAAATTAAATTTTTCAATAAATAATTTTCTCGTAGAGTCATAGCCCGCTTAGGCCTAGTTTATAAGTTAATCATTTTTTTAGATCAGGATTTTCAGCTCTAACTATACTAATACCCGTTTCTCCCCCCCGTGCTTTTCGCGTTCTCATCCATGCGTTAACCCAGGTGTTACACGTATGGGTGAGAAACGGTTAGCGTGGGTTAGTTTTATAATAATTGTAGATTCCCTTTTGGCGACTGTCATTGCGCTGGTGATTGCAACGATGTACCTTGCACCTGTATGCGCGTATTAGGTGGTGCATTGTACATCGTTTCGCGACCTAACATTTTTAATTAATAATAAATAAATATAAATATCTTTGTTATATTAAATATCGTTTTGTGCATAGAGTCACCACATTGTACTGTGGAAAATTATAAATACTCGTACGTGTTACTAGTATCCATGCGTATGCTAGTATGTACTGGTATTTTTGCTTTAGTCGTATATGCAATAATCATCAGCCTTGACAGTCGATTACAGCGATTGGTACGTACTCATAATATATTAGAAAAAATACGCGTTTGAACTGGGGTGACGGAGGTGCCCCGGGGCATGCTCTCTAGTGTAGGCCTATTGCACCCCGGTGGTATGTGAGAGAACCGTGGAGTGTGTGTGTTGGTGTGAATGACCTTGCAATTTTTAAATATAGGCGGATAGGCAGGCAGGTAGCATACCATTTCCGAGTGAATGTGAAAACTAATATATAAGTAGGTAGGGACCGGAAGACGTTGGATCCGATTCTCACTCAGGAGTGGGAAGTCCCGTCTACGGGGATTCGCGAAGTTTCAGCAAATTTTTACGATCCTTCAGTTCATCCGAATGATCTCTTATTCTTTTTCTTTTCTTTTTTTTTTTTTTTTTTTTTTTTTTTTTTTTAAAGATATTTTGCTGAAGCTTCGCGCGATATATCAGTATAAAACAGTTCGAAAAAACTTTGCACCCATTGAGAACATTAAATTAAATCCCATATCTTTTGAACTTGGCAAAGTATTTCGAACTTGTTCTATACTTAGTTATAAATTAACGCTTGCATCTCGCGATTCTTTAAATATTTACGAATCTATATATATATATATATATATATATATATATATATATATATATATATATATATATATATATATATATATATATATATATAATACATATATGTATATATATTTTTTTTCTTAACTCTTTACCGAAACTTTTTTCAATTTTTAAATGCAAGCAGTTAATCTTAGTTTGTAATAGGTTCATCGAATTAGAATGAATATTATTGTCTGCTGGAGCATTCGATTAAATGTGCCTGTGTAAATGTGCACGGTCGGTGGACTCTTTGAGTCCATTGATCGTCCGCAGGCTAGGATAGCTTTAACGGTACATCGGTCAAATATTAATAAATAAATAAAGATCATCAAAAAATCGAGATGCAACTCAGGTAGAATAGGAAACGCGGTTAAGGATACGCGTTGGGATTCGTCTTTGTGGTGGTCGTTTGTGGTGATGCATTCGCGAATTTTGCCATTCCTCATTGGTTAAACTTTTCATGAGTTGCACTTAGGGAATGCTCCAATGCAGTGGTTAGGGCACGAAGCAAGAAGTGGCTATATGCCGAAGAGGCCCCCACAAACTGTGGCTCAAGAGGGCAACTATCGACTACGAGTCATTTTTCGAAGGTGCTCGGCATGTCGAACCCTTCGTTAATGGCTCGTGGTCTTATCAAAATCCCATATACCCCTTTTACCACGTAGACACTTATGCTCGTAGTAGTAGCAGTAGTAGTAGTTTGTTCCTGATGACTGGAGATGATGGACCATTCCATCTCCTTGCCTACGGTGTTCCGCACTCGCGTACGGTTTTTTTTTTTTTTTAATTAGAGTCAAGCTTTTTCAATGTCATTATTTAATTAATAGAGTCTTCGCAATTTTTTTTTTTTTTTTTCTTAAATTAAAGTCGAGTCATTGAGTTTTTTTACCTTTAAAAGTAGAGTCAATTTTTCATTTTAAAGTATAGTCTTGTTTTTGTCCCCCTTGCATTTGATTTTTTTTTTTTTTTATTTTATTTAAAGTCGAGTCGCCCCCCCTCCCCCTTTTAAATTTTATATTAAAGTCGAGTCCTTGCATTTTAAAGTTTTAAAGTAAATAAAGTAGAGTCATTTCTTAGATTTTTAGTTTAAAATTAGAGTCACGCTCGTTAATTATTGTGTGGACGTCCGTGGCCTGCAGCAGCATTTGCACTCAGGAGGAGTGCATATGGATTACCCAAGCATGTTGATTTTTAATTCAGAATAATCAGATATATTTTTTTTGCCCCTTTTATTTTCATAACTGCATAATGCGTATGTATATACACGAGATATATACATATTTCATACTACATGTTAACATAGCACTACCGCGGGTCGCCCAATGGCCCATATGCGGTAAATAATGTAAAATTTCCTGATTTTACATTATCTTCATCATCGTCATCATCATCATCATCCTTTTGTAATCAGACTTTCATTATTCTGATTATTTCGCTTATTCTGATTATTTTGCTTATAATAATTATTCTGATTATTCTGATTAAAAATCGACAAGACTTGATGATTGACAATGAGAAAGGATAATATGCCTGCATTCAGGAATGCAGATGAACATATTATAGTAAGTATATACATTTCTCGTTCAGAAAGATACAAAAATACATAATAGAAAATGCACTCGTATATATTAAATGAAGTATAATAAATAAATATTTAAATTTTCTACTCTCATAATTTTTCTTTCAAAGAAACGAAATTAATCTAATAAATAAATCAAGAATAATTCATACTCTTTTCCTAATACAATACGTATATTTATATTTAAGTAGAGTGCAAATGAATGAAAAGAAAATTTTGTATCTTTCTGATTAGAAATGTATAAATCTTATCGTGCGAGCGATATTATATTGAAAATGAACAGCCTTGCACTCAGGAGTGCATAATATATGCCAAGGGTATGCATTTTTATTTCACATCATTTAAACGTGATTATCGAATGAAAGACTTTGTAGATACATAAAAATGTATATTTTGATTATATAATATATCAAATAAATATAATTATTTTGTGGAATAAAAATGCATAAGTCTTGGCATATAAATGAAACGAACGAAAAGGCTGTCCCACTCAGGAGTGGGTGATGAAAATAGTTTAAAATAGGGACAGGCCTGCATTCAGGAATGCACCTGGGATACTCAAGCGTGTGGATTTTTATATCAGAATAATATTAAATTTTTTCTACGATTACTATGATGTAATAATTCTATAAAATCGATAACCACGAGTTGTAAAACAACTCCATATATCGTAACCATCATTATTTTATTATACAGATTCTAATTATTCTGATTAAAAATCTACAAGACTTGATGTAATTACAGGGAAGTCAGGATCTGCGTTAAAACAAGCAGTGGCGACGAAAAATAAATTCATAAGCATTAATATGCAAGAATATATTAAATCTTTTTTTTTTTTTTCAAATATGAGTAATATTTTTCTATTTCATATACATATACAAGATACATGGTTCTAAAATTGTGAAATTTGTATTAATATATTTTTTATAATTTAATAGATAAAAAGTGTCTTGCATGTAAACGATGTAATGAGTACATGAGACACTTGATGTAACTGCATATTTCGCGTTAGTATAAACGTAATAATATAGGATATGTGTACTTCATCGATTAAATATAGATTTGATCTCGATATGGATATGTTCATGGCAGTATACAAAATTGCGTATGCATTTTGTAATACGAAACAAGGTGCAGTATATGTTTGCTATTTTTCTTGTTTTTTTTTTTTTTTTTTTTTTTTTAATGCGGCCTAATTCTCAAACATTGTGAAATATTTACAATTTTTTTTTCATAACGTATCTTGAATAATTTATAACGTGTCTGTAATTGTATTAATTAATTGACAATTGATTATGCAATTAGATTCACGCATAATTTCATATTTTTATTTAAATGTAGAACATTTTTTTCTAATGCATCGAAAATTCTACATATTCAGTGCTAATTTTTTTTTCATTTTAATTTTTTTTTTTCCATTTTAGTTTTCTTTTCCATTTTAATTTTTTTTTCCCCCTTTCATTTCAGCCTTACAATCTATGGCTAAATGTATGCATATAAAATTTTTAATTTATTAAATTATCAAAATTATGAAAATGTTTAGCCATGGATTGTAGATATAATTTTGTCTTTCCACACGTGCGTTTTTATATAGTTTTCTGTTACAGAGAGGCGTCCTTTTAACGTTCCGTGGTTAAATATTGGAAAATATTTCTTTACATATCAGTGGGTATTAACAAAAGCGTTGGAAGTAATATTTCAAGATTCGTCATACTATCATAATATGTAACATTTAAATATATCGATGAAATAGATTTGTGTTTCAGGTTTTTCAAATGCTCATGGACTTGAATGAAGAATTGGAATTATAAAAAATAATTATTTATTTTTATTCATTTGAAATATTTAAAAAAAAAATTGTTAATCGATCTAAACAAAGTTGATTTCTGTTTCAGGAAATATCGTCTAAATCGGCAAGATCTGATTCAAAACTTCTTTGGTTGTTCTTTTCGTTCGTGAGAGTGTGTGCATGTGTATGTGTATGTGTGTGTGTGTATGGGTATAAAATAACTCATATTTTAATATATATTTTTTATTTCCAGAAAGTAATAAAATTATACAAATTTCTCATGTCCATAGGTTGTTCGTTCATTATATAAAATTTGCTAATTTTTTCGATCGCTTCTTGTTCAATTATAAAATGTTTCTTATGATTTATATTCGCAGGTGACTGTGGGACACCAGAATGCAAATTTTTCAATATGCAATTTATACGTTATTTCGATTGCTTCTTATTTAATTATGAAACGTTTTTGACGTTTTGTGTTCACAGATGACTGCTGACTTGAAATATTAAATTCGCATATTATTTCGACGTTGTAACGATTAGATACATGTACTATCGTATATACTATCGATTAATAGATATGCTATTGATTTATAATTGAAACGCACAAAAAACTTTACTGTCATTCCTATTTATATGTATTTTCTTTTATTAATTATTATTTATAAGTCTCGGGTGGGACCCATAGGAGGGGCCTATGGGTGAGGGCCTTTTGGCGGGCTGCTCTCTGAGTATCGTGTAAAGCTCTATGGTGGCTCTTTTTGCTATTGATTTATTATTGAAACACATAGAAAATTTTACTATCATTCCTATTTATATGTATTTTCTTTTATTAATTATTATTTATAAGTCTCGGGTGGGACCCATAGGAGGGGCCTATGGGTGAGGGCCTTTTGGCGGGCTGCTCTCTGAGTATCGTGTAAAGCTCTATGGTGGCTCTTTTTGCTATTGATTTATTATTGAAACACATAGAAAATTTTACTATCATTCCTATTTATATGTATTTTCTTTTATTAATTATTATTTATAAGTCTCGGGTGGGACCCATAGGAGGGGCCTATGGGTGAGGGCCTTTTGGCGGGTTTCTCTCTCAGTATCGCGTAAGGCTCTATGGTGGGTCTTTTCCTTTCAATACGAAAAAATCTCTTGTAATGTATTTTGTCATTGTCATGTAATTTTAGATATTATATATTTTATATTTATTATAGATATGATTATTAATTATTATTCATATACCATCATGTATTATCGATTAATTTTCTGTCATTCTTATTTCTTTGTATTTACTTGTATTAATTATTATTTATATGTCTCGGGTGGGACCCATAGGAGGGGCCGGCCTATGGGTGTGGGCTTCTGTGCGGGTCTCCTTCTTTCTTACCTTCTTTCTTTTCTTTTATATTCTTTCTATTCTGTTTTCTGCTCTTTCTCTTATTCTTTTTAGGTACCGTCGAGGGATCGTCGAGGGACGCCGTGGGACGACGAGGGATCATCGAGGGACGTCGAGGGATTGTTTGGGGGTTGTTGGGGTTTTTGAGGGTTTTGGGGGGGTTGTTAGGGTTTTTGAGGGGTTTTTTGGTGGTTGTTGTGGTTTTCGAGGGATTTTTTGGAGTTGTTGGGGTTTTCGAGGGGTTTTTGGAGGGTTGTTGGGGTTTTCGAGGGGTTTGGGGGGGTATTTGGGGTTTTCGAGGGGTTTGGGGGGGTAGTTGGGGTTTTTGAGGGGTTTTTGGGGGGTTGTTGGGGTTTTTGAGGAGTTTTGGGGGTTTTTGGGGGTTTTTGGGGGGTTGTTGGGGTTTTTGAGGGGTTTTCGGGGGTTTTTGGGGGGTTGTTGGGGTTTTTGAGGAGTTTTGGGGGTTTTTGGGGGTTTTTGGGGGGTTGTTGGGGTTTTTGAGGGGTTTTCGGGGGTTTTTGGGGGGTTGTTGGGGTTTTTGAGGGGTTCTTGGGGGGTTTTGGGGGTTTTTGGGGGGTTGTTGGGGTTTTCGAGGGATTTTTGGGGTTTTTGAGGGGCTTTTGGGGGGTAGTTGGGGTTTTTGAGGGGTTTTGAGGGGTTTTTGGGGGTTTCTTGGGGGTTGTTGGGGTTTTTGAGGGGTTTTTGGGGGGTTTTGGGGGGGTTGTTGGAGTTTTCGAGGGGTTTTTGGGGGGTTGTTAGGGTTTTCGAGGGGTTTTTGAAGGGTTGGGGTTTTCGAAGGGTTTTTGGGGGGTTGTTGGGGTTTTCGAGGGGTTTTTGGGGCTTTTAAACCTTTTTTTACTAACTTTAACAATTACAGAGGAGTAAGTTTTCTCTCAACCCACGACTCGTTAACATCGAAACTGGATCATGTGGAGCACGTGGAGCAGAAACAAGCGAATTGGGATGAGTACCAAGTTCTCCAAGTATTGCCAAGCTTTACTAATAAAATATTTCTTTCAAGGAAAATAATATTTCTTTATATCGGCATCCAGAATTTTTCATTTTCTTTTACTTCATTTAACTTAAATAATTTTTATCCTTTACAGTAATAATTTATTTTTTTTTTCTTTCCCTATGTCTTTTCAGCTAGTTTTAGGTCGTAGGTTCGCGAACTAATATAATATTACTAATATAATATTTTATTACTAATATAATATTTCTAAAATTTTACTGTCATTCCTATTTATACGTATTTACTTTTATTAATTATTATTTATAAGTCTCGGGTGGGACTCATAGGAGGGGCCCATGGGTGAGGGCCTTTTGGCGGGTTTCTCTTTCCGTATCGCGTAAGGCTCTATGGTGGGTCTTCTTTTTTTTTCAATAAGAAAAATCGAGCTCGATTATGTTACTACGATTTTGTCCATCTATTGTACAGTATTTTGTAATTGTCATGTAATTTTAGATATTAGATTTTTTAGATTTATTATAGATATTATTATTAATTATTATTCATATACTATCATGTATTATTAATATACTGTCATATTATTAATTTTCTGTCATTCCTATTTCTTTGTATTTACTTGTATTAATTATTATTTATATGTCTCGGGTGGGACCCATAGGAGGGGCCGGCCTATGGGTGTGGGCTTCTGTGCGGGTTTCCTTCTTTCTTTTCTTTTATTTTCTTTCTTTTCTGTTTTCTGCTCTTTCTCTTTTACTTTTTAGGTATCGTCGAGGGATCATCGAGGGACGTCGAGGGATCGTCGAGGGACGCCGTGGGACGACGAGGGATCATCGAGGGACGCCGAGGGATCATCGTGGGACGCCGAGGGACGTCGAGGGATTTTTGGGGTATTTTTTGGGGATTTTTGGGGGGTGGTTGGGGTGTTGTTGGGGGGGTTATCGAAGGAACATCATAGATTTTTACGGGATACGGGAAGGATAGGAAGAACACTCGCGCGCGTGTCGGCTGGCACAGGCGTGGGTGTTCGCGGGCGCGATTAAATCTCGTTTGATTGCTTTTTATGCCGAAAACGCGAATTGTAGAGTAGAGTCATTGTTTTTTTTTTTTTTTTTTTTTTTCGCGTGCTCGCGGACGCGATTTAGTTTTATCGAGGTTTTTTTTTTCTTTTTTTTTTTTTTTTTTTTTTTTTCTCGTTCGAAACTCGGAACGCACGAACATTCGTGCTTAATAAATCCCCGTTGTATCCCAAGCTGAGGGTGTTTCCTGATGGCGGAGCTTTCGGTTAGCGAAGCTTAGAACGCTTCCAGTTAGCTGAGAAGCCAGAAGGTCTCTCCCGATGCGGAAAGATATAACGAATACGGGATCGCGTATATTAGATTAGAGTCACCGTTTTTCTAATACTCGCGTAAGTGTCCGTGCGCGATTTAAAGTCCACGTCAAGGACTTCATTTTGGTTCGAGATTCGGGATACACGAGCGGTGCCACCTAGTAGTGTTGTGCATAGCTATTTACTAGGGTCCTGTGAATCGTTTAGCGTAGGGATCCGTATTAGTCGATAGTTCATGTCATTTCGAATTTCAAACCCCTAGTGTCATCCGTTATGCTAACACTTACGCGAGCTCGCGTACGCGATTAAAAGTCCTACCGTGGACTTTGTCTTTTATTTTGCTCGAAACTTCGATCAGATTAACTCGCGAACGCGAATTGTAGAGTAGAGTCAGCGTTAGCCCGTGGGTCTCCATATGCGGCTACCTCCACGTGGTGAGACCTGGGTCGGTAATACTTGCGTTATATATCGAAATCCAAATTTTAAATCACTTGACGCAAGTATTACCGGGCGAATGGCCGCATATTTCAAAATGTATTATCAAATATCCATTTAATACTATAATATTACGAGATAAATTATAATTGAAATATGTCGAATAAATATAAACGAAGATAGATATCTTTCTAATATTTAGTGTCTTTTATTTACAAACACCTCGTATTATTTACTCGCGTATCTACACTTTTATATAGCGTGAGTAAAACATACAAAAAAATGCATATTGTAATAATTAATTTGTACTTTAAGACACTTGCATTGGTCTAATCTTTAGAAGTAGTATTGTTAGATAAAATATAACAGTTATTAATATAAACATATCTTTCCTAACATTTTTTTTTTTTTTATATATATATATAATTACTGTTTTCTTATTAATTAATAAGTATACATTATAATAATGCACTTATATAATACAATACTTTATACATTTATTATATAATTGATGTCATGTCAATTTTCAATAATTTAAATTATTCTCCACCGATTAAATGTGTGTGTGTATGCATACATACATACATACATACATATATATACACACATTTTTGTGAAAAGACAATGAGTGACATTAGGATGTATTATTTTCAATATTTAACAGAATATTGAATACGTCTGATTAACAGCCATTTTTTTTTTTCTTTTCATTTATGTTCTTTTTTTTTTTTTGTCGTTATAAACTTTTACAAATGAATCGGCTCTCCTAAAACTCTCCAGAAATGTTTGATCTTGGCGGCCTCAAATAAGATCGATGTCTCTCTTAAATATGAAGTCTTTTTTGTTTCATATTTCTTTTTTTCTTTTTTGTAAGAGAATAGTTAACGGTCGACGAAACGAACGTATTTTCAGTTTATCCACGATGTAGGATTGGATAAACAAGCGAGGTTAGGAGAGTATAGTAAATCCTATTGCGATGGTCCGCTCATCATTCCCATAGGTGGCATACCTTGAATACCGTATGGTCCTTGGGGTGGTCCTTGTGTTCCAGCCATCGGTGAATGTAACTGCATCGCTGGACTTTGTATTTGTTGAGTTGCAGTCACTTGATTTCCGGCCGGAGACGCGACAACCTTTAAAACGATGTAAATATATATATAATGTTGACAGAATTTTAATATGAACATAAAATATTAATAACAACGTATCGAAAGGATAATAATAATAATAATAATAATAATGATGATGATGATGATGATCATCATTTCGTAATAATTGATTTTCATAATAATTACCTGCGATATAACGGGTGGTTCCGAAGGAAGCGTCAAATTCGTTAAAAGATCTCTAACAGCTGGAAACAACGAGCACTCGGATTGATTTGCGCCATATTCGGCAAATCTTTTCAATTGCAACGAAGCAGCCGCGGTCGCAGATGCAGGACTTGGATCTCTTTTCTCTGCCAATTGTGTTAAATTCGTACTGACATCGTACACAAGCGGCAGTACGAGAGACGGGGTCTCTCCTTGATACGGTATGCCTATTCTTGTTATTTGTAACTAAAATTAAACAAGTTTTTCGATCGTTTAAAATTTCCCCAAAAAAAAAATTGAAAGCGAGAATAAAAATTATAAAATTATAAAATATATATAAATTATAAAATTATAAAATTGTAAAATATATATAAATTATAAAATTATAAAATTGTAAAATATATATAAATTATAAAATTATAAAATTATAATTATATCATATAATAAAAATGATAAGTATTAATTAAATCATATAATCGTTATAATAATATTTAAAATAAATAGAAAAATATATCCTTACGAAAAATAGAATTTTGTTTCTGCAGACGAGCACGGCCGCCATACCGGTTGGCACGATCGGCGTTGCTGATGGTGGAATACGTAAACACCATTGTACGGACCATTTCAATTGTTGCTGTTGGGCGAGACCAGGTACAAGTTCTAATTTCATTATTTGAACGAAATCCTTTAAAACGTTGAACGGAACGTTAAGCATCTTCCCAAAGCCAGATATCGTATTTGGTTTGTAAGGTGGAACGGCAACGCGGGTATCGAAAAATTTTTCTATTATCTACAAGAGAATTGTGATTAGGAAGAATTCGTCGTATTTGTCGTTTCAAAAAAAAAAAAAGAATTTTTTTTAAATTAATCACCTGTAATTCCTCGGAAGTCCATTGATCTTTGTGTTCCGGAAGAGGTTGTACCTTTATATGAAGAGATTGAAGATGTTGAGGATTTAATCCAACTCTACATTGTAAACTTTCAACTTTGAAGTGTACAACGCCTGGTTCCGTGATGTTTATGCTGGTCAACTGATATTTATAATAGGGCGCATTTATAATTTATTCATATATATATATATATATATACACAGGGTGTTTCAGTTGAAG
This sequence comes from Dolichovespula saxonica, assembly GCA_911387935.1. Lineage (NCBI taxonomy): Eukaryota > Metazoa > Arthropoda > Insecta > Hymenoptera > Vespidae > Dolichovespula > Dolichovespula saxonica. The sequence goes on from OU426999.1 coordinate 768,534, forward strand.
GAGGCCGCCTAAATATTTTTTTTGTTCTTTTTTTCATACTTCGAAAGGTTTAAATATAACATATTATTTATTATATATATATTATATTATATATATATATTATATATTATATATATATATATATATATATATATATATATTATATTATATATATTATTTATTATATTATATATATATATATATTATTTATTATATATATATATATTATATTATATATTATTTATTATATTATATATATATATTATTTATTATATATATATATATATATATATATATATATATATATATATTATATTATATATTATATTATAGACGGTCTTCCTTTAGCCGAAACACCCTCTCTGTATTATACGCAGAAGTTTATAAAATGCACGTTATTAATGTACGTTCTTACACATTCGTCCTTTTGAATGAAACGCGTTAATTGCCGCCTCATATAAATACAACCCAAAAATCTTTCCAACGGTGATAAATCAGGCCCGGGTAATCCTGATGGATGGGACGACGGACACGAGAGTAATTCCAATGCCTCGTGCGTGAGAAGAGTAGGTACGGCTCCGGCCCATGATCTTTGAGGTAATACCCTTGATATATGGCTGCCGGTTTTGTGATCGGTAGCTTGAGGACTGTGCAAGGCTGCGTGTCCAGGACTTTGACCGGGTCTCACCGGAGATGGTCGAGGAACGCTTGGTGATCCTGGCCAATTTGAAGCTGCAGGAGATGCCATACTTTGCGATGACGGAAATGGGCTACCATCTAAATGACCTGATACGAACGAATCGATTTCTCATCAATTTTAAAACATTCACGATCTTAATGTATATATATATATATATATATATATATATATATATATATATATATATATATGTATATATATATATATAATGTATATATATATATATATATATATATATATATACACCACCGTCGAATAACAACATTGATAACACTCGGGACGTATATCGTATTTAACGCCCTTGAAAATATACGTTTATCAGAAAAATTTAAATAAAATTTTGAGTAAAAAAAAAAAAAAAATATTTCTACTAAAAGATCAAGGCCGTTACACAAAACGCGGTGTAGAAGGAAACACGTCAAAATTTGTTTAATCGTTGCACTTGCAATAATTAATAATTAATAATTAATAATTAAAATTTAATGGTACGAATAATACGTTGTCGAACCTTAATCGAAATATCAAATGGCCTGAACGAAAAGAAGGGCTTGGGTACGCAAAAGGAACGTGTTTAATACAGTGCAATATTTATTGTTTTTCCAACATTTTTACCTGTTTGCATGAACGATCCTGCGGGCGAGTGTCCTACTTGGACGTTATTGCATGGCCCAGGTGAAGACGTCGGCATAAGTCCAACCGGACTGGACACGTGCATTGGATTTAAAGGACTGTTGGCGACGAGACTTGAACCAGGCGATGGGTGTGGTAACATATTTGGTGTATTAGGTGGCAGTGAGGGTGGTGACGCTAAATTGAACGAAGTTGCAGGGCTGCTACCAAAACTTTGATGTTGACTCGCCTAAAGTCGTTACGTTTTATTCATTTGTTATGTCGATTGAAAAAAGAAAAAAAAGAAAATAAAAAATAAAAAAATAAAAAAATAAAAATTACCTGAGATATATTCGCGGTATGGGGACTGGCAGGAGTGTGCGGATTACTGCCGGATGGTGGAGTCAATGGTGGATGGAATCTTAAACCGTCTCGTTGCTGGGCCGGGGATTGTGGGCCGCTTCTATGATGACTCAAAAAACCAACCCCGCTTCCACCCCCATCGCTGTCCATGGTTACTGGCGATGGTGGATTGTCATCTTCCGACTGTGATCTTCTTCTAAAAAGTGCGCTCTCGTCCACGTACTTGGAAAGGAATGCCTGTAAAAATAATAATAATAATAATAATAATATAATTATAAAAATATTTATAAATATTTATAATGTATTATAAAAATTTATTACAAAAAAATTATAAATATTTATAATTTTATGTAATTAATTAATGACATAGAAAAGAAAAATATTTATAATATAATTACAAAAATATTTATAAATATTTATAATGTATTATAAAAATTTATTACAAAAAAATTATAAATATTTATAATTTTATGTAATTAATTAATGACATAGAAAAAAAAGAAAAATATTTATTATCCATATTAAATCTATCACCTTAAGACCTTGCATAGGTGTAAATTCATTGACAATGTAACTCCTATCGAAACAACTATAAGCACCGTCGCGTAAACTGACAAGCCCATTCCCTCTCATTCTTAATTCCAAACAATACAATCCTTGGTACGCTATTCTCACCAGTGTTACGCATTGTGGCATTATTGTGAACGTTTGTACCGGTACTTGTGGCCTCTGTGGAAAAAAAAAAAAGAAAAAAAAAAGAAAAAACATTTCAATGAAATTGTACGACAGTAAAAAAAATAACGTTGAACGTTTCAACGAGATAAAAAAAAAAAAGAAGAAAGAACTTACGGAATTATATACACAAAGCTGAGGAATAGTCGGTAATTTACTAATCGACGTTAGCGGCTGTATAGTTTCGTGAAGTATTATAATTAATTGTGCTAAATTTCTATGCCTATTCAAATGTGCTTCGAGCTGTTCCTTCATGATCGAATGTGCATTGGCAACCGTATTTGTCGGACCTGCCATTAATTTATAATGAAAAAATTTAACGTAATCGTATAATCAAGTATAATCAAGTAATCCATTTACATTTTGTTAATAAATAAAATTGAAATGATCGAAATTAGAATTCAATTATTAATTGAATAACAACATACTTTTCCCAAATATTAATTTAAAAGCTTTATCGTCCGTATTCCAATATACGGTTACGGTTGCTCCCCGATTAGGACCATAAGCGAGGATTAATTTGCTATAACTGTACGATTTAACGGTGACCAGATTTCGTAAATTATATTTTTCTATAAAAACAAAAGATTTAACGTTATCGACGGACATCATCGTTTGTAAAAAAAAAAAAAAAAAAAAAAAGAAAAAAAATTATTACGCGGACGTTTTATTTCAGATAAACTCACCTATTTTAAAATATTCGGCTAGATCTTGAACTATGGAATACAAATGAACGATTTGTGCCCAATCGTTCAACAATGAATCCACTGTGCGCGACACGTTATCAGCCGTTAACATATCATACGAAAAATATACCGGTCTGCGTAAACCTTGAATATTAAATATACATTATATATTATATCAAGGACAATTAATCGTCTCCATAATTATAATCAAATAAATCTTGCCGATTAAAAATAAATTAATTAACGATTATAACCCTTAACATAATACATGGTAATAAAGAATACCTTGTTCCTTCGTATGATTGCTGGTAAGAGGGCTACTGTAAAAAACAAATTCAGCCATCCATGACTTCCCTATACCCTTTCCGTGAACTCTGATGGAAACGCTAAGGAGTCTTTTTAAAAGGGAATGCCAAGCGCTGCTTGTTGCAATATTTGGCGACGGTGGAAGTAACTGTACAAGTTTCAATACCAATGCCGTCGCATTTGCTTCTACCTGAAGCCCTTGATGTGCTATATCTCGTCTGCTAAGCTGTACAAATATTTAATAAATAATTTAATATTATTAATAATTTAATATTTTTAATAATTTAATATTATTAATAATTTAATATTTTTAATAATTTAATATTTTTAATATTATTAATAATTGAGTATTTTTAATATTACTAATAATTGAATATTTTTAATATTATTAATAATGTAGTATTTTGAATATTATTAATAATTTAATATTTTTAATTTTATAAATAATTTAATATTTTTAATATTATAAATAGTTGAATATTTTGAATATTATTAGTAATGTAATATTTTGAATATTATTAGTAATGTAATATTTTGAATATTATTAATAATTTAATATTTTTAATTTTATAAATAATGTAATATTTTTATTATTAAAATATTTAATTTTACCTCTTGAGCCAAAGTTACAAACGGTATCCTTTCATCGCACAATGCTACAACGTGGGCCAATTCGGGAATAAAATATGCCGGATGTTTAGACCTTCTGTTCTGTGCTATACCAACCGAATCCGTTCTTCCCCCGGTTCCCGTGCTTCTTCGCTTGTTGCTCATTGGCTCCATCGCTTCTGTAATGTACCCCCCATCTTGATCATTACTCCCTAAAAAATCCTCCCATTATAATCCCCCTAAAGTAGTAAGATTCCAACATCGCATTCATATTTGCCAGATGTTAATTAATTTGTTTATGGTTTACGACACTTAAAGACAATTATAAACGATTAGTAAGAACATTTTCTGGGACTTGGTATTTAGTCATTGGTTTAGGACGTAACTAACAACACACATATATATTTCGTTAAAAATATAAAACTTTTCCAAAATGATACAACGAAATGATACGTTGAAAATAACGGAACCAATGATTCGTTATAATTTTTATCCTCTAAGGTCCGACACTGATGCTGGTTGCTTACATTTTTACAATACTATAGCGCTAAGATTTACTACGTTAAATACGACAAAGCATAAACGACAGCCGCTTAGAAAAATAAAAAAAAAAAAAAAAAAAAATATATGAAACGATAAGATGATCGTTTTAATCGTGACAAATAATTATTAAATAATACTATTCCTACGTTATTATCGACGTACCTCTGTACCTTTGGCAATAAAAAAATATTAGAAATTCAAATTTCTTTCTACGGTCAATAAATCACCGATCTCGAAAAGTTTCGTATCGCTAAATCTCATGCATAACTTTACGCTTTAGAGACGATACGCGTAGACGTGTTATTTGTTGAAGCAAAAAAATAAATAAAAATTATACATGCATAAGCAACTTACGATAATATATAACAAATGTTAACATTTCATGGCATGCCTATTACGTAATCGACCGATGACATATTTACATATTTTTGATTATTTATTTACGTTTTTATATACTCACCACTATCGACGCTAGTGAATGGTCCATGAGTAATAACAAAAGTGTCGAATTCTATTAGGGTTTGAACTTTTAAATACATCTTAGGTATTTCCGCTTCAATACTGTCATCATGAGGATCGTCTTCGATGGAACTATGTTTTACTACAGCGAGATAAAACGAACATTCAATTTCGCATGGAGAATTTTCTTTCTCCTTGAATGCAACGATCTAAAATTAAACGAACGTTATTATATTCCCGTTGCTTTTAAATTATTCCGTTAAAAATGATGATATTCCGATATATGTATATATTTGTGTGTGTGTGTGTGTGTGTTTATACCAATATAACCGACGGATGCCTATGCAATTGAACGAACATGCGATGTCTACTAATTTTTGACATCGGGTGTTCTGGATGATGCAAAACTGGTAAACGTTCGTAAGATGTGGCAGGTAAATGTTGCAACGTTTTTTCACATCTCCTTTGCGTGATCCAAAATCTACGATATCAAAGTTTTTAATATATATGTATAATTATATATATATACATACATACACATAATTAATATATAATAAATAATAATAAATAAAATATACGATAAATAATAATTATATAATAATAATTAATAATTATATAATAAATTATACATACATACATATATATGTCCTTTTTTTTTTTTTTTTTTTTTTTGAAAAAAATATGATTACAATTGATATTATTAAAAGAGTTAACGCATAATACTTTACCGTAACTCCGATATAAGTGTGGTAAGTCTAGAATGATCGCCATTCAACGCAGCAGTTAATTCTGGCACTAAAGGAGCGTCGTATTGCGGTACGTGACATTGAAGCATCCCCGTATGAGTATCCACCGTAACCAAAAGTAATTCTGCTCTTAAGCACGGCTGTAATACTGGTACTGACAAGATAGCTGGGGATCCTGCTAATGTACCTACAATGGAGCATAATTTATATGAAAAAAAAAAAAAAAAAAATAATCTATATACTTCCATTTTTCTTTTTCTTTTTTTTTTTTTTTTTTTTAAATCTCGTCTCACTTATATACTTACATTCAACGTCCTTCAATATCGCTTGCAACTCTTGCTTTAATTCAGAAAGGCGACTTCTCGTTCGTATATAAATAGTGTGCACGAGTAAACACTCCATCGACAACTGATCGGATCTTATAGCCCTATCCGCTATTTCGCTCTCCTAATAAATCCATAAAAAGTATATATAAAATGAAACAATCATTGATAATTTGTGTAATAATATGTAACCGTTTGAATTCCAACCTTGCTACCTAACGACGGTACATGTACTACGGCAAGCGGTCTTGCTGGATCGTGTTGGTCTACTTGTACGGTTAATCTGTATCCAAGTTCCGATCTAGGATCTTTACTAGTTAACTCTCTGTAATGTTATATTGTTCGTGTCGATAATAATCATAAACGGTATTGCATTGTAAAAAAAAAGATTCAAGGCGATAAAAATTCTTCTTTCATCTCAAGCCGTACATACCTCCAATAAGATATAGATAAACATTTTCCAGGTGTATATTCGTCTACATGTATGTGCTCGTCCAATCTGTCACGAATTAATCTTAACGTTTGCGAATAAAGTACTTCCAATTGTAGCGATTGACAAAAATAATGTAGAATATGATACACTTCGGACAACGGATTGGTACTTTCTGCTAATCTAGATTGCACAACCTTTCATAAAAAAAAAAAAAAATAAAAAATAATAATAAAAAGAGAGAAAAAGAAATAACACATAACATATTAATCATACACATAATACGATAATATTGTATTTATTTACCTGATGAACGTATCGCGTTTGTAAGGGATGCACCAATGCTTTCCCATCTCCAGTTTCTCTATCAGAAACTAAAATCTCCAATTCCAATAATCTCCATGGTACCGCCGGACCATCTCCCATAACAGTAAGCGAGACCGAAAATTCTTGTTCTACCAAAAATGTTACCCTACCAGCCTCGATCTATAAAAACGAAGGAAAAGAAAATAGATCGAGAAGCAACGATATATATAAAATTAAAAATGATGATGTTCCTAGATTGTAAATCATTTTATAAGGACATACCTTCAGATTACGCATTTGTGGAAGCAAATTTCCAGTAACCAGTCTATGTTGTATCACTTGATTTAATCTCTGTAATGTACTTCTTTTCTCCGCCGGAGTAATAGGATCAGGCGGTACTATTCTTTCCTTTATAAATAAAATATTATTTAATGATTATTCCCTACAATTTGTATTTTGTGAGGTTATTATAATTAATATACATATAATGAGCATACTCTGATACAAGCTGGTAAACGACCATACGTTCCTGTAGTAAGGACTTCTACTGCCGCAGGAATATGAAAATTAGGTAATCTAGCATGGACAAGCGTCTTCCGTGCCATTCTCGCCAACATGTCAGCGGTATCGACGAAAAGTAATGATTGTTTGTCTAAAAATGCCATAATGTGCTGTAACATATGAAAAGATTATATTTACATTGCTTAAGTCAAAAAAAGTCAATACGGTGTGTATATATATATATATATATATATCTATACGTATATATATATATGTACTTACTGCTGATTTATCGACTTTAGATGCACTGTTGGCCCATTTTACTAATGCTAATAAACGGACATACAATTGTCTTGTTCTAGCAGAAAAATTATAAATTTCAATTTTACGTTCCATATCGGTCTTGCGAGGTAACCTAAACGAATAAAGTACTTATTATCGTTCCAACCTCGTTTACGTATTCGGAGTATCGATTTTAAAAAGCTAAATATTTTTATATAATCGTTAAATGTATGAGTTAAATATATAGACTCACAATTCTGCTAGAACAGTAAGTTCATGATAAGTACGTTGTATAATGAAATCTATGAGCAAGCCAAGAGAAATGGAACCGCCGCGATTACCCTCTTGTGGTATATTATTTGTTACCGGCGTTTGATGTCCTTCTAATGGTACAGGTGCCATTTTTATTTTTTCTTTTAAACAAAATGTGTCCTCTTTCGATCTTGCAAAATAATACAAATATTTTTAATACTCAATAGACGTCTTATAATACGATTTATATCGTTTAACAATATTAGAACTTTTTATCATATAAATTTTATATACATACTGAATGTATTTTTAAATGTGATCATAGATGTATAACTTTGGATCACAAAACTGCAATCTTCCAGACACTTTCTGTATCATTAGACCGGAAAAGTCAGCTGAAGTAATAAAGTTATATTCAATGCAATCACTGTGAAAAATACATCACATTAAAATAATTTAATCTTTCCTTTTATATATCTTTATATATGAGGTAAAATTAAATTCAATAATCGAAAACGTGAAGGTTACTTTATGAAAAACGATCGATTAACTGCAGAATAATGTTTCTTAATGTAAAAGATAACATTTAAGAATTTAATGAGAAAGCATGTATCTCTTCAAATTATCTCAATAATTTACGCGATGTTTTGCAATTTTCATAATGATCAAATTATTAAGTAAAAAAAGGGGAAAAAAAGAACGTATATAACAATAACTTCATAAATTAAAACATTTTTGAACGCACTTTCGTAAAAAAAAAAAAAAATAAAAGAAAAATAGTACCCAAGTAAAATGGAACATTTCATTTTATAGCCTTTGCAAATCAACAATATGTAAAATATTATGTAAAAAAAAAAAAAAAAAGAAAAAAAAAGAAAAAAAAAGAGAGAAAAAAAGAAAATAACCTACTTCTCACCAAAGGACATCACTTTCATTTATATAGTTACATTAGCTAAGTCAGAGACAGACAGACAGACACATCGAAGAAAAACTGATTTCGGTCAACTTCAACGAAATACTTAAAGTAACTGAAAGAAAAGTTTGGTGGGTTGATTCATTCTAATTACGTTAAATGTTACGCACGACTACTAGGTGGGGGCGTTGGTGTCAACGTATTTATAACGACCAATGGGGAGGTGACGATAGTTGAGGCGGGTCTTTCAAAATATCTAAAATATATCAAATCGATGTGGGGGGGGGAGGGTTTCGTCGCAAATGACGAAGAAAATTAATGAAGAAAAGTTATAGAGATATTAACGAGGTGTCACTGCAATCGCGCTTTCTTATTGGTCTAACGCGAACAGCTTATATATCAGCTGTGTGTGCACACTCCGGGTTCACCTTGGCACGTCATTCACGCCCGCTCACGCGCGGGTTCTGTGAGGGTATTTTAATTTAACCGAATCCGTGTCTGCCGCATGAATCTCTTAAAATGGGAGGAAAATGGTCAAGTATGGACCCACTGCAAGTGGAGGTACCAGAATTGCAAACCTTGTTAGAAAGGGACCCATATTTGAAGCCTTACGAAAAGGATATACGCCGAAGGTATATTTATACGTTTTAATCGTATTCCTCTTTAAAAACGATCCATCGTCATTTCTTTTTTTTTTCCCCTCATCCTTTTTTATCTTTACTCGTTTAAATATGAAATATTAATAATACATCGTTTCGTTGCTTTTAGATATGCCTTATTTAAGGATTACGTAGAAAAAATAGAAGCGGGAGATGGTAATTTAAATAAATTTTCAACGGCGTACGAAACGTACGGGATACACGTTAATAAGGATAACAGTGTGACAGCTAGAGAATGGGCACCCGGGGCTCAAGAATTATTTTTAACCGGGGATTTCAGTAAGTAATTTTTCATTTGTGTTTCTAAATTTTCTAAATTCATATATATATATATATATATACATCTTTTATCTATACTGTCCTTAATTAACATCAACTTTTTTGTTTTCTCTTTTAAAGATGGTTGGGATAGAACCAAAACACCATACAAAAAAATGGAATATGGTAAATGGGAATTACATTTACCTCCAAATCCGGATGGAAGCTCTCCATTACAACATCTCTCTGAAGTTAAGATTATTGTTAAGGATCATAATAACGAATTATTGGAAAGACTTAGTCCCTGGGCCACGTATGTAACTCAACCAGCAGATCGAAGTGAAGGCACGACGTTTAAACAACGTATTTGGCATCCCAGTCCTGAAAAAGTTAGATTTACAGATAGAATATAATATATTCTAATTAAAATAGATCGCATTTATATATATATATATGTATATATATATTGCACTTTTCTTATAGGTTTACAAATTTCATCACCCAAAACCAAAGAAACCTGAAAGTCTTAGAATATACGAATGTCATGTTGGTATTGCTACGCAGGAATTACGAGTTGGTACATATCTGGAATTCGCTAAAAAGATAATTCCACGTATAGTAAAACAAGGCTATAATACTATACAATTAATGGCTATTATGGAACATGCTTATTATGCCAGTTTTGGATATCAAGTAGTTACAAATATATTTCTTTATTTGATTTAAATGTTTATATTAATATTTCTATATAATTTTTCTTGGATTAATAATTAATTAGGTTACTTCGTTTTATGCTGCTTCATCTCGATACGGTACACCAGAGGAATTGAAAGAATTGATAGACGAAGCTCATGCACACGGTCTTTACGTATTGTTAGATATGGTGCATTCGCATGCTTCAAAAAATACTTTAGATGGGTTGAACATGTTCGATGGTACAGACAGTTGTTACTTTCATACCGGTAGTCGCGGCCAACATCCACTTTGGGACAGTAGATTATTTAATTATTCGGAATACGAAGTACTACGCTTTTTGCTTTCCAATTTACGTTGGTACATAGACGAATATGGCTTTGATGGATTCAGGTAAGAAAAATTGTTTTTGTTTCATTATACGTGTTAGTAGCATGACGTAAAATATTTATGATTTATGATTAACGCAGATTCGATGGAGTTACGTCGATGCTTTATCACTCAAGAGGTTTCGGGCAAGGTTTCAGTGGCCATTACGATGAATATTACAGTCTGAACGTTGATGTCGAGGGTGTGTGTTATTTGATGCTTGCTAATCATATGTTACATGATATATATCCCGAAATTGCTACAATAGCCGAAGATGTTAGCGGTATGCCAGGTGTATGCAGGTATTAACTCAAAATTGGATATTTACGCAATATCATTCTCATAAATTTAATGAAATTAAATGATAAAGAAAGTCTATTTATATGCATGATTATAACAATGTATTAAAGATATGTCTTAAGTAATTAAATAATTTTTAAGACCAGTCGCCGAAGGTGGTGTTGGATTTGATTATCGACTAGGAATGGCTATACCTGACAAATGGATTAAATTATTAAAAGAAACCAGAGATGAAGATTGGAATATGGATGACATATGTTGGACATTAAGTAATCGCAGATGGATGGAAAAAACAGTTGCGTATTGTGAATCTCATGACCAAGCTCTTGTAGGTGATAAAACTATAGCATTTTGGCTCATGGATAAAGAAATGTATACACATATGAGTTCAATAAGTCCACCAAGTAACATTATAAATCGTGGTATAGCTCTTCATAACATGATCATGCTTATCACACATGCTTTGGGTGGAGAAGCTTATCTAAATTTCATGGGTGAGAGTTCTTTTGATAACTGCTTCGTATAATTATCATTAAAAAGTAGGTCGTGTTTAATATAATGTACATTTTTATTTTTCGTCTTTATTCTAATTATAGCGTATATATATATATATATATATATCACAAGAAATACTCACATCATTTTTTTTTTTTTTTTTTTTTTTTTTTTAATAAAATACAAAAATTTTTAATTTAATTTAATTTTAATTTAATTGAAAATGCATAAAGACAATTAATAATTTCACTTAATATATAAAAATTAATTCATTTACACATAGGAAATGAATTTGGACATCCAGAATGGCTAGATTTTCCTCGAGCTGGTAATTCAGATAGTTATCATTATGCAAGAAGACAATGGAATTTAGTGGATGATGAATTATTGAAATACAAGTTTATGAATAATTGGGATCGTGACGTGAATAATTTGGAAGAAAAATATGGATGGTTACATGCTCATCCTGTATGTCTTATAAAATTTTGTTGGATATTTCAAAGAATAACAAATATTTACTGTGATTTCAGGGATATGTTAGTTGGAAGCACGGAGATGATAAATTGATAGTTTTTGATCGTGCTGGACTTACATTTGTTTTCAATTTTCATCCAACAAAGTCTTTCCCTGATTATACGATAGGAGTGAGACAACAGGGAGCACATAAAGTTGTATTATGCAGCGACAATACACAATATGGAGGTGAAAATCGAGTTGATAATAATGTAAAACATTTTACAAATTCTGAACCATATTCTGGCCTGCCATATAGAATGATGATATATATTCCTTGTCGTACAGCTATAGTATATGCTCATGGTAAATATAATGATAACTTATCAACCAAAAAAAAAGAAAATATATATATATATATACATATATAATATTACATAATTAATAATCGTAATTTATTTTTAGAAACCTGATGTATGAAGCAAATATATAACAGATAATATAATTCTGTAAATCTCAATGATGTAGTCGACATGACATTGTATTTTTATAAAATATTATCTTTTATTACGTAATATTATTTTATGAAATAATATTCTGTAATTTATATTATATTTTATGGGAAACAGAAATAAAAGAGAGAGAAATTTTTGAACCAAAATTGATTAATAAAGTTATATTTACTGTTAACACTAGTATATGTAATTAACGTATGACATCAAATTCTTTGGCATTTATATCATAGTCGATCATTTTTCTGTCCAATATCCACCATCTATCTAAAAATCCTATATCAATTATTCTTTCATAAAAATTTAAATAGCGTGGTTTTAAATAAGGACAGACAGCTTTATAAAGAGAACAGTCTTTGTCATAATTATCTAACCAGATTATAGATAATATACCGATACTAAATCTTCGTACAATACCTTCATTATAACACTTTTCTAATATTTGTACGTGTTGTACCGATATTTCATTACGAATAGTTTCACCTACTTGCATTAATTTAATAGCATTTTCTAATAAATGTTCTCGAAAAGAATCTTCGTCAGGATTATGTTTATATAAATAGTACGTAGATCCTAAAACTTAAATACGAAGCAAATATTATATTTATTGTATACATACGATTGATACAAAATATATTTATAAATCGACATACCTGTACAATATATCGATGTGCGTATAGGATGCGACTTACAGTCTTTTACAGTATCAATGGTAACTTCTTTATAATCTATATATAAATTTTTCCAATAATTTCCTGCAAATCCCGATATGATAATCATTATTTAAAACTTAGAAACATGTTGGTTTAGTGATATATAAATGCATCATTAATTCTTACCCCAACGTTCTAATATAGTTCCTTTAAATCTCTCGGGCATTCCATAATTCTTTACCTTATTAATTACTTTATTAATTTTTAGATGGTATGGATTAAAAATTAATCTAACTTTTTCACCTAATTGAATGGAACTCCGAAAATTCATATTAAATATTAATTGAATAATGCATTTAATTAAAAAATAATTTAAAGTGTGCCCTATCGAAATATTTAAATCCCTTTAACAGATTAATACTTTTGTATCATTTATAATTAAGATGTCAAATTATAGACACACCGATTTTAGGTTATTTTCAATTTTAACCTCTATTCAATCTTGGGCACATGTTATATCCCTCTCTCTCTCTCTCTCTCTCTCTCTCTCTCTCTCTCTCTCTCTCTCTCTGTGTCGTTCTTTCCCCCTCTTTTTTCTCTTACAACATGAAACTTATAGTAAATTTTACAGATTAACGAAGAAAATAAAGTTAAATATTTATTAAAGAAATTATGAAAATCTGAAAAATGGAACGTCGTAAAAGTATAGTACTATTGAAATAAATAAATAATAGATATAGTAAATGGTCAATCATAAATTATTTATACAAAAATCTAACAGAAGTTGATGATAATTTTTTTTTTATTTATCGGCTTTATTAATTCATTATAATATCAGATCAATAGTTTTACATTTTATGTTTAATAATTCTCTAAAATACATGTATATGTTGACAATTGCTAATAATAGTTTTTATAATAATTTTATAAAATACCTTAACTACAGAAGAAAAATAAGCTGTAAGGTAATTGACTTATTATTATTTCTGTTATATCTAGAACATTTATTTAATTCGTGTTCCTCGATGAAAAACGTACGAGGATTTTGCGACGCTTAATTTGAACGAAAAGTAAAAAATTATGATAAAAACCTGGAAAAATTTGTTAAAATAAGGAATTAACCAAACAAATTCATCAAGTGTAACATTTTCTTTTTAAGAGATTTAAAAATTATTATATTAAAAAGAATCTTGGCCTAAATAAATATTGAGACAAGTAAACAAGTGTCTTCAAAATATTCTTTAGATGTGATTGGAACTGAATATAAAATTTTGTATAACCTAGTTCAAACAGAAACCACAATCACTTGTTGGTCTTAATATATTATTAACGACTTAAAAATATGTATGTGACATGTGTTACATATACTTAATTTCTTTAAATATCTAAAGTTAGTATTATTACAGTTTATATACTGCAAATTACTACGTAAAATAATTATATATCATAATTTTCGTCGATATTGGCAGTATGAGTGAAGTTAGACTTTGGATGATGTGTTGGACTTGGGTCAGGACTGCTACTTGAATTCATAGGATTGACCTCTGTATAGAAATTAGGTCGACTAATCTGAAACGATGTAGGTACAGAAAGTTGAAAGTCCGGATCCGGAGGCGCGGTGCTTGCTTTAGATGATTCGCTTGAAACGCCAGCATTCAAATTTCCCAATTTTCCATCATTTCTCCAGTTTTTATTTTCCGTGTTTATATTGTTCGATAGCAAGCTTCGAGAATTAGAGAAAAGAATATCGTTAAAGAAAATTATTGAAGTAAAAAGAAAAGAAAAAAAAAAAGGAATAAAATAACATTATTATAAAATATTATACCCAAGATCCGCATAATATGCTACAGCAGGTGGGCATGTAGTCGGAGTAGAAGCGTTTACATTTGTTGAGGCAGGAGTTAAAGGTGGTGTACGAAGGTCTTCGTCACCTCCTGAAATATCCGGTAAACCTTTTACCAAATCTTTAAGAAAATCAAAACGACTTTCCGATAGAATACATTGTTTCCTAGGAGGTATAAAATAACGATGGGAGTTAGTTAAAATATACGATAAAAAATAAACATATAACTTTATGCGATATAATATTTAACTTACTTACATATGGGATGGACTTAGTGTCTTAGCATTCTTGGCACTTGTAATTTGCATAGTTTTTGTAAGTAGCGAATGTACAAACAGTTCTAATGTTTTAGGTATATATATATGGTTAAGGTGAAAGTTACAATTGCAAAAGTGTATATATTTATATAAAGAAAAAGGAAAAAAAAAACATCGCTAATATAATTAAAACATATTGTAATAATATTATATATGAAAAAGGATATAGATTATAATTGGTACTGCTTGAGCAACTTTTCCTACTTCTTCGTCCGTCTGCATAATTTTCTTAATACGACCCTGAGATTCATTATTTAGGTTAAATTATCTGTACAATCTTGCATGATAGCATGTAAAATTATACTCGTTGGATAAATAAATTAAGTGTTAATCCTCGTTTCAAACATTAACATATATCGTCGAAACATTTCTGTTATTCTAATCGACGATTATAACTCTTAAATGTGTGTTATAAGTGGGAAAATAATTTCTCTATTGTTTTTACACATTATTGTCAAACAATACCACGATAGAAAGGGATTTTATGCTTACCGCTGGAAAACGTGCATTATATTTTTTCTTTTTGCTTGGCATTATAAAATGATATTAATTTGGAGGATTTTTTTTACTGAACCAAAAGGAAATGCACAATTGATGAAAATAATCGTTTATATATTGCTTGCACCAATCGACGCGTTCCAAACCGTGATAAGGATCTCTATTCTCGATAAACTCATAAAACAATTCGTGCTCGCAAAATAACCGTTTCTACTATTGATTTTATATATATATGATGTAATGCGTTCCAAAATATCACCACTTTAATACATTTTTTCTTAAATCGAATCTTTTTTTCTCTCTCGAGTATTATGCAATAATTTTCTTCCCGAGAGAAAAAAAAAAAAAAAAAAAAATAGGAAGAAACCAGTTCTGATAACTTTCAAATTTAATTCGATTATTTTTATTATAAAATTTTTCGTATCTTGACCTAGTCACTTTTGTTATACCATCAATGACATTTTTAATTTAATAAATAAATACACCGATAATCATTTTTTTATCTAAAGCACGTCAATGGCAATTCACATGAGTGTTGTAAAAAAATTATAATTTTAATTGTCAAAGTATAAATATTTCATAAACTTGTTCTTGGTTCGTTCTAATTGGTTACAATTTAGATTGGTTCGCGCCAATGGGACACAGTCACTGCTTATATGCACTCGTTTGTACTTAGACGAATCATTAATTCTATCGTACACGTGTATTGACGTTTCAAGAAATTCTAAAGTATAATCGAATTTTTCTATTTGATTTAATATTTTTGTAATAACTGTGATCAGCTAACATTAATAATTTATTAGTGAGACATAAAATTTGACGACACTATTAATTATTCTTTATTTATTCATTCTCGAATATATAATAATAATAGAAAACATAAAGCATTTGTGATGTCTCAAGGAAAAGGTATGATAAAAATATGAATTTACACACAACCTCTTTAACCTCTTTACTTTGTAAACGTAAACTTAATTTTTATAATTTGGATACGTTTTCTTTTCTCTTTTTGTAGAAAAAAAAAATTTTATAAAGACATTTTACAAATATTATATTATTTAAAGAAAATATCTTCGTATGCATTATACTCGTCAAATAATTATTTTTATACGATCCTATTTAGCCGGTAGGAGAATTCGTGGACATTGTAATAAAAACAAAGTCAATGTTGGAGATAAGGGTAGAGAAATTTTGGAAAATATAAATGAGAATAATTCGGTTATACAACAGTTTCGAATATATTCAAATGAATTAGACGCAAAACATGATAAATTTGAGAAACTTGTTAAACTTAGTCGAGATGTTACAATAGAAAGTAAAAGAATAATATTCCTTTTACATACCCTTGACAGAGAAAGTAAACGAGACTCTGTACTTGGAGAAGCCAAGCAAAGATTTGAAAATATGGGAAATACTCTCTTCAAAAATATTGCATCGGAGTTGGATGGCCAAGATATTTATCAATACATTAAAGCCTATAAATTTGGACTTGAAGAATATATAGAAGCAGTTACATTCTTTCAATATTTACAATCTGGTTCTATACAAGACTGGACAGAGTTAGAAAAGTCATTGGTATATACGGATTCTGATAAATCTGACTCAACTTCAGAGGACTTACCGACGAAAATGACAAGAATAGTAATAACTCCTAACGAATATATCATGGGAATAGCAGATTTGACCGGAGAGCTTATGAGAAAGTGCATTAATAACTTGTCAACGGGTGATATAGCTAGTTGTTATCAAATTTGTCACTTTGTTAGAAATATGCACAAGGGATTTATAGGGTATACGAGTAACATGAGCAAGGATATGAATAAAAAAATTAATACGTTGAAACAGAGTTTAACCAAAATGGAAAATGTGTGCTATACGATAAAAGTAAGAGGATCGGAAATACCAAAACATATGTTGGCGGATGTCGCCATTGGAGCTACGGTGGATTATATAGGCGAAGATGAAGGGTATCAGGTCTAATGAAAGCTAATAGAAAAAAAAAAAAAAAAAAACAAAAAGAAACAAGTAACGTAAAACTACTAATAACTATACACACGTGTTCGATCCCTTGGCGTACTTATTATAAACTTGGATAAATTTCGAGCCCGAGCGATGGCCCACATGAAATGTTCACGTAAGTACCCGACACGACGGAGACACGTCGTTGAAACTTGAAACAAATGATATATCTTATAGCGACTGTCCGTGAAATAGTCACGCGCTTATTTGTGCTTCATGCGATGGTGCGCGCCCCTTTTGGAATTCTGCTGAACTCGAATCGAAAATTTCAAATGTAAAAATTTCATCTGTTAATATTGAATTTGTTTGCTTGTTTTTTTTTTTTTAATTACTTTCACAACCCCGGGAATAATTTCAAATTGTTTGATGATACTTTATTCGTTTTCTATCTTCGTTACTTTCATACTTTACAACCGATCTTCTCTCGCGTGCTTTTTCTTATTGGCAGTATCACACCGTAGTTCCCATCAGAATTCGACGTTAAATACTTCTTCGTCACACTTGCTTCCACTTGAATTACTCGCTTTCTTTCTTTTTTTTTTTCTTTCGTATCTTTCCTCTCCTGTCTCCTCGACGAGAAGTAGTTATCGACGAAATAAAAAATTATTTAAGAACATTGTGGACTGCTTGTGTAGCGCTCAGATTGCAAGGAACGTGTCAGAGTCGCAAAATGGAATGAAAGTAAAAACTGGAAGTACGATCGTTCACGAGACAAACTCGTAAAATTTTTGTTCGCTCGTTTAAACAGTTGAATAAGAGTCGGACACGTGATAAATATTGTTTGGCACGATGTCACGACCACGTGCTTGTTTCGAGACGTTTACGTTTGGCCCGAAATTTTCATCGCCGGTTCAGACTCGTCGTAGTACGCTAAGGGATTAAATAATAATGATAATGATAACTATGCAATATATAATATCTATATTTACATAAAATAAACATTATTTCGATGGTAAGTGACAATGTTAATTTCTTTTTTTTTTTTTTGTTTCGATTTAAACGAATAAAAACGATTGACCAAATAAAAATATTTCGTTATTACTTTATAGATCTAAATAACGACAATTTAATATATATCATATCGTGTACCAAAATTTTCTAGATTTTAATGATTATATTAACACCGAATAAATTTATTTATTATATGTATATATATATGTATATATATATGTATATATATATATGTATATATATATATATATGGTAATTATCACGTAAATAGATAATTTGTGTCTGTACACACTATATATATAAAGTCAACGTTTCACCATTTCCTTTATTATTTATCTTAACCCAAGTTTAAGATTTAGAATCATCGATATCACTGTTACTTTCATTCCAATCACTTTCTACATTTCCCACATCACTGTTGGTATCGTCCGAACTGTAATCGGATGGTTCGTATTCAGATTCATCTACGGATTCATCTTCCGACGATGCCTCCATTACAGATTCATCGTCATATCTTGGTGATCGTACAGGGGTTGGGGCTCGACGTTTTCGCATAGTTGAATGCTTAAATTGAGCTTTGTGTTGTAAATTTTTGCGATAGCAACGTATACCATAAGGACACTCGGGTCGTTCATCGACTTCTTCAAAATCTGAATCACCCGGATGACTGAACTGAACTTTGTGATGCGGATTCTTTCTAAAAATGAAATTTAGGTATTTTATGGAACAGAAAAACTTTCTTATATATATAAAAAAAAAAAAAAAAAAAAAAAAGAAAAATACAACGATACATCGACACAATCTATATACCTGTAACATTTGTCCTTGTAAACGCACTTATTTCTTTTCGTTTCTACTTGCTCGGCAGCCGATACGCTTGCTTTGCTTTGTTCGAGCTTTGGTGAAGAGCGCATATCCCGTTGTACCGAAGTATGCGACTCACTGCCATCACTGGAATGCATAACACGGTCCTGTTTAACATTTGCTTCAACTTTCTTTGACTCCTCTTCCTGAATATTTGAATTTTCTTTATCTAGCGTAGGTTCTTTAGGTAATTCTGGATTCTCTGGCGTCGATATCGAATTGAGAATAGTTTGATTATTCTCTGACGAACTAACATTCAAAGGGAACATTAAAGTTTTAATAAAGCTATATTGCCTTTCACAGTTAAACTTTTGCTTTCGTTACAAATGTTTATATAAAAAAAAAAAAAGATGGAACCTAGCATCCGTATCCTTGGAAAATGTAGACGCAATGATATCGCTCCCTTCGCTTAAGATAGGCATCTCTACCGCTATAGATTTAAAATCTTTATTATCCTGAGATTCGCTAGAACCATCCCCGTGCGAAGTTATAGGCTTTGGAGATGCGTCTAAACATATCTTTTTATCCGTTGGTTCGAATGGTATGTCTTCTGTACACTATGCCATAAGTAATATATATATCTGTGTATATTTTATCTAATTTAACCACTTAAAATATCTATTAAATTTGATAGTTAAAGGAAATCGTAGAAACGTTCAAGAGGTAATAACCTTTCTTTTTAATGGATGATTATCTTTATCCAATGTTTCCGACATTGTCATAATTTTAAACCAACATTTATCAGGTAACAGGGAACAAATATCTCCTGGCTTAATAGGTACAGCTGTGCCTAATTTAATAAGATGCCATCGAGAGGATCCGGTAGATTTTATATAACAAGGCGAGACCTGATACTAATAACAATTTTCTAAGAAATCCTGATTATTATTATTATTAATATCATTATATATCTTGTAACAGTAAATTATGATCTTGTAATCGGATCTATCATATATTTTTAATCGATTTAATTCGAATATATATTAATAAATATGTATATGTGTAATTGAAATACGTTTCGAGTATATTTTGACAAATATTCGTATATCCTACCGTAATCGAATCTTACCGGTGTCAGGGTCATATCACCACTTGGAGATAAATTGATTGTTACGGCATGTTTAATGATCTGTCCGTTATCAGACTACAATCGTGAAACAAGAGAAAAATTAAAAAAGAAAAATATATAATATATTAAAAAATGTACGTAAATATTAAATAGTGTTTTTAACGAATAACATAAACTTAACCTATTGGAGACACAGTGTTTACGGATATTGAAACGCTATAACCGTAACTTTTATATGTCGCGCGTATGTATAACGTTTAAATGAAGAAAGAAAAGAAAACAGAGAGAAAAGAAACAAGTAAAAAAAGATTCAGGATCCGTAAAGCGTAGTATTAATGCACGTGACGCATGATGCATGGTGAACTAAGTGCTGCCACCAACGGTATATAACGGAACTAATTATCATTAGATCGCGATGTATTTACTATAATGGTATGTATTTTTATTTTTTCGTCATACAAAATTCGTAAACGACAAACTCGACAAGAAGTAATTGCGAAGAGAAATAAATAAAAAAAAAAAAAAAGAAAAGAAAAAGAAAAATAATGATTTCACGCGACGATAAATTTACGATAACGAGACTATTTAAAAAGTTGTAAAAAAGAAAAGAAAAATTGACGCAAATAAAAAAAAAAAAATATTATCGAGATGTTAAACGACAGAATAAATGAGAAGGAACAATTTAAATCCGTGTACTCACTCCCGCAGCAACACCATTACGACCGATAATATTATTTCCTATTTGTAAATTTGCTATTTGATAGAGATCGTTTTCGAATCGGATTATTTGCAGTTTTCTCATCCTTATTGCCCATCGGTCCTCTTTGTTACATATAGCCGGCCTTTAACGAGTCGACTAATCAATTAAATTTTTTTTTTTACACCGCAAAATTAATGCTACGTGACATTTTCCTCGACATTTTGTTTACTATGTAAAACAAAAAAATACTCAATGAAGTTCTCGAAAGTTGTTTTGAGATATCCGAACGAAGTGCAATGCTACGTGTGCGCGTGCGCGCGCGTGTAAATGGCATGTTTCGTAGGCTAAGAAATAGTATATATATATATATATATATATATATATATATATATATATATTATATAACATAAATAATTATAAATATTAATAAATAAAAATCCTTTCCATAATTTATAAAAATCATATAAAAGTTTGATAAATTAATTACAACAATAAATTCAATACATAATAAAACCGTTAAAGTATGCTCATAAAATTTTAATAACAAAAAATATCTTATAATCGAAATTAATCCTCCTAAAATATAATTTAACATAAATCCAATAAACTATAACTGTTCGTTATTAAAATATTAATATAAATAAATTACTAAAACTATAAGTTTTATAGTTCACGAAAAAAAATATTTGATTATTGTTTTTTAATAGATTTAAAATAATAATTAATATGTATTTATACTTTCATTTTTTCTTTTTTTTTTTTTATTTTTCCTCAAAGGAAAGAGACGGGGAAAGAAGCGATAAGGTGAAAGATAAAAGGCTTCCGTATGATAACAATGAAATGTTTTTTCATTTATACTTACAAAGAATGTACACTTTTATAAACAAGGAGAAACCACGCTGAGAGAAGTACTAAACAGTACAGATTTGTGATGCCCAGAAGTCTATACGTATCGAATCTTTTAGCGTGAAAAAATGACATAGAAAAATTGGCCAAATTCAAATATTCACATTTATTAATAATATTTATGATATATATATATATATATATATATATATATATATATATATATATATATATATATATAATGTAATCAGCCAGACGTGTCTTATAAATTTGTTGATCGGAACTTCATAATTGCGTCGCGATATATATTTTCCTATCGTATTAATCTTTCGTATAAGCATAAAATCGCGCCTTTTGTTTTATTTTTATTTATTTATTTTTGTTTATTTGTTTGTTTAATTCTTCTTTTTTTGTTTGTCTCTTTCTTTTTTTCTTTCTTTCATTACCTTCCGTGTTCTCGGGGATTAGAATAATACGGTCGAATAGTAATTTCATTCGATTAATTCTGATCATCGACTTGCGTACATATAAAAATTATCATAAAATGTTTTATTTTACAAAAAGATGTTTATATAACAATAAAGAAAAAGAAAGAAAGAAAGAAAAAAAAAAGAAAGAATGTATATCAGTATAAACAATTAGAAAGTAAATATATCCTTGATCGATCATTGGTCTTCGAAAAGTAAAGTAACTGAATTGATTAATGTTTTAGATGCACGTTAG
>OU426999.1:798994-801494 GCA_911387935.1 Dolichovespula saxonica
TCTCAGTGAGACTGGTGGATAAGACGTAATAAAGTATCAAGGATCTTTAATGGCTCTTAAGAGGTAAAGAACCTATAATTATTTCTATATACATAGAAATTGACATATCGATAATTAATAAATTCTACTTTATGGAGTTATCTCAACGATTGGGAACAAGTTACACATCAGAGATCGTTAGATCGCAAGGAATTGATATTGGTGTAAGGGATACTATGATGGTGTGGCCTGTGCAGAGTGTTGTTTATGGTAAGAGGACCTACCATGTGACCCGGTCTTGCCCATGTATATACGTATCCATCTTGACACGCGGTTACGAAGCAATCTTTCCTAAACACTAATTCAGTCAATCTCTCGTGCGCCAGCTTTTTGCACACCAAAGGCTGTAATACCGGGCACTCGTCGAACCTCGGACAATAGGCAGTTCCTATTAATCTCATCGGATCGTCCATCACCGAACTGACCTTCTTATTTGCACCTACTAAACTTGCACCGACACTGTTCGTATTACTACTCGCATTAGAGTTGGTGCTAGTTTTTTCGCCACTATTGTTTTGCACGATCGTCGTGCTATTAGACGCACCACCACTACCTCTCATAGTGAGGCTAAAGTTCCTCTTGTGATTATCACCCTTACGTTCACCAAAACCAAGACCCGCCAGCCTCTGTGTCAACGAATTAACGGTAGACACTGCTGCGTTGGTACTCGCGCTATTGTTACTACTTTCGTTATTACCACTCACGTTTTCCTTATAATTTATATTATTCGTATTATTCAGTTTAGAATTGTTCAAATGATGATTCGCCATCGAGCCGTTACCGCTATTATTGTGTGTCCCCGAAGAAGAGAATGTAGTAGAACCAGCGGCGGAAGGTCTCTGCTTAGGACATACCGGCTGCCTTAATATATCTTCCGTGATGTCCCACAAACACAATTGGGTGTCCTGCGATACGCTACCAAGCCTGTAACACGTACCACCTGGCACTCTCAGTTCCGATCCACTAGAGTTCCTATTGGAATGAACTCCTTGTTGCGAACTTGTCGACAAACGATTCGACTTTTCATGAAAATGATTATGGTTATTATGGGGCATCGTTTCATCGTCCGAACCGCTAAAGTCAGGGTCTTGATCCCCGTAGGACGTCGTGTACGGATCGAACGCAACCACGCTCACCCAACTATGATGACCTTGTCCACGGGCCACAACCCGCTTTTCATGAAAGCTCCAGATCGTTACGAGATCGTCCTCTCCTCCGACAACGACGTACCTCCCATCAGGCGACCAACATACGCACAAAAATCCACCGAAGTAACTTCTCGCCGATCCTAAAAGTTCCATTTTATTATATTGGAATACTCGAAGGAATCCGTCCTGAGAGACGACAGCCAAATTCGAGCCGCACGGACTGAAGGCAAATTCATTTATGCAACATCCCTCAGCTCCTATCACCCATCTGTATAGCGGATTCCTCGTTGATTTGGCCTTACACACGTATACCGCGTAACCATCGCCTGACATAAACGATTGATAGTGAGGAGCCGTCGTCCCGCAAATAAGTTCCTCATTGTAGAGATATAGCTGACCCGAACTATGCGATACCAAGAACAGATTATTTGAACCGGGAACCCATTTTATGCAAGTTACCTTACTTTTGTCTATGAGTCTCTGAAACAGAAATTTTTATACGTATTTACAATGATAGTGCTTATTAATCATTCGAATGTAATTGTCTCTTTCGTAGTAACGCGTCATTTTTATCTAGAGATTTTGTTCGCACTACCGTACGACTCGTTCATAAGAAAAATATGACAATATCGGCGTAAAGAAATGCTAACTAAGCGTATTCTGTATATTCATGCGCGCTGTTATTATAAAGGAGGGACGTAAACATCACACAATAATGCCTATCGAGCTTAATTATTTAATTGGATTCTAATCTCATCGATATAGAGCACACTCCGATCATTTCGTCGTGAAATTACTTTGTCTACGATCGTACAGAGTGAGCCCATCCAAGTTTTATAAACCATCCAATTATTATCTTAAATTCTCCCATTTTATTACGGTGATATCTTTTCAATGTTAACGGCAAACTTAATGGTAACGAAACGTTTACCAACGCCGATTTGTCAAAATTTTCTCATAACGACGTATCGATCTCAACGACTTAACTTCGAATCAAGAAGAAAAACAATACATACGTCTTCGTTATACAATTTACTGAATTCTTGTTTTATAGGGTCTATCAATTGTATTTGTCCTGTAGAAAATCCTACTAATAACGGGGCGCTATCCGCCGTCGCTGTGGTCTGATTAAAATTGTGGCAAGTCGGATTAGTTCCTTTGTATGTTTTCTTTTCCACGGGATTGTTCAAATCCACAGCCTGAAACATTGAACTTTGCATCAATTTACTTTGAGCTTATCAGGAGACAATATCAAACAACGGAATATAAAGAAAACGTTTCTTCCATGAAGAAATTAATTCGTTGGCTTTATA
>OU426999.1:806494-808994 GCA_911387935.1 Dolichovespula saxonica
TTTTCCTTCAACTTTAAAGAAGCAAAAAAGAAGAGGAAGATGACGATGAAGAAGAAGGAGGAAATATAACCAAAAAAAAAGAAAAATTATAAGAAAAGAAATATACTTCTTTTTTTTATAAGAAATAATAACTGTAATGTTTTAAATACAAGAAAGAAATATATTTTTCTTTTTTTTTTATCGTTTTTATTGCATCGTTTTTCTTTTTTTTTCTTTTTTTTTTTAGTTACTCGACGACGGTCGTAAATCTTTTTTCTTTTTTTATTTTTCCTTAACTTAAAGAATCAAAAAAAGAAGAAGGAACTATTAAAAGAAAAATATATTAGAAAATAAATATACTATTTTCTTTTTTTTTCATGAAATAATAACTGTAATTTTTTAAATACAAGGAAGAAATATTTTCTTTTAATTTTTCTTTATCGTTTTTATTGCATCGTTTTTCTTTTTTTAGTTACTCGACGACGGCCGTAAATCTTTTTTACATTTTTTTCTTTCCTTAACTTAAAGAATCAAAAAAGAAGAAGAAGGAAGTATAAAAAAAAAGAAGAAGAAATATACTATTTTTTTTTTTTTTACAAGAAATAACTAATTTTTTAAATACAAGGAAGAAATATATTTTTCTTTTTTTTTTCTTTTTCTTTTTAATTCTTCTATGCGAGCCGCTCTTACGCCAAATCGATTAACACCGTAAAACGTGAATGGCGAGGGTAATAAATGAGACCGCGACAGCGTTGAATTATTGCTATTCGAAATTCTCATTAAAGTATAAATTCAAATGAACACATCGTAGAACGTCTGAACGCTTCTTTTTCTTCTCCCTTCCTCCTCCACCCTCCCCTTTAATCTAACGACGTATAACGCGAACGAGCTAGAATATTACGGTCTCGAATTTCCGATTCGTTTTTCACCGAAATAATATTATTTAATTAAATTTATTATTTCGATTTCAATGGAATACGGCCAGCCAAAGAAATTTTGCCGTTCTACGTGTGCATCGAGAATTAACGAAAAATTTGGCGAGATTCGTTTGTCTCTCAATTTAATTTTATTTATTTATTTTTTATTCCCTTTTTCTTTTTTTAATATAAAAATTGAGGACTCCCGCGTCTCGAGTAATACACGTAAAAAAAAGAAAAGAAAAAAATGGAGTTAATCGACGATTGTGACCTGTCTCGTTTGCGAACGTCTCTCTCTCTCTCTCTCTCTCTCTCTCTCTCTCGTGTAATACTAATCGTCGAAACGAAAGAGGATCTCGATCGTTTCGTTTATTTCTTATCAAGTGATTCACGATCATCGGAGAAACACGCTAGATAAGAGCGACAGAAGGTGGTGAAAAAAGAAAAAAAAAGAAAAAAAAAGAAAACAGAAGTAGGGGAAAAAAACGTTCGACTGCGATAATTTATCTCTCTTGTATAATACGCGCGCACGCGCGCACACACACACACGCACACACACACATTCTCTCTCTCTCTCTCTCTCTCTCTCTCTCTCGATCACGCGGTCAAACTATGTATGTAGAACTATGCGCAGAGAGAGAGAGAGAGAGAGAGAGAGAAGGCTGCCTTTAAATACGACTTCCGCTTTTTAAATGATGATCAACTTCCGTAACGGTAGTTACACTTATTATCGATAAAAAGTCAAATGGCCGGCTGCATAGGACGTTGGAGGAGGTGGAGGTGGAGGAGGAGGAGGAGGAGGAGGAGGAGAAGGAGACAGAGAGTATGCTTAGATGAATCATTTTAATAAGTTAGAGAGGGGGGGGGGAGAGATCAATAATATTTTCATCTAAAGTTCCTGATGATCGTGAATGATCTATTTATTATCGCGAATTATACTTCGTTGATCCCAATAAATTTTTTTAAACCACCCTACCCTCTTCTCCTCTCCCGCCCACTCCACCCCCCCTCTTACCCCTCCCTCCCTCCCTCCCTCCCTCCCTCCTTAGAAAAAATATATCGAAGCACGGATCGAAAAAGGAGGAAGAAAACAAAAAAAAAAAAAATATAGAGAGAAATAAAAAAAAACACTGTTGCTTAATTTTCATAAAAGCTAACGACAAAAACTACTACTACTACTACCGTAACAAAAACAACAACGACAATAATAATAGCTACTATTACTATTACTATTACTATTACTATTACTATTATCGCAACAATAACAATAACAATAGCGGCATTAGGAGCAGCAGCGACAATAACAAAGGCAGTAATTAAATTGATAATATAATTAATAGTACATTTATCGAAACGTATTCGATAAAACGAATTGTTTCTAAGGTCTAAACGATACGATTAGAATCACGAAAATAGTAATTCCTCGTATACTATTACAAAAGCAAGCGTTAGATATTAGATACGTGCTCGTGTATATATATATATATATATATATATATATACACACACGAACCACACGCAAACGAACACACACAGAGACACACACAGCAAAACACAGGACACACACACACGCTCACACACGCTCACACGAACATACGCGCGCG
>OU426999.1:818994-846494 GCA_911387935.1 Dolichovespula saxonica
CGTACGTGGGAAAAATCCAGCTAAGGATGAACACACGAGACGATTATTGGAGGGTGGCACGGTTACGAGGGTAAACCTGGACGCCGCCGCGGAATTGGCGACGAAGGGCCACGTTTACGAGAAGGGCGTATTATCGAGACAACATACGGGATCCCATAGGCATGCCATAGCACCGGCCACCGGCCGCACCAGGATACTTATGGCCCTACAGACGCCATCTTGGTATCGCTTTTGAACGCGTACCAAAAAATCGTTTCGAACGTCCCTCCTATTTCAATAACGTTTTTTTTACCTATCCAAGATATATATATATATATGTATGTATTGTTTCATATATATCGACCTAATTAGACATTTCTATTTGGAATAATTTTTTTGTTTTTTTCTTTTTTTATTTTTATTTTTATTTTTCTTTTTTTTTTTTGGAACTCGCGCTTCGTTTCGATATTTGACCAGCCTTTTCAATCTCATCGAACTTCCTTCTTTCTTTTTTCTACTTTTTTTTTTTATTTTGTTTTATTATTATTATTATTGTTATTATTATTGTTATTATTTTTTCTGTTAAACGCATCATCCCAATATTTTATTTGTCCGTTTATACTTGGAGGATGTACGACGACGACGACGCGACGTTTTCCACTCTTTTTATCTTTCATTCTCTCTCGATCGTCATTGCGACGCAAACTTTTAACAATTCAATTCGTATATATCAATATATCTATATATATCTATATATACGTATATATGTGTGTGTATTAAACTGTGATAGAAAAATAAAATGATGGAATTTCCAATGCGTTTCTCGTGAATGTGTACCTAACGAAAAAACAAAAAAAAATAAACAAAAAAAAATAAAATAGAAAAAAAAGATGTAGGAATGCAATTTGAGAAAATAAATATGCGAACGTTAAAAAAGAGGCGGCCGGGATACGTTTGAATCCGTCTTTCTCAAAAGATCTTGGCCCTATAAATATCGTGCAGAGAAAAACAGCACCTGTTTAGCTTCATTTTTTCTTTTTTATTTTTTTTTTTTTTTTTTTACTTTCGATAGAAACCGAGACACCACTCACCGAATGTTTGCATCGGGTTGCACGCATGCACGCGAATATACGCACGGTCACGGTAAAACGGACACGCGTACGCGCTCAATTTCTAATCGTATTAGCGTTGTATAGAAAAAAAAAAAAAAAAAAAAAAAAAAACTTGCGTATGTGTGTATTTCTTGGCAAGGTAACGTAAAAGTTACCCAACGCGTTAACGTTTAGACAGAGAGAGATAGAGAGATAGATAGATAGAGATAGAGAGATAGAGAGATAGAGAGAGAGAGAGAGAGAGAGAGAGAGAGAGAGAGAGAGAGCATATAGCATGCCCTGAATATTTTTCGGCAAGGAGACATTATTAATGCATACATATATGTGTGTATATTTATATATATATATATATATATATACATACGTGCATACAGTTATACATATACATTTACACACACATATATATATATATATATATATTTCTACGAGCGTTTATAATTGGCCTCCCCCCTCTCTACGTTGTGTGTCTATAGATAGATCTCTCGTATCGACTATAAAAAATCGATCTATATATTATTCCTTCCATTCAATCTAAACGTAATACCTACTAGAACGTTCTATGAGTCCTAAAAATTCGATTCGATTCGATTCGATTCGATACGATACGGTCCGATCGGTTAAACGGGGTATTAAGAATTGTGTGGTGGAGGGTAGAAGGAATTTAAAAAAAAAAAGAAAAAAAAATCCACGATCTGTAAAAAAAAAAACCTCGTCGCGGGTAGATACGTCGAGAAAGAAAAGAGAGAGAGAGAGAGAGAGAAAGAGAGAGAGGAAGAAAAGGAAAGAAAAAAAGGAAAAAAAAGAAAAAAAAAATAAAAAGATCGAGTTCTTCGCTCTTGGAATCGCGCGCTCGATCCTTTTCGAGAAAAAAAAAGAGAGAGAGAGAGAGAGAGAGAGAGAGAGAGAGATAGAGATATGGAATGGACGTGACAAAGAAAGGAAGAAAAAGAAAAAAATACAAACACAAAAACAAAATAATCGCGAAGTGGGGAAGAGGGTAAAGGAGAGATTAGGGGGATCGAAGTGAGGATGAGTGATAGGGAGAGGGATAAGTGAGACGGGATAGGAAGATAGGGACGAGGTATAAAAACGTGAGGGATAGATAGGGCGATGATATATATATATATATATATATATATATATATATATATATATATATATATATAAATATATATATATATAAAGAGATATATATATATATAAAGAGATATATATATATATAAATATATATATATATATATATATATATATATAAGAGATATATATATATATATATATATATATATATATATTTATATATATATATATCTCTTTATATATATATATATATTATCTATAATATAATTATATTATCTATAATATATATAGATTATAATATATATATAATATATATATATATTATATATATATATATAAAGAGATATATATATATATATATATATAGAGAGAGAGAGAGAGAGAGAGAGAGAGAGAGAGAGAGAGAGAGAGAAAGAGAGAGGGGAAACAAAAAGAAACAAAAGAAAGTGATAAACAAAAGAAGTAGAAGAAGGGATGGATGGAGGGATGGAGGGATGAGGGTGATGTTAGTGTAAAGTCCCGTTGGTTTTAGCTTGTTGAACTTGTCTCTCTAACTCAAATCTATAGACGCCTCGTCACTACGTGGTCCGTGACTATCCCGAGGTCGGCGTGAGGTCTGCCCAAGAGCATTACAGTTACGCATACACCAACACCAGCAGCAGTTCCTCGTCGGCGGATCCGTACTCGCGTCGTCCTCAGAGGTCATCCTATACCGAGGAGAACGTCGTCAAGAGGGAGAGCGGACCTTACGGATCTTATTCGACCGAGAGATCCTCGAGATCGTCGATCGGAGGTGGCCCTGGAAGTTATCACTCCTCCTACGAGTCACATTCGACCGGACGTTTGCCCGGTGGCACCACTTATCGTCATTACTCATATCGCGTTTAAATCTTCCCCGATGATTTTTTTTCCGTCCCATCAACAAACGTACGGGAGGAAAACAACAAGGAAGAGGAAGAGGAAGAGGAAAAGAAAAAAAGGAAAGGAAAAGAAACAATAACAACAACGACGACGAGGACGATGATTTATCTTTAAGGACTGTGCGAAAGAAACCCTTCTTTCCCCCTCCCACCCCTTCTTCTATCCTTCTCACTCCAACCCCTCATCCCGAATTTCCGTAGTTTTCGGTATGTCGTTTCTGTTCCCTTTTTTTTTTTTTTCTCGGTGTCCCTTTTCCCTCGTCCTATTCTCGTTTTCGCAAGAATATCCCATACAACCCTGCGCAGTCCACCGTATTTACCGTAGGCTTTAGGTTATCCCCCCTTGCGAAGGGAAAAACGAAAGATGTCGAATCTCTTTTAACACGCGTCGATCCCCGATTATCGCCTATTCGTAGAAACTCCCGCTATAAACGTAGAAAATTCCCTTACGCTCCGCTCCTCCCCCCCCCCACTCCTCCACCCCTCCCACCCAATACCGCTAAAATGGGATTATAGCGTTTTCTTTTGTGGTTTACATTATATCGCTGCATTTAGAGACATCGAATGATAATAATAATAATAATAATAATAGTTCGCTAAATATCGCGTGTCTTTCTTCTTTTTTTTCTTTTTTTCCTCTTCTGGCGTGCATTATTAACCGTTTGAACAATTAATTAGGTGTCTTAACAATGTCGTAATTGTAGCGAAATAATTGAAAAAAAAATTGCGAATATATATATATATATGTATATATATATATATATATACGCGCACACACACACACACACACACACACATATATATATGTAATAATTGTATACAAAAAGTGTAGAAATGTCTTACATTGTTTGTCAAAAATCAATTTCTTTCTTATGGGAATCGATTACTAAATTTATTTACTTTTTGTTTTGTTTTGTTTTTACTAAAATATATACGAGTATAAATGTCGTTTTGTCATCGATTTGAATTTATCACGAGTATATATATATATATATATGTGTGTGTGTGTGTGTGTGTATATATATATATATGACCAATGTATGGAGAGATATTAAATGAATAAACGTACTGTATGATACAAAACCACTTGATGGAATACGATTCTAATAAATACAACTGCTACATCGAACTCGTTGGACACACAACGCGAGAATTTGGCCAAATCACGTAGATCATACATTTTTTAGATGCACGAAACGAACCGACCGATCCATGATCCACTTTTCATCCTCCAGATCTTCCCCTCACTTCTCTCCCCTCTCTCTCTCTCTCTCTCTCTCTCTCTCTATTCTCTCTCTCTTTCTCTTTCTTTTTACTCGACAATTAGCACGTTCGATCGCATTCAAAAGAATAGACTAGAAATCTGAGAGCGAACAAAAGTTAAAAAAAAAAAAAAAATACAGCTAAAAAAAAAGAAAACATTAAACAAAAAAAAAACATAAAAAAAGAACGAAAGGAAAGGAAGAAAAAACGACGATGACGACGACGACGACGACGACGAAATGAAAAAATAAAAAAAAAAAAATAAAGGAAATGAACGAAAGAAAAGAAAAAAAAAAAGAAAAGAAAAAAAAATAATAAAAAGAAAAATTTTATATATATATATATATATATATATATATATATATATATATGTGTATATATAAAATTTTTCTAAAATTTTTCTAATAAAAAAGGGAAAAAAGCAGCAAACCCCCTGAAGCAGGCGTGCGTTATTATTCCAAAGCAAAGAGAATAGCTGTCAAGGTCACTAACCGAGTGTCGTTCTTCTTATTTTTTTATTTATTCTGCCTCCCATGTGACTCCTCGTACCCCATGCCGTCGCCATCGCCAACGCCAACGTCAACGTCAACGTCAACGTCAAAAAACACCATGGCCCTCGTCGACAACACCCCATGGCCGTCGTCGTCTACACCCCATGATTGTCAACGCCATGATTGTCCTCGTCGCCACCGCCACCATCAACCACCACCCCATCGCAATTGGCATCGCAACTACCGTTTCCCGGACGATCGTCGATATATAAAAAAAAAAAAAAAAAAAAAAAATACCGACAACAACAACAAAAAACCCCATAAATCACAAACGACACGATTCACGTCCTATCGAAATTTTGCACGCTCGTGTACGGACGGACGGATTATAGACAACTACCCCCGTTGTCCTACCGCTATCTGCCGTCATTCAGGTAAGTGTCCTGCGTGTGCAGCAACAATAAAAAAAAAAAAAGAAAACAAAAAAAAAATAATAAATAAAAAAATAAACCAAGCAAAAGAAATATCTCGTACCGGCACACATTTTCCATTTGGGATCTTTCCCAATTTCAAAAAGACAACAACAAAATGAAAAAAAGAAAAAGACCAAAAGAAAAAAGAAAGAAAGAAGAATAATCTTCGAAAGTAGAAAAAAAAAAGAAAAAAAAAGAAAAAGGAATACTCGAAAAAAATACTTTACGTTTCTTTTTCTCTCTCGCGAGCCTCTTTGAAAACGAGATAAAACTTCGTTTAAGTTTAACGTATACGATCGAACGATTACAAACACGACAATTCGATTATCTCGATTATCTCGATTATCTCGATTTCTTACACGAAGTCGAGATAAATCGACCCTCGATCGATTACGACTACGTATGCAAATACGTACGTACGTACGTACGTACGTAGGTGCTTACACAAACGTGACATACGTGCATATGTGTGTGCGTGTGCGCGCGCGCGCGCGTATGTGTGTGCGTGTGTATCTCTCTAAGCGTTCGATCGTATTATTATTAGACGAAGAATTTCAAGTTCGACAGTTGAAAAGGACGCTTGTGAATTTGAAGAGGCTCCAGTATGCTGCATATCCCTCCCCGACCCTTTAACCTTCTCCTCCCTCCCCTCCCCCCTTCTCTCCCCCCCCACCAATGCCAACGTCTAATTATATACGAGCTCGCATTTGTGCGCTTGAGGCTTTTTCCATCGACATAACAACTATATTCGCGAGAACGCAAAATAATTTTGCAAAATAATATTGGGAAGCATATAATCGTCGAGAGGATCGCAACAAATTAACGACGCTTTTTCGCGCTCTCACTCTCTCCTCAATCATTTCTCGATGCCACGACGCTTCGTAAGCTTCATCTTCATAAGCTTCACGTACTAATCATGCCACGTGTCAATCGATACCATCCATATGATCGATCATTTTTAACCGAAAGAACATCATCGTCGATCGTACATCTATCGCGCTATCCATCGAACTTAATCGCATAGGACATGCGGACTAACGTCAGCGGAATGGCTTACTACGGCGACGAATATTTGTACGCGGGCTGCTTAGTGAATATATACATACATACATACATACACACATATATATATATATATTTATTTATTTATTTATATGTGAATACATACGTCTGGTACCTACTACATAATGAAACTTACAGTTGAATATATATATATATATATATATATATTTTATATATATATTTATCTATATATATATTTATATATATAAATATATATATAGATAAATATATATATGTATATATATATATAAACTAAATATAAATATTTACATATAAATATATATATATTTATATATTATATATATATATATATATATATATATTATATATACATAATATATATATATATTTATATGTAAATATTTATATTTATTTTATATATATATATATAAATTTATATATATATATATATATATATTTATTTATATATATATTTATATATATAAATTTATATATATATATATTTATATATATATTTATATATATATATATTTATATATATATATATATATATTTATATGTAAATACATACGTCTGGTACCTACTATATAATGAAATCTTATTGTTGAATATATATATATATATGTGTGTGTGTGTGTGTGTGTATGTATGTATATATATATGCATATATCGCTAACGGCAAGAGAGAAAATTTGTGAAAAGAAAAAAAAAAAAAGAAACAAGTAAACAAAAAAAAAAAAAAAGAAAAAAGAGAAAAAAGAAAAAACGAACAAACAATAAAGAAAAGGAAGGAAATATATATGAGAGAGAAAGAAGAGTCATGTGCTGATCGATACACAATGAGAACGAAGATCGGTCGAGAGTAAAGATGACAAATTGGTGTCTGTATATATATATATATATATATATATATATATATATATATATTTAGTTGAGGGGTTATCTTCCTCGAATGCCCTACATTGCGCACAAGAGGCTCGTCACCGTAATCCATTCACCGGTCCATAATGTTTACTACGCTGGCTCGATGATACCGATAAGAATACATTCTCGCGTACGTCCGAGCGTGATAGCCGCCGAACTCAAGAGGATACGCGATCTGCCGAGGCCCTCCACCGAGTCTTACACCGAACACTATTTAAATTCCAAGGATCATATCGTAAGTGAATAAAAAAAAAAGAAAAAAAAAACAGAGAGAAAGAGAAAGAGAAAGAAAGAGAGAGAGAGAGAGAGAAGAACCATGGTTTTTATCTCTCTCTCTCTCTCTCTCTCTCTCTCTTTCTATTTTTATCGTTCTTTTTCTTTCTCTCATCTACCATACATCATCGATCATCGATCATCTATCGTCGATCATCTATCGTCGTCATCTATCGTCGATCATCTATCGTCGATCATCTATCGTCGGTCATCTAACGTCGATCATCTATCGTCGATCATTTATCGTCGATCATCTATCGTCGTCGTCGTTGTCATCAAGTCATCGAGTCATCTCTCACGATTCATCCAGATTGCGGAATCGCGTCGTTAGATCGCGTCTCATATATTTATTTATTTTTTTTTCTTTTTTTTTTTTTTACTTTCCACGCGGAGTCTCATTACAAGATGGACGTTCGCATAATAAAAAAGGAAAAGGAAAAAGATCGATATCATCCGACCAAATTCATCGAGAGCAATGAGCCGAATGACTTCGAACCGTTTCGTTCTTTTTCTTTTCTTTTTTTTTTTTCTCTTTAATTTTTAATTTTTAATTTTTAACTTTATTTCGTTCCCTCGTTCGAATCCTTCCAATTTCTTTCTAGATTGACTTTAATACGTCCACGTAATTTACGATGGTCATGATTGAATAAAGAAAAATTTGAGAGATTAAAAAAAAAAAAAAAAAAAAAAAAACAAGTACATATATATTGCGTATACTTTTGGACGAGTCAATGGAATTTAGCATACTTTTATATTTTTTTTTTTTTTTTATTTCGGAAAAAATTAAATCAACGATCAACGATGCCAATTAGAAGGGCGTCGCAAATTGAAAAATTCTTTTCAAAATGAATCTTTACGTTCTTGTATCGTATATATTATAATATAGATATTTAATATGAATATTATCGATCCATCTATCAATCTATCTATCAATCTATCTATTCGCAGTACTTCGACGACGAGGCCAAAGAAATACGTGCGAGGGTGGATTCACTTTTACGACGTGTTCACGTCTACATACCACGAGCTTGTCCCAGGTATTCTCACGACAAATACCATTCGAAAGCGAGCGACGATGGAAATTT
The DNA here is from genome assembly GCA_911387935.1 of Dolichovespula saxonica. NCBI lineage: Eukaryota > Metazoa > Arthropoda > Insecta > Hymenoptera > Vespidae > Dolichovespula > Dolichovespula saxonica. The sequence goes on from OU426999.1 coordinate 827,615, forward strand.
CTTTTATATATACATATATATATATATATATATATATATATATATACGTATACAAAAAAAAAAAAAAAAAAAAATTTTAATTAAAAAAAGTTACAGTAGAAAAAAGAGAAAAAAAAATAGCAGAAAAAAAAAAAAAAAGGAAATAAGAGACCCCCTGACGTGGCACCGTTTTTCGAAAATTTCAGCGACTTCGCCGAGGAAATTGTACCGGAGCGCATGCGCAGTGGCGATTATGTGCGCCGATTGATATCAGGCAAGAACAACACAAAGAAGGACGCCGAGGCCGTTTCGTGGTACGACGTACCTGAGAGAGGAAATTTTGGAAATTTGGCGTGCGTCAAGTACGTAGCAGGGAAGCCCCAATCAATCAGAAGACCCTATTACAAGGTAGCCGATCTACGTCCGTCCGACATCAAGAACGACGTTAAATTTTTGAGCTACTACCAAAAGAATCGGCAGGCTGCTGCCGACGCTTGTGAGTAATCGTAATTACTTTTCATCCCTTATATATATATATATACATATGTATGTATGTATGTGTATATATATTTAAATGCACACACACCAGCTAGATTTTATTACTAAACGAGGGGAAGGAGGAAAGTCGAGAGTTCGTCCTGTTTATTTGTCATACGAGTAAAGATTGACGTTCTAAAATTTCGTATTTATTTATATATTTATATATATATATATATATATATATATATATATATATATATATATACATTAATTTTATATTTAAATATATATAATATATATATATATAATGTATGTATATGTATACAACATTAATTTTGTATATACAACCGTACTTCAATTTACGCGGAATATTTTATTTATTTATTTTTTTTTTTTTTTTTTTTTTTTTTTTAATTATATATACGTCGTATACACGAGTTTCGTATCAATATGATATTTTTTTTGTTAAATTCTTTCGAGAATTATTTCTTTTGGCTTTTTCGTGAGCGTTAAAACGTTCGATTATATAGTAATAATAATAATAATAATGCTCCGCTGTTAAGCAAATACCGCCAACGCGAAATATGGTATATCGTATAACGTATATATTTGATTTGTTGAATATTTGAAAAAGTTTACTCGTTTTATCTAAAGTTTTGAGAGAGAGAGAGAAAGAGAGAGAGAGATATCCAAACAAGCAGGACGATCTTGACGACCGACGATCCTCGTAGTTTCATTTTTTTTTTGCGGGCCGACTTTGACGAGCGACGAATGAAACAAAAATCAGGCGATCCCTTATTTGTACGGGATCGGTCAATTTAAAAAAAAAAAAAAAAAAAAAAAAAAATTAATAAAAAAAAAAAAAAAAAATTATTTGAAACGAGTAAAAGAAGAAGAAAAAAAAAGAAAAAAAAAAGAATGAAAGAGGAAAGAACGTTCGCACTTTCTCTCGTAACTCGTTGAAGATCGGAAAGGTGTCTCGGCTATGAATGATTTTTGAATAGTAAAGGGAAAGAGAAATAAAAAAAAAAAAATAAAAAAAAAAATAGAAAAAAAATAAAAAAAGACGGCCGTGGAACGCCGTTCGTGTGAACCTCTTTTTTCATTTTTCTTTTTGTTGTTGTTGTTGTTGTTTTTTTTTTATTTTTCTATCTTGTCTCCGCCCCTCACCCCCAAAGCTCGTATCTCCAAATTTTTGTTTATATATATATATATATATTTGTATTTATTTTATATGTATTTTTTTTGTTTTCATTTTTGGACTGCGATTGGCACCGTATATTAAATTGTCTGAGAAATTTGTCGTTTCTGCTGTGCCTGGCGATAATAATAATGATGATGATTATGATGATGATGATGATTGATGATAATAATGATGATGATTACGACGAACATATGTGTTCATTTGATTTTTCTGATCGTTTTTTGGATTTTTTCATACCCTCCTCGTTTATTTTTCCTCGCTCGTTGTTGTTCTTTACTGTTTTTTCTTTTTTCCACGTTTACATTATTTACCACATATTATGTACTCCATTTGTCTCTATTTTTCGTACACTTTAATTTGTCTTCCATATTTTTTTCTTCTTCTTTTTTTTTCTTTCCGTCTTTTCTTTTCTTCTCTTTTTTTTTTTTTTTTTTTTTTTCTTTGGTTTCCTCCTTTATCTTTTTCCATTGGCATTTTACGTTTCGTATTTTTAATTTTTTCTTATTTTATTGCCGCCTCTCCGTTTTATTCCACGTTTAATTATTGTGTCTAATAATCGTAAAAATGGCGAACGACGGTGTGAGACATCACAATTGTATAATATGTACATATTATATATATTTTTTTACGTTTACCTTTGTCGTTGTCGTCGTCTCGTAGTAGTAATAGTAGTAGTAGTAGTATTAATAGTAGTAATAGTAGTGATAGTAGTGATAGTGATAATAATAGTGATATACATATATATGGTATCATACATGTCGTACGAGTGAAGCGCTTTTTCTTTTTTAATTTTTCCTTTGGATCGTAAAATGACAATAAGGAGTGTCGGGGGGTAGGGGGAGTGGGGGTTGGGAAACAGGCAAGTGACAAACGAAACGACGATTGCGAAATAGGAATGAAAATAATAATTTAAAAAAAAAAAAAAAATAAATAAATAAATAAATAAATAAAAAATAAGCGAAACAAAAGCGAACGTTTTCCCGTAGAAGGAAGAGAGCCCTATGGGGGTAATTATTAATGTGCTGGTAAATACGTGTCTCGTTTATATCGTATCATTTATGACTTTATGTATAATTTGTTGTATTGAAATGAGAACGAGCGATCGGTGGAAAGCGATTGAAAAGGGAGAAAAAAAATAAAAAAAAAAAAAAAAAAAAATAAATAAAACGAGATCGTGATCGTGATCGTGATCGTGATCGTGATCGAGAGGAGAGAATTTTTTTACCCTCGAACGATGGGTACGCCGATGATGGCTGCTGCTACGACAATGCAGTTTAAGTGAGAGAGAGAGAGAGAGAGAGAGAGAGAGAGAGACAAAGACAGAAAAAGAAGCCGAGCACTTACACGACACACTGTAGTAAATCTCAAAAGTGGAACGACACGCACCCGAATCGTGCAATGATTTTTTTTATTTTCTTTGTCATGGGGATTCTCCCGTGATAACCACGAACGAAGGTGGAAAGAACGACCATACGCAGAGGGGAGGAACAAGCAGAGCGATTTTTTTGAACGTTTCAGGCAAGGGCTGGAGGGATCGTGTCCCGGAACTATACGAGGATCCAACTAAAGCCAAAAAGAAGGGGAAGGAGGAGGAGGATGAGGAGGAGGAGGAGAGGGAAAACCGAAACGAAGAATGATGATCGACCTTTCTATGAAAATAATTGATTATAATAACGTTTAAAAACCGTCCTATATTTCTTTCTTTCATCATATATCGTATTATAGATTATATATTATATATATTATATATATATATGTGTGTGTATGTATGTATGTATGTAAATACGTATATACATATGACTATTAGAAAATAATTTGTCGAATTAATTGTCACGATTTGAAAATTGTTCTCTACGCGATTATGACAACTATATATATATATATCTATCTATTTATTTATTTATTTATTTATTTATTTATTTATTTATTTATTTATTTATTGCGTTCAACTCCCCGATATCGAGTTGCATTCATAGATCCGCGATCGTTTTCGTTTATTCATTATTCGTATATTTATCATTCGTATAACAAATTATTATCGATCCTAGGATAATAGAAAACGGGCAAAGTGATAAGAAAACAAAACAAACGAGCAAACAAAATAGTGAGAAGAAAAATATTATTATTAAAATATCGCAACAAAAACCTGTAACAATTAAAAATCCATCAATACAAATAATTGCGAATATCGGAGACACGTTTCGTTTCTTTTCTTTTTTTTTCTTTTCTCTTCTTCTTCTTCTGCTTCTACTTTGTATCGAGCGTATCGTCGTACAAAGTTTAATTAAAAAAAAAAAAAAAACAAAAAAAAAATCGTTCGATTTTTTTTTTTTTTTTTTTTTTTTTTTAGATAGGAACACGCATGGAGAAAAAAAAATAAATAAAAATTATAAAAAGAAGATCACTTTTTTTTTCGACGTGATATTTGTATATACATAAACAAATATATATATATATATATATATATGTAACCAATTCGAAAGATAATTGAGTTCGATTTAAGTCGCCTAACGAGACTTGTTCCGATAACAAAAAAAAAAATAATAATAATAAATAAATAAATTACGAGGTAAGCGTACTACGAACATGCTTTTTTGCAAAATTTAATTATAGATTTAAGGTCGAAATCGTAAGTGCTCAAAGTGGAAGAAAAAACGACGACGAAAAAAGAAAAAAAAAACTACAAGCAAGCTCCAGCTGTCGTCGTGAGAGTGCCTTGAGTGAGATCGTTTGCGTCGATCGATCGATCGATCGATCGATCGATATATCGGCAAATCGAGGAACGATTTGTCAGCTGTTAAAAATTTCTAACATGGGAGAGGATGCGTAAAAAAAAAAATAAATTCTGCGTGTAATTAATTGAGTTTTTACAAATGCGAACGGACAAGGGAGAGCAGCTCATTGAAATAAAGAGATATAGACGATTTTTTCTGTCACTAACATCATCGGGATTATCTATTATTTGCGAGAAGAGATCGAAAGAAACGATAAAAAAAAAAGAAAAAAAGTAAAAGAGAATGTTTGTAAACACGATCGAGCTGGTCTTGCGTCCGTAACTTTTTTCTTTCACATATTTTCATTTTTTTCTGTTTTATTTTTTTTCCTTTTTTTTTTTTTTTTTTTCTTCTCAACCTGACCGACGCGATACAAAAGAGCCGAGGTTTCAAAATGCATTCGATTACGCCATTACGCATTAAGCTTACGTTTTTTATATTATATACATATTTGTATATGTATACGATATATATATATATATATATATATATATATATATATATATATATATATATATATATACAGGGTGTTTCAGTTAATGGAGGACGCTTATAACATACATAACATAATATTATTATATTTATATATATATATATATATATATATATATATATATATCTATAAACTATTCATATTATGTAAATACACTTATATATACATATATACATAAAAACTATTCATAACTCATAAAAAAAAAAAAACCAAAGAAAATATTTAGGCAGCCTCCTTTAGCTGAAACACCCTGTATATATATAAATGTGTGCTTCTTGTAGGGTCGCGCGAATTTTTGCACCACGATCGCTATTATTAAATAATTCTCGCGTGCCGTAATTACGACGATAAGAAAAAAAATAAATAAATAAAAAGGAAAACAAGAACGTGAAAGGATCGTAGAACAAATGATTCTGTCACAATGATCTTCCGATCGAAAGAGAGAGAGAGAGAGAGAGAGAGAGAGAGAGAGAGAGACGATCTTATACGATGTTTTTGTTTATTTAACGATTGGCTTTTGCTACGAACGAAGAGAAAGAAAGTGAGAAAGAAAGAAGAAAAAATAGAAGCTAATACGTGATCAGAAAATCAGTAAAAATAATTCTCGTAATCTCGCGAGAATTCCCGAACATTCTTGGCAATTAATAATTCATATGCAATTTCGATTCATTTGTCACACACCATCGTACCAAAAATCATATAATAATAACATGGGAGAGTTGCTTATCGAGAGACAGTGAAACCACGTGTGTTGTATCATTGCTGCACGCTTGAAATTTACCCACGTGTATATTAATTTCTTATGTAAAGGGCGCTTGTTTTTTTTTTTTTTCTTTCACTTTTTGTTTTTCTTCCCACGACGACTCGATGCACAAACTGCGAGAGGTAGTCGAGGGCAAACGATTCTTTTCTCCTTTTTTTTTTTTTTATTCGTTTAAAAAAAAAAAAAAAAAAGAATGAAATTTACGGAATGACTTTTCGATGATCGGTCGTAAAAAGTTTGTGCCTGTATATTAACGAGCGTAGTTTGAATTTTTTTTTTTTTTTCGGGTCCCGTTTGTCGTGCGACAAGAAATATTTACCTTGGCCTATCTAACCGAACACCCCCTCACCACCACCACCCCCCTCCGGCACCTCGCACCACCCATCACGACAATTTCTTTATCGACTTTATTTTCTATTTTTTTTTTTTTTTTTTTTTCATAACATCCTCTCGCAAATCTTCATCACGCATTGTGAATCTTCGATTGCTTGCGAGCCGATCGATTTAAGGGAGAGGGAAAAAAAATTTTTCAGTTTTTTCTTTTTTTTTTTTTTTTTTTTTTTTTTTTTTTATATTCAAACGAACAAATTTCGTCAAGCTAGTAGCAGCAGCGGCAGTAGCTTCGCTGTAATCACCGATTATTAGGCGCTCGATTGCTTTTCGCTTATATAAAAAAAAAAAAAAAAAAAAAAAAATTCGAATGGTTCGTCATTGAATTTTTTTATCATCGGATTATATCCAAAAGAAAGAAAGAAAGATAGAGAGAGAGAGAGAGAGAAGGAGAGAGAGAGAGAGAGAGAAGGAGAGAGATCATCCTCCCGTTCAAACGATACATTTATGTTTCATGTTGTGCCACAACCAGCACCGGATCAACCGATGACCGAGAGAGAACTAAGAAAGGGTTAGTAACTGGATAATACGTATATGAGATTATTATTCCGTTCGTAACGTAACGTAATCTAACGTAACGTAACGTAATCTAACGTAACGTAACGTAACGTAACGTAACGTTCGTTAATCGGTTGCAAGTTATTGCCCAAAAGAAATCTTAATAATATGTAATGCTACACATCCATTCCAATAATTCGAAATAATTAAACCTAATCGTATTATACTCAGCGTATTCGTGTCTGACATTCTACACAAAATTCTAGCCCGTGCCTTAGAAACCGAATGGACCGATACGATCGTTAAAAGAGGTAAGCACAAATCATTTTGATAGTGATATTACTCTAGTAACTTTTCTCTCTCTCTCTCTCTCTCTCTCTCTCTCTCTCTCTCTCTCTCTCTCTCTATCTATCTCTATCTCTGTCTATTTATCACTATGTCATACCTGATAAAATATCCATTAAATGCATATACGCACAAAACGTATGTGTATATTTATATAAATATATGCACATTATTTAAATATACACATTATTTTTTATTATAATTTATATTACACTTATAAATGAAATTTTATTTTAAATTTTTAAAATCAAAACTTTTTCGATTTATAAAATATTTTTTATTAAATAAATTATAAATACATTAAATATATATATATATATATATATAAATTATTATTTATATTAAATTTCATTATTTTACATTTTATTCTATAAAAAAAAAACGAAAAAAAAAAGAAAAAAAAAATTAAAAGAAATAAATTAAAATTTTAAATATTTCTAATTTATATAAACACCCAATTTAAATAATTATTTATACCCTTTTAAAATAATGAATATATTTAATATGCACAATTAAATACAATGAACATATTTAATATACACAATTGTGTGTATGTAATAATATAAATTATAACTGCGTTATTCCTACGCGTCTTCCTCCCCCCTCTGCCCCTGTATGCTTCGTAGAAGCGAGAGCGATACCGGAAGAGAAGAAAAATTTGACGGAGGATGGAAGGACGAATTTGGTTGAGGAAAGGACGTTCGAAGGGAGGATAAACGTAAGGGAGGAAGGGCCGAGGACGGGTTCGTCGTTGGGCCAGAAGAAAACATCGGTCGAAGGGATTGAAATCGTTAGGGACGATAAGAAGGATTCTATGGAAGAACCGATACAGGGGGAGGTGAAGGTGAAGGAGGAGGAGGAGGAGGAGGTGAAGGAGGTGGTGAAGGAGGAGGAGGAGGAGGTGGTGGTCAAGACGAAGTCTAAACAACCGTCGAAGGAGTCAAAGATGAAAAGGTCGAAGCAGGCAACCGGTGTTAAGGAGATTACGATTAAGGAGCCTGAATTATTGACGGAATCAGGGAAGAAAGGGGAGGAGGGGAGAGTGGAGGATGTAACGACTCCTGCGGAATCCTTGGGATCCGATCGAGTGCAACTTGAAAACGCTAAGGAGGAACCTTTAAAGGAGGAACCTTCAAAGGAGGAACAAACGAGGGATGTGCCGGTCGAGATGGTCGAACCTTCGGAGTTTCGACGATCCGAAAATCTTCCTGAAGAAAAAACGGTGCAATCGAATTTGGAGTCGACCGTGGAATCGAATTTGGAATCGACTATGGAATCGAATTTGGAATCAACGACGGAGACTCCCGTTGCAGTAGACTCAACGGAGACTCCCGTTGCAGTAGACTCAACGGAGACTCCCGTTGCAGTAGACTCTACGGAGACTCCCGTTGCAGTAGACTCTACGGAGACTCCCGTTGCAGTAGACTCAACGGAGACTCCCGTTGCAGTAGACTCTACGGAAACTCCCGTTGCAGTAGACTCTACGGAAACTCCCGTTGCAGTAGACTCTACAAAGACCGTCTTGGAAGAAGAATCTAAACCTATTGTCGAGTTAGAAACAGAAACGAGACCCATAGAAGAGTCTGAAGTAATCGTCGAAGGTACCGTTGGGACTGAGAGTAAAGAACTCGTAAGTGAAACGGATCGACCAGAGGGTCTTACGGAAGAGGGTAGGTTGTGAGTCTCTCGATTTCGTTTTATACAAATAAATATCTTTGGATATCGGGAAAACAAAAAGGCCGAAAGGAGTATTCGAATAATCTTTTTCTTCTTCTTCTTATTTTTTTTTTTTTTTGTTTGTTTGTTTCGTTTCGTTCTATTCCGTACGTTGTCTTTTGCACGATTCAATGTGTCTTGTAAATTTTGTAATATGTATACATATATATATATATATATGTGTGTATGTATATAATCAGTGTCTCGAGTCTAACTAAAGTATGATTTAATATCCTTTGTTACGTTACAAATCGCATCCTTGAAATTATTTATCGTCATACGTCACGTCGAATTTACCCAATTTTTTTTTTTATATATTTTCGTTATAACTATTTGTCCAAAATTACCCGATATACGTGTATAGGTATATTATAAAAAAATATATATACATATATATCATTCGTTAGGTACAAACTTTATTATTTGTAAGATCGAATAAAAAAAAAAAAAAAAATATATATATATATATATATATATATATATATATAAATATATATATATATATACGTATTAATGAGAATCGATAGAAATTAATATATAAAAAAAAAGGAAAATTATACGTAAATACGTCGTATAATTACGAAACTTTCGTTTGCAATACGTGATACATATTTATATATATATATATATTTTTTTTTTTTTTTTGTAAGTACGAACGAGAAGATTTTTTGTTAGAGCAAAAAGACAAAAATAAAAAACAAAAATAAAATAATAACAATAATTGAGGAAAAACGAAAATATTGTTTCAGTGAAACAAGATAAAAAGGATGCTGCGAAAAGGGCCGAGGAATATTTGCTTAAGGTCGAAGAGGAATCCAGGTAATGGACTGTTGTTTCTGGGATCTTACGAAAAAAAAAATAAATAAATAAAAAATAAATAAAATAAATAAAAATAAAAATAAAAAGAAAAGGAGTAAAACGTATCAACGATACGTAACGAATGCAAAAAAAAACAAACAAACAAAGTGCCGACATATCTGTAATATTTAATTCTTAATTATTCCATAGAACGGAGGAGGAGAAGAAGGAGGCCGTTGAGATACAAATAACGAAGTACGAGATGGAGGAGGAGAAGGCTTGGGAGGCTTTGCAGATTGATTTGAATCGAAAAGCTCATTTGGATGAGATCCTCGAGGTGGAGAAGGCAGCGGCCGAGAGGAAGATCGAGGAGGAGAGATTAGAAAAGGAACGTACTGAGATATTACGTTTGGAGGAGGCTGAAAGGTGAGAAAGAGAAAGAGAAAATGAAAAAAAAAAAAAAATAAAGAAAAAGAGAGAGAGAGAGAGAGAGAGAGAGAGAGAGGAAAAGAGCCTCGAGTAAATAGTGTTCTCTTTATTTCTTTCATTTTTATTTCTCTCCTTTTTTTCTTTTTTTTTTCGAACGAAATTAATTAATTCGAAGGAGGAGATGGGGAAGGAAAATAACAAATAAATATAAAAAAAAAAAAAATACTCGTCTCGACGAAAATAATATTCGGGGAGATCGAAGTCTTGACGACGACGACGACAAAAAATATAAATTTATAAATAAAAAAAAAAAAATAAAATAAAAAAAAAGAAAAGTAACGATTAATTGCATCGTCGGATTGAACTCATTTTTTTGTTGTTGTTGTTTTTTTCTTTTTTTTCACGAACCCTTTCTCCGCGTTTTCGTACAGACAAATCAATGCTGAGAAGTTGCGCGCCCTGATGGAGGAACAAGAGAGGATGCTCATCGAGGAACGCGCAGAGGAGGTCCGTCAGAGGCAGGAAAGGGAGGAACGTTTGGCCGAGGTGTCCTTGAACATAAACGATGACAAAAAGGACGCCGATTATACCCGCGAGGATCAATTATTTTCGAAGATAACCGATCAGGAGATGGAGGAGAAGGCCTTCGACTTACCCCCTACGGACGACGATACGAAGGTAAAAAAAAAAAAATAAAAAAAAAAAAAATAAAAAAAAATATAGAAGTAGAAAAAGGAGAAACGAAAGCAAAAAAAAAAAAAATGAGTAACATTGGCTTGGCAATTAAAAGTGATCGAGGATTTTGTCGATGGATTCTTATTTAAAATCCCTCGATCATTTACAATTGCCAACCCAATAAATTTTTCTTACGGCGATTTAAATCGACGCGTTCGTAATTTTCTTTTTTTTTCTTTTTTTTTTTTTTTTTTTTTTTTTTTTTTTTTTTTTTTTTTTTTTTTAATGTAAACGTTATAACGATCCGTGGGGCCTGTCGAAAATTAAAGAAGATGTATGTATGTATGTGTGTATGTATGTATGTATTAATATATATTTTTTTCGATTTATTTTTTTGTCATAACACAATATGTTGTATGACGAGCGACCAATTTTTTTCTTCTCTCTCTCTCTCTCTTTTTCATTCAAGATTCGTGAAAAATTCGTCTTTATTTTTTTTTTTTTTTACGTCGCACGGATCGTATGGATCGTATATTTTGAAAGCGGTGCAAGCCCATTATTCTTTTTTTTTTTTTTTCTTTTAAAACGAGATCACATAATTCGCGATAAATTTAACGTGAAAAGAAATCGCTTGGCGATTGACGCGCTGACCTTTGATTTTCTCGAGACAAGAGGAAAAAATGAGCATCCAAAGTCGCTTTCAAAATAAACGGTCCGTATCGTTTTAATGGTGCGAAACTGTCATTCGTTGCCAAAAAAAAAAAAAAGAGAAAAAAAAAAAGAAAGGAAAGAATAAAAAATATTTCTCCTACTACAATTGAACTGACGTTAATTGCCGAAAGGATAAAACGAAAGAGATAGAATAAAGAATATTTCTCCTACGATAAAAAAAAAAAGAAAAAGAAAGAATAGAAAATATTTCTCCTACGACAGATCGATTATTCCGTCATTAATTGCCAAAAAAAAAAAAAAGAATTAAAAAGAATACAAAATATTTCTCCTACGACAGATCGATTATTCCGTCATTGAATGCAAAAAAAAAAAGAAAAAAAAAAGAAAAGAAAGAGAGAAAGAAGAAAAAATATTTCTTCCACGACGGATCGATCGAACTGTCGTCGATTGCCCAAAAAAAAAAAAAAAAAAAAAAATTAAATAAATAAAAAACGAATGATAGATCGATTATATAGATCCGTCGCAATGTAATTAAATCGCTCGTCGTTTTGATTCGTCTTTCAGATCGAGGAAGACAACGTGGTTGAGTACGAAGTCGAAAATGTTTCGATGGAGCCATTCGTCGAGGAACCGGACGGAGAATCTCGGCCTGTACACACCGGTGGTACAGCCAACGTCGAGGATAATTTCGAATGGCCTGACGAAGAAGCCTAATTTTATAGATATACATATATGTGTATATGTGTATATCTTTTTTTTTTCTCTCTTTTTTCTATTCTCTACATATTTCTCTATATATCTCTATCTCCGTTTCTCTTATACTCTATCGCGAATAACACCATATTATATGCCGGATCATAATATGTTCCTCTCTCTCTCTCTCTCTCTCTCTCTCTCTCTCTCTCTCTATCTCTATCTATCTATCTATCTATCACTATATATAATATTCACTATATTATCTTTGGCCGCTACGATTAACGCAATTTAATCTCACGGCATTACTCATCGTATCTCATTCTTCATGACATAATTAATAAGTAGTAACTAACGATACGATTTTGATCTATCTAAACGTATCGAGTAATCGAATATGTATATATATATATATATTATATATGCACACACACACGCACACATATACACGCGTGTTGTGTGTTTACGTATGAATATATACATACATATATACATATATAAATATTTATATTCGATATTAATAGGTTTAATAAATCATACGAAAGAGAAAAAGAACTTGGCAAAAAAGGAAATGAATTTGTCGTTATTATTTCAAAAACGTATCGTCAATTCGAAAACGTACGTATTATCCGTAAATACATATCATATTATATCGTATCGCATCATATCATATCATATCATATTCACTCGCGTATCTATTTATTTCATTGCCGATGCATTACATACGTATGTACGTGTGCGTGCGTGTAATAAGAATGTTAGAGGGAGTGGGTGGGGGTGGGGGTGAGGGCGGGGGGTGAGGGAACGCTCAGGATACGTCTAATGCAACGTGTTCGACCGATCTGTAATTATAATGATCGACCCGAATAAATGGTGTCGGCGACATCGGCGATTATTGTCGGTCCTTGGCATCGATTTGAAAAAAAAAATAAAAAAATAAAAAAAACAAAACCATTTTTAAAGGAGAAAATTAATGTTGTCGTTAAATTAATTATATCGTCGAACCACGTGCAACGCGACGACGAAAGTGTTTTTTCTTTTTTTTTTTTTGTAGAAAGAGGGTGGGTATCGTTGAGAGAGTTTTTATTGTATTAATCTTTCTTTCTTTCTTTCTTTTTTTTTTTGTGTATGTTTATGTATATATATATATATCCCCCTCATTTATTTATCCTAGCGTTTTCTCCAAAACTCGTTGGGATCGTGTAAGAGACAAAAAAAAAAATATATTATTCATTGGACGTTTGAATCGACATATTAAAATTTTCACACCCTTCGCTAATATATTATAAGGCTATTTATAGTATTAATTTATTATACGACTATACTATACATACATACGTATATATATATATATATATATATATATATATATATATATATATATATATATATATATATTTCAAAAAAAGAAACAAGATGCCGCACGTATTGGCAGCTTACAATTAGTTTCTCGTATAGATAAATATATATAATCGAAAGATTGTAACAACGACAAAAGGGATACACATAATATTAGCTAATATATATATATAAATATATATTTAAAAACGTATACCCCTATATACCGGAACAAAAATGTCTTACTCGTATATAAATACAATTTATCATATAATTAGACTCGCGCGTTTAAAAAAAAAAAAATACCATACAACCGAGCATAACGACACAACGAACTAAATTTGCTCGGGTACGAGTAAACAAAACGCAATACGATTGAAGAACGTAGATTGAGATTTTTACGGATGCTTTTCTTTTTTTTTTTTTTTTTTTTATATATAACAAAAATTAATGCAGCCGATCGACGATCTATGTGTAACGCCAAATATTTCATACCTCTTGTCGGATATAATGTTTATGTCGTTTATATTAATGTTAATAAATCTCTTATGGATTCATTATTTTGAATGAAATAATTAAACGTTTACTTCCTTTTTTCTCCCTCACCCCATCCCTCTTATTTTTTTCCAATGTACGTCATTATTAACGTGGAAAAAAAAATTAAATAAATAAAAGAAAAAAAAAACAAAAAGGAAAGAAAAAGAGTCTGACGCGATATATTTCCGTGCGTATTTTATGACGTAGTATTTTTCAAAAAAAAAAAACAAAAAGAAAGAAAAAAATTATCACAACTTCTTCTATCAAAATTATCATTGTTTAATTCCAAAGATTCGTCGATATTTTTTATGATGTCCCGTTAATTATAAAAAAAAAAAAAAATAAAAAGGACACAATAATCACAACTTTTACCATGAAAATCGTCATTTTTTAATTCCAAAGATTCGTCGATTTTTTTTTATGATGTCGTTAGTTATAAAAAGAAAAAATAAAAATGAAAAAATTATCACAACTTCTTCTATAAAAATCGTCATTGTTTAATTCCAAAGATTCGTCGATATTTTTTATGGTGTCGCGTTAGTTATAAAAAAAAAAAAAAAAAAAAAAAGAATCTGATATACACGATTTGCATTAAAATAATAACGCGTGCGTATGCTTTTGCTAATCAAAAATGAGAGAGTGAGAGTGAGAGTGAGAGTGAGAGAGAGAGAGAGAGAGAAAGAGGGAGGGAAAGGGAGGGAGGGGTAGGGTCAAAGGAGCCCGTCCGATTTGCAAAGAGAGCTATAGCCCCTCTTCGTTTTGTTTTACCCTTCGACCTTGGTTCAGACCAGTTACGTAATCTTCCACGAGAGTCTGGCCAAACGTCGTCGGCTTCGTTCGAATCGATAAAGGAAACTTTGGGTAGGATGGACGACTCTAACGTTGCACCAACGCTCTATGTGCTTTCGACCCGTGCGTTACGACCCATTAAGGTTTGCGTCATTGAAAAACAAAAAGAAAAGAAGAAAAAAAAATCAAGAAAAAAAATTAGAAAAAGAATTCAGAGAAAAACTTGGATGACGAACATGGATGACGCGAGTAATAATATTGCATATTAATAAGCAGAGTTTACATATCAATTGTAATTACATGTTAATAATAAGTAATTATGATTACATAATAATAATAAGTAATTATTATTACCTATTGATGAAGTAATTATAATTACGTATTAATGAAGTAATTATAATTACGTGTTAATAAGCGGAGTGTACACGAACACACACACAGAGAGAGAGAGGGATTATTCTCGTTCATTCAATTTCCTTCGTCGAATTTTTATCATTACGATTTATTTCGATGTTATTCGATGTAAATATTGTTGCGATCTTTTTATTCTTTTTTATTTTTTATTTTTTTATCTTTAAATCGATCGTCGCCAGATATTTCTCTCCGGTTATCAATCGCTTTCTTTTTTCGTTCGTATTCGAGATGTAGCCAATAGCCAAAAAAAAAAAAAAAAAATTCGTGGTCGTCGTCGTCTTTGAGAAATCGAAAATAATGCAATAGTAGTGATAGTAGGGGTCGAGACCCGGTCCGAATAGTTTACGTAAAGCAAATACGGTGATGTACGAGGAGAAAAAATTGAAAAAAAAAAATATATATATATACAATATCGTAAACAATGAGATAAACAAGCAAATAATCTCACCGACGTGTCAAATCGACGATCAAATCCGATTGAAAAAATAAAAATAAAACGCATTGGTATATCTCGTAAGTCGAATATATATATATATATATATATATATATATATATATATATATTTATATATATATATATATATATATATATATATATATATATATATTATATATATATATTATATATATATAAATATAATTATATATATATTATATATATAAATATAACTATATATATATTATATATATATATAATTATATATATATAAATATAATATATATAAATTATATATATAATTATATATATAAATATAATTATATATATATATTATATATATATATATAATAAGTATATATAATAAGTATATATAATAAGTATTATATATATATATATATATATATATATATATATATATATATATATATATATATATATAAGTAAAAGAACGGATGGTTCGCTCCCTCCACCCTCTCACTCCCCTATCCCTCTCACTCCCCTATCCCTCTACCTCCCCTATCCCCTCTTCTATCCACAATCATCGTGGTAACGTCGAATAGGGATTAATATTCTCTTCATTCGAAAGCTCGTCGATATCTCGAGAGCGAACTAATATCGAAAGATAGACTACCCATTTTTCGGAATGTTTAGATGTATTAGGCCGTGTCCCTCCCTCTCCCTCCCCTAACCCTTAGAGTTTCTTCCGTAACGTCTATTCATTGAAAGCATCGATGCAGAGGAAGAAACTTATGGGACACCATAATATATACGTATGTAAAAAAAAACACCAATCTACATACGCGTACGAAAATATATATAAATATTGTGTGTGTGTGTGTGTGTATGTGTGTATAAAATATATATGTATATAAAATATGGAACGGTCGTAACGTTCGAAAAAAGATGAAAGGAGGAGGATGAGGAGGAGGAGGAGGAGGAGGAGGAGGAGGAGGAGGAGGGTAAAAATCAGGAAACGAATGATCATTCAGAAGGCAGGCAGCAAAGCCGATGAAGAATCGCACAGAGGCCAGCAGACCTATGCGCGCGGGTATTATAATTTTCGGAAGTGAGTAGTGCCAAGATTAGAGAGCATTGACGTCATCCACGCGACAATAAAAAGAGAGAGAAAGAGAGAGAGAGAGAGAGAGAGAGAGAGAGAGAGAGAGAGAGAGATCCGTCCATAAGCTCGTTGCTACGCATCGCTGACAATGAATCGTATAGATAACGGCCCGTGGACGTAAGCCCAACCGTAGAGAGACGTAAACGGGAACGTATATATGCGTACATACGTATATATGTGTCTCTTTGTATATGTGTGTGTGTGTGTGTGTGTGTGTGTGTGTGTGTGTGTGTGTGTGTGTGTGTGTGTGTATTATCGGAGATTCCAATGAATATGATTTACAAGTCGAAACACATTCATTTAGCGTGTTCGCAAAAGGCGAACACGTGTCGTCGTTATCGAAAAAGAAGAAGAAGTATATTAAAAATATCTCTTTTATCTTGTTTCTTCGTTTTTTTCCTCTTTCCTTCTTTCTTTCTTTCTTTCTTTCTTTCTTTCTTTCTTTCCCTCTTTCTTTCCTTCTTTCCTTCTTTCATTTGATTAATTCCTCTGAAATAAATTTATGCCCGTTAAACTGTCACGATATATTTTTGACATATTTTTATAATAAATGATATTCCCTCTCTCTCTCTCTCTCTCTCTCTCTTTCTCTCTCTAGATTTCTACAAGTATTTATTATTATTATTATTATTATTATTATTATTATTATTATTATTATTATTATTTGTATTTTTATTTTTATTTTTCTCTCACGTGTACGTACATACATTTATATAATATTTCGTTTGATTAATCTCTACACGAAAGCAAAACTTCCATGAATATTATCTTCTACGACAATATTTTGTAATAACAAGTAAAAATACTGGAAGATTTCGACGCGCAGTTCATTACAAAAACCAAAAAAAAGAAAGAGAGAGAGAGAGAGAGAGAGAGAGAGAGAGAGAGAGAAAAGAGAGAGGAGAGAAAACATTTCTCACGAAATTCGGCTCGACCACGGAGTACGACCGAAAGACAGGGGTGAAGAATTGTAGGGTGAAAAAAAAAAGAGAGAGAGAAAAGGGATGAAAGGAATTATTCATTAAAAATGAATCTTTCGAAATTATTTCGTCTCCAGGTAACTCGCGCTATTGGTCCAAACTTTTTTATCCGAACTAATCGTCGAACTATTTTCTTCCATGCGTTATGCGATAATTAATAATAATAATAATAATAATAATAATAATTTATGAGCGAATAAACAATACGAAATATAGGGAAAAAAATTTATTAAGGTGAATTACTGGCTACGTTCGTTTCGTAGATAGTAGAGAATAGTAAAACGTATATGAAATAGTAGTTGTAGTAGTCGGATCGGTGCGAGTTGACGTCAGTCCGATGGGGGCTGCGCTGGCGCCACGCCGTTTTCCTATGACGTCATTCGGGGGTGTACTTCTAGGGAGGGGGTGAGAAAAAATGGAAGGAGAGACGTGGATAGAGATGGAGAGACGGAGACGGAGAAGTTTGCGGGTTCAAAGTGGCAAGGTTCAAAGGCGTAGCTAATCGATAAATTGCCGACTACCGTACGGATTTACATTTCAGAAAGAAAAAAAAATAAAAAAAAAAAAAAAAAGAAAAGAAAAAATAAAGAAAAAAAGGACAACATCGATTCGTCGCTATTCAAATTATTCTTTCGAATCGAACAATTCCTTTCTTTTCTTGTTTTTTTTTTTTTTTATTTTTCCTATTTTTTTTTTATTCCAAAAGTAGAGATTGCTACGGCTTAATTAAAAAAAAAAAAAAAAAAAAGGACAAAGAGGAGAAAATTCGTTCAAATTTTATAATCGATCGAAGAGGAAGGATAAATTGTTGTTATCTTTTCTTTTTTTATTCCTTTGCTTTTTTTTTTTTTTTATTCCTTTGTTTTTTTTTTTTGTCTTCTCCTCCTCCTCAAGACGACGGACGACGCGACATCGACCAAAAAAAGGAATTCGTTTTACGCCACTGTTTCCAGCCGTGAAACGCGTGCCACCTTCGACCCTCTCCCTCTCCCCCCTCTCTCCCTCCCTCTCTCTCTCTCTCTCTCTCTCTCTCTCTCCATACCGACAAACCTCCATTTTGGTGCCAAGTTGAAACCGTTAGGTTACTCATCCTCGAAGTATAATATTTTCGTTTTTGCGAGACGCTTCCAACCCCTCCCACCCCTCCCCCTCCCCCTCCCCAATCTTGGATCATCGCAACGACCGTACAGCAATACGGGGATATTTATTTATATTTTAAAATCAAATAAAATCAAATAAAATCAAAAGGAAAGAAAGACAAAAAAAAAATTGATACAATAGCCGGTTAACAAGGGAAGAGTAAAATAAAAAAAAAAAAAATAATCCTCGACGAGCGACGCATATTTTGCTTATC
>OU426999.1:856494-863994 GCA_911387935.1 Dolichovespula saxonica
CACATGCATACGTATACACCTACTTATGTATTTTTATAATATATACGTTATATGTAGATATACATGTTCCTCTCCTCTTTGTTCGTTCTTAAGTTTTAATCGGTATCAACGTCGAAGATACACACACTCCCATTCTATTTCTTACCTTAGATTTGTGACGTCTAAATTCTCAATAAAATTAAGAAATAATTTTCGACAAATTCTTTTTTCTTTTTGTTTCGTTTTTTCACGACTTTAACACGAAATAAAAATTGTCGATTCTAGTGATATATATTATTGACAAATTTACTCGTATTAATTCGTTTAATTTTATTATATATATATATATATATGTGTATATATATTTTTTTTTGTTTCATTTTAGAACATGTATAATTGAGGAATCGAGTATATCATGACTATATACATAAATTATACCATTCATTGATCTAAAAATCGAAATTTAGAGAAAGGGAGATTCGTTTAGACATGCGCCATTTCTATTCTACACAAACGTACGTGTATATGTATATATGTGTGTGTGCATATATATGTATATATATATATGATATATATACATAATATATGTAGGATGCTGTGGGTATACGTATGGTGTGCTCACGTCAGAGTTATCTTAAATTAATGAGAGCCTAGTTAGCCAGGAGAGAGAGAGAGAGAGAGAGAGAGAGAGAGAAAGAGAACATCGTTCCTTTAATCGTACCTACTCTATTTATTACCCACTTTCTATTCAGCGGGACACCGTCATACGATTTTATATACCATTTAATTTTTTTCCTCTCTCTCTCTCTCTCTCTCTCTCTCTTAATTACGTAGTTCGAGAAAGAAAATATTCTATCTATTTTTTCTTTTTTTTATCTTTTCTTTTCTTTTTTATTTCTTTCTTTTCTCCGCTATTCTCACAGCTTCGTAATGAATGAACGAACGAATATTCCCACGCATATTATTTATATCATTTTTATATTATAATTTTTTAATTCAATGAAACAAATATAACACGCGAATATTACAGAGAATTTGTTATATCGTATAGAATAATATTCTCATTATATATTGTATATAATATGTAATAATAAATAAAAAAAAAATAATAATACAATGCACATTGTACATTGATATTATTCAAAGACGAGCGACGGACGAGGAACAACAAGAAAAAGAAAAGAAAACGTAAAGAAAAGAAAAGAAAACGATATCGTTTGAAATTAATTGTGAATATAATTTCGTAGAGATGAATTGTGTTTTGAGAAAAAAAAAAAAAAAAAAAAAAGAAAAACAAGAGAAAAAAAATTCAAGATAATATTTCTAATCGACCGTTGTTTTTCCCTTTTTATTCTTATTATTATTTTTTTTTTTTTTTTTCTTTTCTTTTTTAGGAACGTTACCTAACATATCACTGACCATGCCGTCGGGAAGGAAAATCCCACGAGTATGCAGGTAAGAGGGACTTTTTCAAAAAAATAATATTTCATTATATTACAGGAATGGAGAGTATATACGTATATACACATATGTATATATATACATATATATATATATACATATATATATATATATATATATATATATATATATGTATATACATATATATAGACGATAATGAATCACAACTTTCCCTCCATCATCCCGATCGTAAAACGAATTTAGCCTATGTACTTGGCCATCTAATGACGTAACCGACACTGACGCAAATGACAATTGTTATACGTCGTCCCTCCAACGATCGATCCGATCCGAGAGACCCACACACACACACACAGACACGTGTTTTGTGTCTCTACGTGTGTGTGTGTGTATGCACTTACAGAGGACAAATATATATCGTAAATGAATCTTCTTTAATTATAGATACAAAAGAACCAATTAAAATATAATCCCTAGTTACCTAAATACGCTCAAAATTTGCTACATCATATTAACGATCAATTACCCCACCCCTCCGCCCCTCCGCCCCTTTCCGAGACTCGATTAGGCTACTTTCTTTTTTTCTTTTCTTCTTTCCTTCATATCGCGTACAATCACTAGCCAAATTGCCGGATTTAAAAGGTCCGGAATGAGAGTAATCGCTTTTTTTCTTTTTTCTTTTCTCTTATTTTTTTTTTTTTTTTTTTGAACGACGATAGAGTAGAGTAAAGTCGGCTCGTTAAAATTCTATTACGATCGATTAAACGGTTATAGGACCGTTTCAAGAAGGAATTAGATAAAAGATATAACTCGATCCTAATCGATCCTAATCGATCGATCGATCGATCGATCTCCTCCCATATCCTAATATTTCTTTTATCTCTAAGGATGTTATCGACATAGAGAGACGCGAATCAATCGAATTTAAATGAGACCCAGCTCCAAATCCGTTTATCGTGCATATAAACCAGATTCACGATTCTAAATCATTCGTTAGATTTATAAAGTTACGTAAAATTATGTCATTTGAGGATAGAAGATAAATTATTATTATTATTATTATTATTATTGGAAAACAATAAAAAGAGAATTGAAAAATAAATTTATGATTCTTACGATATTTTTAACGAGTCAAATACGATTCGTAAACAAAACTTAATGGTACAGTTAAAAAGGAGGAAAAAAAAAGAAGAAGAAGAAGGATAACTCATTGTCGAATAACTATGAGTTGTTCGTTCGAAATAATTTTTTACGAAAACGAATAGAATATATATTTGTCTCTATAAATATATATACGAGTATATATATATATATATATATGTATCTAGATATATCGATCATAGATACATATATCGAACGTGACGCTTTTTTTTTTTTTGGTTCTCTTAATTCTCGCGACATGAAGATCGTCTTAATATAACCTAACCTATCTATCCTGTCCTAACCAAAACCCATAAATAACCGATCCATTGCATTAGCATAGAAAAAGAAAAAATATATATATATATATATATATATATATATATATATATCATAAAAAAAGAAACAAGTAATACGTATATATCTATATATATCTCTCTTATATAATGTAAAACAAAAATCTTTATCTCTCTATCTATCTCTCTCTCTCTCTCTTTCTCTATTTCTTAATTTCCTTTGAATATTTCATAGCCTGACGGTTTACGACGTGGACTCTCGTGTTTCGCAAATGGAAGATGAAAATCCTGGGCTGATCGACGGTACCACGACGACGTCGTCCTCGTCGTCTAACGAAAACAGCAGTACGGAAAATTCATCCTCGGGGCACTCGCCGTTGGACAGTCCAGGTGGTATCAGGGAGAGGATAAAACGTATGCAGGTCGAGGCGGAAATACGACGGGACGAGTTCGCCAGGTTGTTGGAGGAACACGCTCAGGTCGTTAGAAAATTAAAAATGATGGAGGCGGAGGAACTATTGTCGTCCACGCAAGTCGACGGTAGTAGTAGTACTACGACGACGACGACAACAACAACAACAACAACAACAACCTCTACGTCAACGGGAACTGGAACTGGGACCGTGGTTGCCAGTACGCATGCGTGAGATTAAACCCGATTCCACCCGATTCCACCCGATTCCGCCCGACTCAGCGCGATTCCGCCCGATTCCGCGCGTCGAACAAATTCTCTTTTTATACTCACAATTATTAGATATATACGTACATATATACATATATATATTTATATATATATATATATGTATGTATGTATGTATGTATGTATATATCTCTAGGAGTTGTATATAAGATTTTCCTTTTTTTCTCCCCCCCCCCTCCCCACGCCCCCGTCTCTCAATTCTTTTTTCGTTTCTCCTTCGATTATAATTGTATCGTTAATTTTAATTTCGCTTTTGGTTTCGCGTTTCTTCTACGTCGAATAATTACAGGGAATAATTTTTGTAGTTCTCTTAGCGGCGCAACATAGAAATTAATAAATGCGATCAACGATCCGATCGATTTTGTCGTGTATAAACGTCAAATTAAATTGACGACTTCATCTCCACCGTTTCCATCTATAGTTATCGACGTCGGTTATAGAAAAAAAACGTATTTAACCTTCGAATCGCGAGGTTGACTAGAGCAAAAATATCTACACACACACACATATGTGTGTATGTGTGTATGTATGTATATGTACACGTCTTCTCTCTCTCTCTCTCTCTCTCTCTCTCTCTCTCTCTTTCTCTTTCCGCGATATTTTCTTTTCTCCTCTCTTATTCTCCAGTGGAAAAATAACTTTGATAGTAAAATCGCATCGTAACGAAATAAGGATTGCATCGTGGAAAAAGAAATGAATAAGAAAAAAAAAGAAAAGAAAAGAAAAGAAATACGAAGACGATTTCGTTTCGACGACAGTCCTCTGGGAGATAGAAAAAGAAAAATAATTTAGTGTAATAATTGTGACAATAATGAGCGATTACTTACGATGCGTAGTAGTATAGAAAGAAAGAAAGAAAGAAAGAAAATAATGAATAAAAGTAAATGAATAAATAAATAAATAATAACGAGGAAAAAAAAAATATATATATATAAATATAAATATATACATATACATATTCACAGAGAGTAGTGAGAATATTTGAAGATGAACTCCAATCCGTTAAACGCGCGTAGCTGACAAAGTGGAAACGGTTGGCCTAAAAGCGTAGTACAAATTTTTCAACTAGAAAAAACGAATCTTATTACAAAAAATAAGAGAAAAAAAAAACAAACAAACAAACAAATAAAAAGAGGCTGATATGAAACAAGGATGAGAAGATTATTTCTTTCTATCGTTCGAGATATCCTAAAAAAAAAAAATGTCTGAAGATCGATAGACGAAGAGAAAGAAGAAGAAGATGAAGAAGAAAATGACGAATGATAGTTTCGATGTCTCATAATCGAACTCGAGATTTATCGACTCTCGTATGTAGAATTTCATGATGATGCGCAATACGACCGCATATATCTATCCGTGCATCTGCGGTCATTTAGTAACGTAGAAAATTCAGTGTTCCAAAGTGTAAATTAGTTTTCTATGTTGATATCTACTACGTAATATTAATTAATAAACTACAGGCCTATCGCTATAAGTAGGAACAGATATTTGCGATACTCTTGTGTACATATATAGATTCCTTTGTACGATAAACTTTATTATATACATACATATATACACACACATATATATGTATGTATATATTATAAATAATGTAAAATAATATTACCGCGCGAAATACGAAACAATTAAAGAAAAGTGATATATACATATATGTCGCTTGTCAAAAATAATAAAATACGAAATAAGGAAACGTCATTTATCCTGATCATTTGTATATATATGTGTCTGGTATATATATAAATATATATATTATACAGTACATATGTATACGTATTGAATCTATTATCCTTGGCTGCAACATACATAGGTATTAATTAAAGTGTTTGCGCATTAGAATACCTCAAGTGTAATGATAGAATAAATAAATAAAGAAAAAACTAAAAAAAGAAAAAAAAGAACAAACAAATAAGTAAAAAGAAAAAAAAGAATACAGAGATTAGATTCGCATCTAACAAAAATAAGTAAAGGCGACGAGATATTATTGTATGCAAAAAAAAAAAGAATTGTAATTACGATATAACATGCTAATTAGTCGATCATTATTGCCTATGATTGTGTTACGAATATTACGAATGCAACTTGCGAGTCTTAAGGTTTGACAAAGTTTTCGAAATTTGTATCCTCTTATCGGTCAGATCCAGGAGCTTGTGCTCTTTTTTTCTTTTTAATTTTTTTTTTTTTTTAATACGCTACATCCTCTCAGTACACCACGATGTCTTTATAACTTGTAAATTACGCTAACGTGCGTGATTAAGTAAATAATGATAATCTTCAAATTTGATTATAGAAAACTGTTAAAACTTAAGCATCATCGCCAAGTACACCTTTGTAATATTGTAATTAATAGCATGTATCCCGTCTGGCGTGACAAGTATGCATTTATGTATTTAGATGAGAACACATTTTATAATCTATGAATACGAATAACCAAGGATATCTACAGAAAAAAAAAAAAGAAAAGAAAAAGCAAAAAGGAAAAAAAAAACAAGAAAGCAAGTAAACAAATTGTTCAAGAAAATGATATAATTCAACGGAAAATATATGGAAATATCTGGAATTTAAGAGAGTGACATTTGTAAGGCAATAATCTTTGTAAAGATGTTCGGAAAGACTGTAGAAAATAAACTAATTAGCGAGCATAAAAATAATTTAACTAATCTGTTTTTACTATATTGTAATTTTCTTAACGATATAATAATTAAAAGGAGACAAATATGTATATATAAACACGTGTACCAACAATTTTCTAATGGAATTATCATATTTTTAAGAGGTATGTGAAAATGTATAACATCTTTCCTTTCGTCGATTACATCAATGAACCGTAAACAAAAGAAATGTTAGAAATATACTAATAACGTGAAACCTCATCTTTTTTTCTTTCTTTCTTTTCAATTTCAACGAGACAAGAGATCATTAATAAAAAATATGTAATTATTAAATGTTAAATATACGTTAAAAAATATTGTACCATTAAATTTACAAAAGAGATATTTTTTCCTCCTTTAGACCAAATTCAAATGCAACATAAAACTTGTTCCATGTAAAGTCAATATTATGTACATTCTATATTTCAAAATATACGCATATTTTATTTGTTTGAACAACGCATACATCGCTTTCTATCACAGTACTGCGATATAATTATTTTATACCTAGAGAATCGTGTATGTTAATAAATCCACGCAAAAGGCTACAAAAAAAAAGAAATTAAGTTTTATTGAATTTATAATTACATAATTTTCTTAATTGGCATATAAAAAAACAAATCAATCTAATCTTTAATGTTACTCGAAAGCAGCTTATACATATCTCTATATTTCTTTTTCTTCACAAGTTCGTTAATGAATGTGTTAATAATTTGCCAAAAAATTGCATGTAAACAAGATATTTTTACGAACGATAATGAAATAAAAATATAAGCAAAATAAGAAACCTATTATATAATCGCTCTAGATGTATCTGTACGAAATATTAACAATGAGTGAGCATACAGATACACTTTAAACACATCGTTGATAAAACATTTGCCAAAAGGTAACAACAAAGAAAAAAAAAGAAGAAGAGGAAAGGAAATTTCGATTATTCTTCTAACAAATAAATTTAACAAAACACAACAAATATTCTCAATATCGATTAATTTAAATGAGTATATCGAATTGTGCGTGCGCTTAAACTTACATACTTACAAGCTATGCTTTAAATTCCTAATTATCTCATTTTGATTTTAATGTCGACTATCATCAATCATCTAAACTTCTCGAGTTCTTCCTCGAGAAGCTAATATCATTATTCTATGACTCAATTGAACGTTATGGTCTCGTAAATATCTTATTAAGTCGGCTTGTTTTTCAAGTAATTCCTCTAAATTTGAGCCTCTGTGATGGTATCCAATTTCGCTACTGCTTGCATAAGAATCTTGGGTAAAAGATGACAACCATTCCTCTCTTTTAACATCGG
>OU426999.1:871494-986494 GCA_911387935.1 Dolichovespula saxonica
ATAAATTATATATAAAAATATATATATAATTTATATAGACATTATAATAAATATATATAGACATTATCAACTAATAAATTTCATCCTTGACGACCTAATATATATATATATATATATATAGTTAAATATATATTTAACTATATATAAATATATATATATATATATATATATATATATATTATATATATATATTATATATATATATATATATATGTATGTATGTATGTATGTATATTTAACTATCGAATATTATACGATTTTTTATATAAAGGAAAGAAAAGAAATCTCGACGCATATCGCATAGACATTTCTTTATCCTGTCGTATCATTTTTATATAGTTTTTTTTTTTTTTTTTTTTAACGACTCACGCACCATTTTTATTTTTTTATTCGATATTTACAGGAACGCAAATCGAGAAGGTGACCCCTAAATCAACGACGACGAACGACACCATTACGGATGACTCGTCAGAGATGTCTACTACTGGTCCACGTGAAAAGAGTCTTTTACAAATATTAACCGAAGGTGTGAAATCAAAAGAATTATCTTCCTCGTTTGCGTCTACGGAATTTCGTCAAACGGACGATGACGTTACGATTACCGAACCGTACGAAGAAAATGAAAGTCGGAATTAATTGTGAATTATTTTTTTTTTTTTTTTTTTTTTTTCATATACAGAGTCGAAATTCGTATCATTGTACAGTGTCCGTACTTAAACCGATGTTCTTAATTTTATCAATGTGTACATAAATACGTATTTTATTATATCGGGTCGATTGAATCGATATACCTAAAATATATATTCTTCCATTTTTCAATAATTATTATTATCGTTGTTGTTGTTGTTATTATTATCATTATTATTATTATATAGATACGAGCCGACTCTATTCGTTTTTAGGATTAAAAATATTGACAATTATCTCGATTATTCGTACGATTCAATTAATAAAAGACAGATTTTTTGTTTGTTTGTTTATCACACGAACTTCAAAATAAAATGACGTTATGTATCGTTGTTGCGTGTACTCGATAAATTGGAAATAAAATTTCAATCCTGTATGTAGCTCTTAGGATAGTAATAAAAGAAAAAAAAAAAAAAAAAAAAGAAAAAACTTTGATTTAAAGATCATATCTTTCGTTATTCGACGTATTAATTATATTACATTTTTTTTTTTAATAGAGTCTTGTTTATAAAAATACTTGTTTATTTATACAAGTGTTCGTATATATAATATATATATATAGAAAAATATATCTATTCTTTACACATCAATGTGCTTGTATACTTTGTTAAAAAAAAAAAAAAAAAAAAAAAAAAAAAATGCGATGGTCGATGATCAATCGTAAAAATTAATTCGCTATATTATTCGCTCGTCATAAGCATGTGAACTGATTTCTCCGAGGTGATCATTTTGCTCGCTTTTTCTGTACCTACTATAGCAGCCAATGATAGAACATCGTATTTACAATATATACTTGTTACTGTCATATTACTTTCTGAACCAGCTTTAGGATTTTGATTGGCTTCTTGCATCAAATTACATATCTCGCTGTAGAAATGTGGTATCGTTGGTAAAGAATAAAATATAATATGTCGAATTCCTTTGACGCGTATCCTTCGAAAGAAATGAAAACGTTCCGAATAGAGTAGAAAATGTGCGTCGCTGTGGAAGAACATGTCCCTTGCTCTCGCTACTTTTCCTTCTTTAGAATACTCGCAAATTTGTACGAAGCTAAAGTCTTCCTTCTTCAGATAATTTCTTAGCTTAACAAAATCGAAATACGACGATACAAAAATCAATGTGTGATTCATTACGCTGTCCTTGTACTGGGGTAATATTTTGTTCACAAAAAATTCCATTCTATTCTCCAGAGACTGAGTATGATCGGTCGTATTGAATTTATGAAAAATTTGCGGTACCTGAGTTATTATCTGACAAATGGAACCAGGGTATATCGGATTTATAACCTTCGCTTTACCCGCATAATTGAAGCACCTTCTGTTAAAGACGCTATGGATTTCCGGTAATTGTATACCGGAAAATATTAATGTTTGTCGATAATACTTCGTCCAACCATTTATGCACCAACTTCTTACACGAGAAAAATCTACGCCATGAGATTCCTTAGGCTGTAAGTGCAAATGATTTAAAATATGTATCATATGATCCCAATTTTGCATAAAAAATAATTCAGATTGATCCATGATCAATAATTCTATGGATGCCAAAAAATCGTACTCCCTTTCCGCTTCACCTTCAGCCCCTATCAACATCCTTAAACCTAATAAAGAAGAAATAATAATATCTGACGAATAAAACTCTGTATATAGTTTTAAAGTCTTTTTTGTGATCGATATGCCGATCTTAAAAGTATCGTCCGTATTTCCTTGAAATATTAATTCGTAATCCTCAGGTTTGGGATTTTTCTTTGGCATCGCCAATTCATTTCCACTAAAATCTTCCATAAATCTATTCTTGTTCATCACCGAGCCTCCTTTATCTTCGCCGATTAATATCGAAATTAATGATTCCACAATTTTTAAACAAGAATGTCTGAAAGGCACGATTATAAGGACTTTCGGCCTTACCAATCCTTGATCCCTATATTCATCTGGAATATCGGCGCTGGCTGAACTTTTAGATTTGGCTATTTTCGCGTTATGATGTAATATTTTGGTTCTAGTTTTTAATATGTGATTAATTGTGTGCAAACAATATACAAATCTAATTTGTTCGGCATTTGAAAAGGTCCTTTCCGGATAATATAAATCCTGATAATTATTTATTATCGAAAACAGTTCCTTCTGCAGTTTGGTTAACCGAACCAAATTATGGTCAACATTATTTTTTATATTACCAGAATTCGCTTTCGCGATATTGTCTTGAATTTGCGATTTTACATAAAGATTATTCCAATCTACGCCTTCGATTAAAGTAGGAACTTTGCCTGGCCTAGCGAACCGTTTTGTTTCCAAAACAGAAACTTTACACTTTTTACCACTCGTGTCGTTCGAACTCTCGGACTTTGGTATTTCGCAGATTACATTACCGAGTACCGGCCATTTTAATCTTGTTATCTCTGTAACTTGTGGTATACAAGAAATGACTTTATAAAGATCGTCGTCCAAATCGTGATTTAAATGTATAGAAAAAGGATCTTTCAAGTAGCCAGCGTCCTCTTCGGCGGTTTCCTTATCCTCCTCTTCGTCCTCTTTAAAATCCATTACCACGTCGTCGTCGTCGTCGTCGTCGTCATCCATCTCCTTGTCGCTTTCTCCCGTTAACGTGCTCTCATTGTCACGTTCATTCTTAACGCTTTCATCATCGTCGTCTGAACTTTCTGTGTCGGTTGATTCATCGGATCGTTCATTATCGGATTCAGACTCGATGGCAATATTCTTAACCTCCTTTCTATCCGACAATGTCGCCAATAATAATTTCATAGAATCTTCCTGTTCCTCCTCGGAACTGTCACTTTCACGTTCCTCACGTTTAACCTTTTCCTCCTCCAATAACCTCCTACGATTTTCAATCTGTTCATTTTTCAATTCTCGTTCTTTCACATACGTAGCCTCTCTGAAATTAAACTTTCCTTTCTTCTGTTTCCTTCTTGGCTCGTATTGTCTGTCATATTTTCGCTTTCCACCTCGAACAGGTCTCTTACCACGTGCCATTTTACGAATTTAAACGATCGAAGATCTCCATCTAATATCGTTAATCGATTAACCTTTGCAATGGTTCTAAGATTTGCCGCATCGCGGCGCTGATAATCGCGCCCAAGGTTTCGCGCTCGTTCGTTTGAATCCGCAAATTTTTATTTGCTTTTGCCTCGTCGCGTGTGATACAACAGCGACGTTTGAGAGAACGAAGGAAACTGTTGAGAATTATTTTGTTCTGCTATGTTCGAAGTGCGACGATACGTTTAACTTACCGACCGTAGATAACGCGTTTGTAGATAAGAATGATAATACATGAAATTCTTAGGATGAGAGAGAATGAGGGAGAGAGAGAGAGAGAGAGAAATGCATACATAGATTATATTAATTTGTATAATACTCTTGATATTTTTTTAACCAATTTGCTTATCATTAATCACAAAGTCATAATACATCACGTATCCGTCCATTTGTAATTCGGAAGATTGGCCAAAAATCTGTTATCGGGGTTGCATCTGACAAGTATCCTTATGACACGGTACAACTCGAAGATCACGCACATTGTTATGGGTTAGAACTGTCATTCGTCGGGTATATAAACAAGGTGGGAAGTTTGTGGTCTCGTTACTAGCCTTTTTTCAAATGTCACAACCTGTAAGATGTCTGTTACCGAAGAAAGAATTCAAGAATTAAATAGACGATTTTTGGAATTTATGAACAAGTCCGAAAACGTGGAAAACGCAACTAAAGAGATCTACGAGGACCTATTGGACGAAGTTTTAATGGGTTTCGTTTTCGATGTACACAGAACCACAAAAACGGGTAGTTCCGATGTCGAAGAAGGTATCCCCGATGACGAATCTTACGCTATTGTAGGTAAGTACGAAACTTGTGATATATAAACTTATAGATAGATATAAATTATATAAATAGTTTATTTATATGATAATACAATATAGACGAAACAATGATTGGATTTATTGAAAACGATTGATGAATTAAAAGAGAAAGGAACAACAAAGATAGAATAAAAATTTTTATATTTCAGATTCGCCAGGATTAGACGTCTTCGGTCAGCATCCTGTGAAAAAATCTCAAGAGTGTAATTGTCCGAATTGTGATAGGGGTGTAGCGGCATGTAGATTCGCGACTCATTTAGAAAAGTGTATGGGTATGGGCCGTAACAGTTCGCGCATCGCGTCTAGAAGAATAGCTAATAATTCTAAGGATCTTAGTACGTTCAGTGGAGTAATAAGTGACGACGACGACGACGTGGATTGGAGTTTAAACAACGACAAGCGTAAGAGAAGGAAAGATCGTAATGGGATGAAGAGAACGAAACAACAAAAGAACAATCAAAGAAACGGCGATAATGTTAACGAACATATCCATAGCAGTAATGAAAATTCGCCGTCTAATTACGAAAATATGTCCTTGGAAGATAAGAGAGCTCTGTTAACGCAAATATGCGGCGTAATATCGGAACACACGAAGAAGCTTTGTACGAGGTCTATGCGTTGTCCGCAACATACGGAGGATCAGAGGAAGGAAATGCGAGCGAATTTAGAGTCGGAGAAAAGCGGACAGACCGGCGGTCAAGATAATCTTCACGTGGATGTAGATACTTACGAGGACAATGACGGACAGAATTTAAGAGATGCCCTGGCACGATGGGACCGAGAAGGGTCCAGCCATTCAAGTCCCGCTGACTCTACTTCTACCACTTCTACATCTTCCTTAAGTAGAAAAAGAGAAACTAAATCTAAGGGGAAGGGTAAAGGTTCTAAACGAGATCGTGGTTCTCCTATTTCTCAAGGGGATTGAGATAGTGTATTTAATTTATTTTTTAGTGACATGAACATTTTGACGACAGAAATTATATAATAATGTTCCTACGCATTGTGCAAAGCTTCAAGGACCTAAAGAAACAATGTAAAGAAAGAGTGTAAAACTAGAAATTCCTTTGACTCAATGACCTTTAGATATTTATAAAATAAATTAAATTATTTCATCTCTCTTTCTCTCTCTCTCTCTATCTATCTCTTTCTTTCTCTCTCTCTCTCTCTCTCTCTCTCTCTCTCTCTCTTTCTCTTTCTTTCTTTCTCTCTCTATCTTTCTATCTTTCTATCTTTCTCTTTCTCAGTTCTTTATTTTTGTATTAAAGTAATGTTTTGTTAACGCATCAACAATTCGCGAAACCGAAAATCCGAGAGTGAAACAAACTTTGATAAAAACATACAATAAATTATTATCATCATTATTATTATTATTATTATTATTATTATTGTAATTGTAATTGTTTAATTATCTCATTATTTTCTCATAATTTCTAACCAACACAGTTGCGTAGGATATCGTTAAAAAGCTCAACAACTGCTTTTCCGTTATTTAAAAAGAAACAAAATTATTCAAATTTTTAAGTGAAAATTCATCTTATAAATCTTGCGATCAATAAAATGTAAATACACACCAGCAAACATTACAACCTCATCCGTATCGACAATATACATGCGTATGTATCATCTAATGTTAAATTTTGCAAAACGAAAGTCTTAATTTTATAAACTGTGTTAGATCTTTATTAATTAATCAAGGCGTTCTAACTTGCGAATTAAATGTTCGAGGAGGAGATCTTTAACGGAGCACAAGTCTATACGAACAGGACGACCGTCTTGAACGTCACTGAATATTGTTCGAACAAAAAAAGAAAAAAAAAAAAAAAAAAAAAAAAAGAGAGAAAAAAATAAACAGATTTTTACACGTCGTGTCATATAAGGATTGATAAATAAATGCATTTATAAAAAAAAATATAAATAAAAACAAAACGTTGAACTTTTATTCGACATTCGTTTAAATACCGACGATTTGCATGAATCGTCTATCGAACGATTGTTTGATCAATAATTCGTTTATGTTCATTCGTTAATAATAATAATGTGTCAGGCACATTCAAGGGCTCTTTAAACACCGTTGCCTCTCAATATGTCGGCGGTACCAGTGTATTTATAATTATTTAATTTATTAAGAAAAAGTTATCGCGAACGTGCAACAAAAATGCCACCGAAAAAACAAAAACAAATAGTTCCACAAGAACCATTTCTACCCGAGTAAATGTCTTTGATAAAGCCCATCTCACTCTACCCTAATCTTTATATATATAATATATATATATATTTTTTTTTTCTTATACAAATTAATATAATCAATTAAAATAATTCATTTTTTAACTCTAATAGATTCGAGCCAGACGTAACGGAGATAAAAGATGTTAATCATTTGAAACCATTAATATCAATAGTCACCGGAGAGCCCTTCGGTCCAAAAATATATTATGTTAGGGAAAAGGAGGAGGATGAAAGTTCAGACGACGAGCCTGAATCAGAAGGAGAGGACGATGGTAGATTTTTGAAAAGCGATGCGCCAGATATTTCCTCGGAGTTTTGGATTATGCAAAAGCTGATAAAATATATGAAAGCTGGAAATCAAACGGCTACCACAATAAGTTTGTGCCTACTTAAAGATTATGATCTTACCAATAGAGTTAGTTTCTAATCGTATTAACTTGTTGTTATACTTTATTATAATTCTTATACGTATTATTATTTCCTTGTATAAACGTAGGCGATTCAAAAGACTATAGAAAAAATTGGAGGATTGGAAATTTTGGTTAATCTCTTGGAGACAAATGATATCAAATGTCAAACTGGTTCTTTGTCGGTCTTATTACTGATAGTAACTTCAAGTGAAATGTGCCGTATTCTTATCGATTATGGTATCGTGACATCGCTCATTCAGTTACTAAAACATCCCGTTAGGGACATTCAAGTTGGTTTCATCCATTTGTAGGAATTATTCTATAAATTTATTTATAACTAATTTTATCAAGAAATTCTTCCTTTTTTTTTTTCTTCGTTAGATACTAGCCGCTGAAATTATGGCTATTATTGCACGAGTAAGAAAAGCTAGAAAACAGATTAGGGTTCGTGGTGGCATACCTCTATTAGTAAGAATTTTTTATCCATTGCATGATTCAGCCTTAACCATACGCATGTACTTAACTATATAACGCGCATGTTTAATAGCTAGACATTATGGATATACCAGATAACGTCCTTCAACGCTCTTTCGATGAATTAAATAACATTCAAAAGGAATTAGTTAAAGTCGCTATAGGTGGTGCTAGAGCATTAAATTCTATAGCAAAGAGCCCTAAAATTAAAGCTGAACTTCAAAGGCACGGAGTCGTCCAACTTATGGCACGTTTTTTAAAGAGCGTTCACACTAATTTAATAATTCCAATCATGGGAACGGTGCAACAGTGCGCGGATCTGGTAATATTTATTAATATCGTAATCACAAATCTTTTCGTTTGTTAAAAATATTAAAATAATTAGGCAGTCTGCCGATACGCCTTTGAACAAATGGGTATTATTGCGGATATAGTTCATCATTTGAAGGATGAAGATATGAAGTTGAAAGAAAACTGTGCCTTAGCTATATTCAAATGTGCGATAAATAAAACAACTAGCAATATGGTTAGAGAGGCTGGTGGTTTAGATCCATTGTGTAAACTTGTACAAGATGAGAACGTTCGAGCTAATAAACATTTATTAGTTGCTGTAACAGGTGCTATTTGGAAATGTGCGGTATGTCCGGAGAATGTTAAAAGATTTAATCAAAACAACTTGGTAGCATCTCTAGTTCCTCTTCTTCAAGAAAATGAAGAGGAAGATGTTTTAACTAATGTAGTTGGAGCATTGGCTGAATGTTGCAAGGATCCCACGAATAGAGATATTTTAAAAGTACACGACGGATTACCAAAATTAGTAAGTATTGTCTTTATATTTATAGCAATGCAATTATGTAATTGTAAAATAAATTAGAAGTCAAAAGTTTATAATTTTGGACAGATTAAATTGCTGAGTTCTACATATGAACCATTATTAGAAAATGTACCGTTGGTACTGAAAGAATGTGCAGAAAATACGCAATGTATGGATATTATTAATGATCCTGGACATAAATTAGATGGCGTTCGTTTAATATGGTCTCTGTTAAAACATCCAAACGACGTTATCAAGACAAATGCTTGTTTAGCTTTGGTACCTTGCATCAAATATGCTAAAGATTCTCCTGAAATGGTGCGAGCTTTTGTGGGAGGATTGGAAATTACTGTCAGTCTCTTGGATAGTACCAATCCTAAAGTACTAAGTGCTGTCAGCGCTACAATTGCTGCGATAGCGTTAGATCCTGAAAATCTTGGTATATTAACGGATCACGGAGTGGTGTCTAAATTAGCCAATCTTACAAAAACGGTTAATATTAATTTAAAGCTAATAAACATTTATAATCTTTAATATTTATAAGCTCTGGGTATTTAATTTTCTTTTTTTTTCTTTCTCTTTTTCTTTTTACAGGAAAACGAGGATCTGCGCGCTAACCTAACTTTAGCTATTGCTTATTGTTGCGAATGGGGCGATAATAGTTCTGAGTTTGGTAAACTTAAAATCGTTGGCCCTCTTGTCGATTACATGAATAGCAAGAACAAGTTTGTCCTTAAAGGAGTTTGTATAGCTATGTATCATTTAAGTAAAGATCCTATGAACTGTGTAACCATGCACAGCTGCGGTATTATAAAGGTACACATATGATCTTGAATAATTAAGCACAATCAATATATAAATGCAATTGTTTATATTTCATTAGCACATGTTACGATTGATCGGTTCAGAAGATCCAGAGGTACAAATTGCTGCTGCAAGTACGATTAGGAATATTAGAAAGCTAGCATTAACGGCAGAAAGATTACACTTCAGAGAAATGTGAGTCCCAATTAGTTTTTCCCCAAATATGATTATTTATATTTTTACGATAAATATTCTAATACTATTTTTATGTGTGTTCGTATGATTTAATTTTTAGAAACTTACTTCAAGATACGGATTATCTATCATAAAAACGAAAGAGGTTAAAGTATAGTGACATGTGATTCGAGCGTCTAATAAATATAAAATTAAAATGAACGTACTGTCTATTCTGTAATTCTGATAATTCTAAATCGACTTATAAGAATAATTTCGTATACAATAAATAAAATAATAAAAATAACTCGACCAGTAGTGCGTGCGTGTGTGTTAATTATATAATTCCTAATATGTATGTATATTTGTACACTCGTAACGTAAAATATGTGATATGACATCGTCTCGATAGTTGATTGCATAGTATCGATACTCGAATCGCCATGTTCCGGAAGGCACACTTCGATATAAAATTTAACTTCCGCACCGGATTGGCGTCGGTGACGCACGTGTTCGAGGAAAACTACTTAGATCGACTTTTTAACTTCGACAATAATTGATAATTAAGACATAAACTCATATGGGGAAACCAGGTAAATTAGACTCGACGTTGTAGTTTTATCGTTTCATTTATTTTTTTCTGGATCCAGTCGAATGATATAATTATTTCGAACATCGTATTCGATAACCTCAAATTTAAGAATGTTTTTTTTTTTCCCCGATTGGAAACGTTGTTGTTCGAATTAATGCATTTATTACTCGATGCATTGATAGTATTAAACGAATTAACTGTAGATTATGCATAATCAATTTCTAACGTATGTTACGTATACGTTTTATTAAAAACAATAATTATGTGAGAAAGTATATATATGTATATCTTATGATTTTTTGTAAAATTTTATTATACCATTTAAAATGAATCAAATTTTTGTCTTCTTACCGTACTTTAATATTTACAATTCTAGGGTTTTCACCGGGAGGTGGTTTTAGAGGTAGAGGTGGTGGCCGTGGAGGTGGAGGTGGAGGTGGCGGCAGAGGTGGCGGGAGAGGCGGTGGTCGCGGAGGTGGCAGTTTCGGAAGAGGAGGTGGTCGCGGAGGAGGTAGAGGAGGTGGAAGAGGTGGTGGTACTCCGCGAGGACGTGGCGGAAGAGGCGGTCGCGGAGGAGGAGGTTTCAAAGGAGGGAAGACTGTTGTTATAGAACCTCATCGTCACGAAGGTGTCTTTATCGCTAGAGGGAAGGAAGACGCGTTGGTTACTTTAAATTTAGTACCTGGTTCAGAAGTTTACGGCGAAAAGAGAATCAGCGTAGAGGTTGGTAATTAATTAAAAAATAATATTTGGTAAAAATTCTATACGAATGTATAACAAAAAGAAAATGTGTATGAATTACAGGGAGAAAATGGCGAGAAGACCGAATACAGAGTATGGAATCCGTTCAGATCTAAATTGGCTGCCGCTATACTTGGTGGCGTCGATCAGATTCATATGCCTCCTGGTAGCAAAGTATTGTATTTGGGTGCTGCGTCTGGAACTACCGTTTCGCACGTCGCAGATGTTGTTGGACCTGTAAGAACTTTTTGTTTTATTTGAAAAGCAAACAAACAAAAAAAAAAAAAAACAAAAAAGAAAAGAAAAGAAAAATAAAATCATTTAAATGGAATATCCAATCTAGGCATACATTAGAGCCAAATTGATTTGTAATCATCGATTTGGTGTCGAAGTTATGCCAGAATAATTACATACATATTCTTTTTTTTTTATCGAAGTAAAGTACTTTCCTTTACTTTGAAAAAGATATGCGTACAATGTTGATATTTGCGTGCTTACGCTTTATATATCTCTTTCTCTCTCTTTCAAAATTTGATCGATTATAATGAATAATTTTGATTATTTTAATATTTAGGAAGGACTTGTATATGCGGTAGAATTTTCACACAGATCTGGAAGAGATCTTATAAATGTAGCAAAGAAAAGGACAAATATTATACCCATAATAGAAGATGCTAGGCATCCTCACAAATACAGGATGCTTATGGGAATGGTGGACACGATATTTGCAGACGTGGCACAGCCAGATCAAGCTAGAATAGTAGCATTGAATGCTCAGTATTTCCTTAAAAACGGAGGTCATTTTGTTATTTCGATTAAGGTACGTTTTCTTTTTTTTTTTTTTCTTTTTTTTTTTTTTCGTACGTGCACATATATCGTTTATATCTTGTATAACGCGTATAATAATTTTTTTTTAATATTATTTCAGGCAAGTTGCATAGATTCGACTGCCCAACCGGAAGCAGTTTTTGCATCGGAAGTGAAGAAACTTATAGCTGACAAGTTAAAACCGCAGGAACAAATCACGCTAGAGCCTTACGAGAGGGACCACGCTGTGGTAGTCGGTGTTTTTAGGCCACCGCCCAAAAAGTCCGTTTAAATTTATGTATAAATGCATCTCTTACGTTTAAACAGTTATTATTACTTAAGTTCAATGGTAACTTCTTTCGCGATATTTTATTACATCCGATTGAGAGAGAGAGAGAGAGAGAGAAACAAAAGAAAAGAAAAAAGAAAAAAATAAAATAAAATAAATAAAAAAAAAAAAAAAAAAGAAAAGAATCAATCGTACACAGATGGTGTGCAATTTGTACACAAATGAAAATAGTTTTATAATGTTATTTTACTATATCGGATAAAGTTTGTTACTAGTAATAGAAATAAGATGAATGTTCATCGATGTAGACAGATACTATTTCATACTATTATTTTTGTCATAAATTCGAATTGTCGATGTGTAATATAATGTACAAATAAGCTGAATTTATTCTGATGGTTCGATATAGAGGAGTGATTTTTTATATCAAAGTACACAATTCTTTTGGCTACATTGTACAGTAACAGAATGATTATACTTAAGATTATTAATATCAATCGTCATCTAAGATAACAACATATGAAAAATTCACGTCTAAAACAATAATTTTTACTTATATCGTTAATTGAGAAATGTATATGAAGTGGATGAGAATTTCGATGATGTATTATCTGCTTTACATATAAAAAAAAAAAAAAAAAAAAAAAAATCTGTTATTCCTGTAAAAAATTTTTAACAAATTCAATTAAAATTTTGTAAGCAAGCAAAGAAACAAACAAAGTACGAATGCCGTAGTAACAACACTTTCTGAACGGTTAATATATAATCTTTTTTTTTTTGTTTTTGTTTATAACCTCGTGCGGTAAAATGTTCTAGATAAATTTTCTATAAAAAATTAACAAGTTTTAGTAAGTCATTCGTGCGCATTGATTTTTCTGAACGATAATTAACAAAAAAAAAAAAAAAAAAAAAAAGAAAAAAAAGAAAACAAAAAATATAAATAAATAAATAAATAAAAATGCCATTAAGATTATGTAAAAGCAGTAAGTTATATGCCTCCAAAGCGATTTAATAACATGATACACACATATATATATATATATATATATATATATATATATATATATATGTATATGTATATATATGTACGTATGTAGATATTTGCTCGTCGAAATCTGATATAATTTATTTAATAACGTTAGCCATGTATCCGATTAGCGACGATGGCAAAACGTCGAATGATCCGTCCAATAATAATTCCAAGTCAATGACAAGATTTAATTGCAAATCCAATCACGTGAAAATAATTAAACGGGATCAACGTTTGTCCGGTGGGGCAGATAACGACGACGTCGACGAAGCTACCGTCGAAGAAAATTCGATAGAAAATAAGAGGGTAGAGACCGAATCATCGACCGTAGAAAAGTCTAAAAGTGTTCACTTGGAACCATCCAAACAATTTCCAGTACAGGAATCCGGTTTGAACGACAATCAAAGTGATCTTACAAGCGGTCCATGTTGCGTTTGCGCGACACATTTGATAAGGTAATTCGATCATAGCATTTTTAATATCTGTCGACTATATAAGAAGAGGAAAAAAGAATGATGATAATAATTACAGCGATAATAAAATCAAAGAAATAATTGATTATGCTCATCAAAATCTTCAAGATGCCGGAAAAGCATTGGCAACGTTAGGGGAGAACTTCGAGCACGGTTTAAAGGTTGAATCCTGTAGGCATTTATTAAATCGGACAGGGGCGAATAAATGAAATATTTTTCAATCGAAATAAATTTTAATTAAGATTGATCTTCTCTCTCTCTCTCTCTCTCTCTCTCTCTTTTTTTTCCTCTCCTCTTGTTCATACGCGATGAAAGTTGGCGATCGTCGACGTACTCGGAAGAATTCAACAATGGAGTAGCACGGTGCAAAATAAATTGGACGTTTGCAAAGGAGATATCGAACGTTTGCAAGCTGAATTGTTATCGCAGATGTGCGCCATTACCGATAAGGAGAATAAAATAAGGGAGCTTAACAAAGAGATAGCGAATCTTACGGATGAAACTGATCGGCTTAAGCAAGAGCTCGCCGAATGCGTGGCCGCTAAAGATCATATGGCTGCAACGGAAAAACTTTTGACGAAAGTGAGTCGCTCGTTATAAAAAAAGAAAATAAAGAAAAAAAAAAAAATTGAAAAAAAAAAAAACAACTATCTTATCGTACTAAACGTTATATTAAAATTAACTTTACCGCGTACTATATTATATTTTACTACAAAATAAAATGTAAATATATATATATATATATATATATATATATATATATATATATAATATTAACTGTATCTATCGAATTATAATAAAGCAAAAACAAGTGGCGCCGGAAAAAACTGTAAAGAAGGGAAATCCCGTCGAAGAATCGAATCCCGTTAAAGAAACAACGGAGGATTCCCCGCCAATAGCAAAAAATCTCAAAACTGAAGATCCACAGTCGATAGGGAAAAATCCAAAAACCGAAGATCCACCGTCGATAACGAAAAAATTCAAAACGGAAGATCCACCGTCGATAACGAAAAAATCCAAAACGGAAGATCCCCCGGCGACGGTTAAGCAATCGAAAACGGACGATATTCCTGGGGAGAGACCACCGATCGAAAAAATTGGGAAGGTCGAAGATACGAGAAGGACAAAGGGACAAACTCGTGAGAGGGATAAGGAAAAAAGGAGACGTGAGATAGAGGTATATAAATAAATAAATACATAAATATATATAAATCTAAATCGTATATGAAAATTCGTATTGATATTTTTTAATCACAATCGATTTCAATTCTAACGAAATACAATCTCTGATATATGTTTTATTAAACCGATTTAGTTGGAATGCGAGATAGGATGTTTAAGGAAGGAAAATGAAAGATTGATGAAGGAGAAGATAGATTACGAGAATGCCATACAAAGGGCATTATTGCGTGGAGTATCGTCCTTAAACGTGGAAGCCTTAAGAGTATTACGTTGTCCACCAATACCATGCTGTAGTCCTTGCGCTCCATGCCCTATGTCCTTTATACCAACTACGTGGTAATAAGACATAGCTTTTAACATTCGATTCGATTTATTTATCAAATTATTTCTCAATTATTCACGGGATGTTCTTCATTTCTTTTTTTTTCTTTTTCTTTTTCATTCTTCTTTTTCATCGTCCACGTTCTCGCGAATACAGCGAGGACAACGTTCCGTGTCCTGTAAAAGTGAAAAAGCCTTGTCCAGGACGTCCGGCAAACAAGGAATATTTCAACAGATACGGGAACGGGAATGAAAGTGAAAATGTTAATGGCAATGGAAGTGGAAATAATTGGAGATACGATCATTGCGATCCGATTATGAAACAATTGTGTGCGAGTCCCTGTTGTCCTGCCGGAAAAAATCGACAAAATTCCGAGAACAGCATGTACTTTTTGTTGCATCAGGGTGACGCCGAGAACGTATGCAGAACGAACGAAAGATTATCACCACCATCACCACCACCACCACCACGTCCGTGTGGTTCGCCGATAATGAAGAAGATCGAAATACCACCTCCCTGTTCGAGATTTACAAGACTGTGATAACATCGTTGTTGTTATTATTATTATTATTATTATTATTATTATTATTATTATTAAATAATGGAAGGGATTGTGAGTGAGATTGACGAGAGACAACCGATTTAAAATATAAATATAATTTTATATAATATATAATATAATATATATATATATATATATATATCACCAGAAAAATATTATAAATATTAAACGTTGGTATTTCTTTTCTTTTCTTTTTCTTTTTCTTTTTCATAAATAATCGGATAATAATATGTCCCTTCTTTTCGATT
Organism: Dolichovespula saxonica; assembly: GCA_911387935.1. Classification (NCBI taxonomy): domain Eukaryota; kingdom Metazoa; phylum Arthropoda; class Insecta; order Hymenoptera; family Vespidae; genus Dolichovespula; species Dolichovespula saxonica. The sequence goes on from OU426999.1 coordinate 887,204, forward strand.
CAACATCGAACGAAATAAAACGGAACGCTTAAGGTTTACCAAACTTCGATTGGTCGAGTCTTAATAACAACAACATCCAATTTATAATTTTCTTTTTTTTTTTTTGATTTGCAAAATATTGAAAGATCGATGAAATGCGTGCATATACATCGTTATTATCGTCGAAGATTATACCCTTTCGTATTTGGCTTGGTAAAAGTTATGAAATTCTATTCTTTATAGATTGAATCGATTCGTGTATTCATCGATCTTACAAATTTTGCAACGATTTATAAAATTAGCTTATATATATACATATTTATATATATATATATATATTTTTTTTTTTCTGCAAATAAAGCAGCCATCTCGAATTTTGTTAATTCTTGTCCTCTATCGAGACCACTATTGTCATTGATCGACATTATTATTATTATTATTATTATTATTATATAAAAATAAATTATCGATAATTCGCGTGAAAAATATGGCTAAGTAAAATGTTTTGTGGCTCGGCACGAAATATCCATTTAATGCTGTATGCGCCATACTATTATCTTTTTTTTTTTTTTTATCGAGGGGAGGATTTTTCCTTTTGTTTTGTTTTTTTTTCAAAGCGATTTTGATTTTTTGCACGAACAAAAATATATATATATAATAAATTTTTTGATACAACGTATTCTTCCACTTCCTTCTTTTTTTTTTTCTTCCCCTCATTCAATGAGTCTTCCACCCCCTCCCATCCCACCCCTTCTTTACTCATCAAATGAGAGCGTCTCAAGAGACAAAACGATAGTTTCTCCAAAAGAAATTCACGATAATTTTTATGATCGTTGCATTAACTCGATTAACGATGCATGGCTGAGCATTTTTTATCGAGTAATGCATTGTACGATCTCTTTTGATCTTTTACGCGTATTGTTATTATTATTTTATTATTATCATTATTATTATTATTGTTATTATTATTGTTATTATTATTACTGTTGTTATTATTGTTGTTGTTATTGTTACGTTTTCTTAATGTATATTTAAGAAATACGCGCTATCAGAGAAAAACACACAACATTATGTCAAGATACGCATTCATGACATTACATATATACACACACACACACACGCGCGCGCGCGCGCGCGCACGCACGCATACACAAGATGCCACGACTCTGAATATAACAACGTTTGATCGTAAACGTTTTACAATAATCGTATGAATCGATGACATTTAAAAAAACCAAAAAAAAAAAAAAAAAAAAATAAAGAAAGAAAAAAAAAAACAATATTGCAACACGTATACCCCCTTTCATTATTGTTAACTTGCAACATTTGCGTTAGATTCTCTTCTATCTATTTTGGAAACAAAAAAAAAAATTATTGTCATTAAGTATTCTTTCAGTTTGTTTGCTCGCTTGCTTGCTCGTTTGTTCGTTCGTTTTTACGCCCTTTTCTTTTTTCTTCTTATTTTCTTTTTTTTTCTTTTTTTTTAATTTTCTTTTTTTCCCTTTTTTTTTCTTTTCTTTTTTGTCAATGACACAGTTGCTTAATTGAAAAAATAAAACTACGCGTTAAGGCAACGCAAATTATGTCGAGTATGCAAATCGTCGATATTATTATTATTATTATTACTATTATTAAAAAATACAAAAAAGTGAATAAAATAAAATTTAAAAAAAAGGCAAAACAAAAAAAAGAGAAACTAACAAATCAACGATATATATATATATGTATATTTATATAAAATAACTACAAAACGTCGAAAAAGATTTGCTGTTCCAGCAGCACGTTGTCGTTACTAATATATCAATCTATTTATTTATTTATTCTGTTCGTTATTTGATTTCGATCAAAATTTCTTTTCTTTTTCACTTTCTCTCTCTCTCTCTCTCTCTCTCTCTCTCTCTCTCTCTTTCTTTCTCATTCGTTGACGCATCGATCATTAGAAAATTCGAACGATTAGAAGACAAAACATTAAACTTCCTTGTTAAACACATCTTACATAAGAAATCATACACGAGAATCACATAATCGTGTTTCTCTCATTCGATCGATCGCAAATGCTGCCATTACATACGTCATATTGTCTCTTTCGTTTTTGTTTGTTTGTTTGTTTCGATTCTTTTGTTTTCGTTTCTTTTTTTTTTTCTTTTTTTCTATTATCGAACACCTCGGGTTTTAAACTCGCGAACCCTCGAACCCCTCTCGAAACTCTCGAATGATATTTCATCGAGATTAGGAAGAAACCGACATTTCTTGTTTTACTTTATTTTATTATCGTTATCATTATCGTTATCATTATCATTATTATTATTGTTATTATTATTATTATTTTTTTTTTTTTTATAAACGTACGAACGTCATCTTTTTCTCTTTTCTCCTTTCCTTCTCTTTCTCTTTTGTGTGTTCTCCTTCGTCCACTATAAAATCCCCGAATTGAATCTTGCGAATGAGATATCTCAGCGTTGTCGTTGGATCCTATCTTCATTTTCGTAGATCATTTTGGGAACGATCGTCATTCGCGAACGTTTCTCGATCGAATGTCACGAATGTCGCGAAGAAAATCAACTTCTTTTCGGTAGGAACGTTCACGTTCGGCAAAGAAGATATTTGAAATGTGAACGTTCCTACGTTGGCATTAAAAATAAAAATAGGAAGACCGATATATATATATATATATATATATATATATATATATATGTATATATATAAATGTATATATGTATATATAACGATCAATGAGAGGAACGCCAAATTCGCGTTCTTCCATGAAGAATATTTTATCGTTTATTTGCAATGGACGAGATTGAGGAATTCCTCGCGAGTCTTTGGATCGTCACGGAAAACGCCGAGCATCGTTGAAGTAACGGTCTTGCTATTGATTTTCTGTACGCCTCTCATTACCATGCACATATGCCTGAAATTTAAAAGAAAAAAAAAAAAAAAAAAAAAAAAAAAAAAGAAAAAAAAAATACAAGATAAATTTATGCCTTTTCATCGTAACCCTCTGATCGTAATTATTATTTTGTATCATTCTTATCTTCGTAAAATGATGATGATGATGATGAAAATGATGACGATGACAATATATAATAATAAATATATAACAGATATCATCATCATCGTCATCGTCGTCATCGTCGTCATGATCATCATTTTACGAATATAAGAATGATACAAAGTAATAATTACGATCCGAGTGATGTATATCTAATAATAAATATATAACAGATATATTATTCTCTCTCTCTCTCTCTCTCTTTTTTTTCTCTCTTTCGTAAAAAATTATTGAGACCGTTAGTTTTTTTTTTCTAATACAATTGTTTTTTCACTTATATCCCAATCGATACATCGTCGCATAAAATGTTATTTTTCTAACGGACTATTTCATTAATATTCTTTCGATTATGGCTACGTTCGTAAAAAAGAGAGAGTGAGAGAGAGAGAGAGAGAGAAAAAGAAGAAAAAAATTGCATTCTTTTCTTTCTTTTTTTTTTCCTTCTTTTTCTAATCTTCGAATATTATTTAACTAACGTAGCGGATAGCGTTGCTTCAACCTTCAACTTTTTATAACGCAAGTATAGTAATAAATATATATAATATAGTCGGTGTACATATGGTTAAGTGATTCCGTTAATAACGAATGTATAATTAGAACGATGTCGTACGAACGTGTTACAATCGATATGTTAAATCGAGAAGGAAGATATCGTTTTGTAAGATCGTCGATCGAATACGTAAGAACGTTTTTTTTTTTATTTTTTTTTTTTAAAACGCGATCGTCGAGAGATAATTGATTAATCGTTTCCGCACCCTGGAAAAATAAAATAAAAAAAAAAAAAAAAAAAAAAAAGAAAAAGAAAAAAAAATCGAGGAGGTGACCGATGTAACAAAGATGTAATTTATTATAAATACAGCGAGATTGAAGATCGTTGCTTTCACGTAACGTCGTCAGTCGGATAAATATTAATGTTTCCTTTACGTAAATACTACACCGTTATATAATTATAAAAACACATATAAACTACATGTTATTATTGTTATTGTTGTTGTTTTTATTATAATATATATTGCATTATATATATATTGTTAATTACATATACGATATATATTGCATAATATATATATTGTATAATATATATTATAATATATAATTGTAAAAATATATATAATTGTATTATCATCGTTGTTGTTGTTGTTGTTGTTGTTGTTGTTGTTGTTGTTGTTGTTGTTGTTGTTGTTATTGTTAATTTTAATGGTATCGTCGATGAGCGACATTTTAAAGGTTTATGATCGTTTAGGCGGCACGAGAATGTATTAAATTCTTTCACGATAACGTAAATTATTATTAGTCCAAGGTTGAAATGGTACGTGAGATTAAATCCTTGCGAAAACTATTGCCCAAGACAAGACAAGCCAAGACAAGACAAGCCAAGCCAAGCCAAGCCAACGCGAGTGCGTTGAAATGGAACAGAGAATTAAACATAGACCGATTCGACCCGGTTCATATTTTATTACAACTCAATGCTAAGAAACCGATTCCCCTCCCCCCAACCCCTGCGCCTTGCGAAATCTACTAATACAATTAAGCATTTTTTTCTTCCTTTTATTTTTTTTTTCTTTTTTTTTTTTTTTTTTTTTTTTTTATGAAATCCGAAGGTCGAGTCTCAAGCGTACGCGATACCGCGTGAAAGCTATTCTCAACATTCGTTAATGAGGAAATAAATAAAGAAAAAGAAAAAAAAAAAAAAAAAAGAAAAAGAAAGAAAAAAAAATGTAATTAGAATATATCGGATCTACTTACGTCCGCTCGCGTGTACGTGTGTGTGTGTGTGTGTGTGTGTGTGGGTGTGCATGCGTTTTTTTTGTGTACATATGTATGTATATAAAAGAGAGAGAGAGAGAGAGAGAGAGAGAGAGAGAGAGAGAGAGAGAGAGAGAAATAAATAATACATACACTCCTTCGATCACGACGGCCACTCCCGCGGGTTCCACAGCTTTCGTAACTGCTATTGCGATTTGTTTTGTTAGACGTTCCTGAACTTGAAGACGCCTGCTGAATATTTCAACGATTCTGTTGGAAAACAAAAGTGATAGGTGCGATCAAAAATTATGAAAAAGAGATCACTATCACGGGATTAGGGGTAACGCGATCTTTACATAATATTTATATAAAATAAATAAATAAATAATAGTTCGCGTCGATAATGTAAATATTACATATAATATATATTGTATTATATATATTATAATATATAATTGTAATAAGCTACATATTGTTATCGTCATATTGTCATATTTAATTCAATCGAGGGGGAATAAATTTTTGTTAGATTTGTTTACTCGAGTTAACGTTGTTGTATTTTAAATGCGTTTAAAGTCGACCAACTCGCTCGACCAGTGATCAACGGTAACGTGAAAGTATTTACACGATACACATGATCTCTTTTGCTCTTAGCCAACGTAACGTTTTGTTCTACAATGTTCCAGATCAATAGGGAGGAACACGATTCTGAGTTAACTCGTTCGAGAAGAAACGAGGAGAGAAAGAGAGAGAGAAGGAGAGAAAAAGAACGAACGAACGAACAAAAAAAAATTGATGATTGTCATTGATGATTGTCATTGATAAATGTCATTGACGACTGTCATTAGGTAACGCGTTCATTGATTAACGGCGACTATCTCAAAGATCTGTTGCTGCTGCTGTTACATCGTTAATACGAGTCGTATCTCTTTTTCTTTTTTATTCGTCTTTCTTTTTTTCATTTTTTGCAATATTTTTTTTTTGTTTCGGTTCTTCGCTCGTTCTCTGTTTTTTTTTTATTTTTAATTATTTCTTGTTTTTTTTTTTTTGCATAGTTTCTTCATCTGAATTCTCGCTTACCTGGCCAATTTGCTTAGACCAAGGATCTTCTTGCAGGGGAGATAACCGATCGATACTTTTCCATAGAACGGGACCAAATGGTGTTCACACATGGAGAACATTTCTATATCCTTGACTACCACCATCTCGTCGTGATCCTCGTCGAATACGGCATCGTTAATAACATCTGTGACGTGATTAGAAAGAAAAAAAAAAAAATAAAGAAAATGAAAAGATATAAATTTATTTGTTCGTCGATAGGTACGACAATTTGTTCGAAAAAAAGAACAAATTTATTTGTTAATCAAAAGTACAAAAGGTACGATAATACCTTTCTTTAATATAACAATAATATCTTTCTTTAAATTTATTTGTTCATTGAGAGGTACAACGATTTGTTCAACAAAAGGAACCAATTTATTTGTTCATCGAAAGGTACGACAATTTGTTCGACAAAAGGAACAAATTTATTTGTTCGTCGAGAGGTACAATTTGTTCGACAAAAGGAACAAATTTAATTGTTCGTCCAAATGTATGATTTGTTCAACAAAAGGAACAAATTTATATGTTCATCGAAAGGTACGACAATTTGTTCAACAAAAGGAACAAATTTACTTGTTCATTGAAAGTACAAAAGGTACGATAATATCTTCTTTAATATAACAATAATATCTTTCTTTAAATTTATCTGTTCATCGAAAGGTACGACAATTTGTTCGACAAAAGGAACAAATTTATTTGTTCATGGAAAGGTACGACAATTTGTTCGACAAAAGGAACAAATATATTTGTTCGTCCAAATGTATGATTTGTTCAACAAAAGGAACAAATTTATATGTTCATCGAAAGGTACGACAATTTGTTCGACAAAAGGAACAAATTTACTTGTTCATCGAAAGTACAAAAGGTACGATAATATCTTCTTTAATATAACAATAATATCTTTCTTTAAATTTATGTGTTTATCGAAAGGTACGACAATTTGTTCGACGAAAGGAACAAATTTATTTGTTCGTCGAAAGTAAAAAGGTACAATAATACCTTCTTTAAGTAATACTTTTATATATCGTCTGTAACTCTCTCTCTCTCTCTCTCTCTCTCTCTCTCTCTCGTCATAAATTTATTTTTCCAAAAGAGAAAGAAAGAAAGAGAAAGAAAGAGAAAGAAAGAGAGAAAACGTTTTATTCGAAAAGGATCGAAAGAAAGTATCCTGGTGAAAAGGGACGTGGGTTAAGGTCCTCGTGTTCCTAGTCACTGTGATTTAGCCGATATTGACCTACTTACAGTATAACGTGGGAAACGGTGGTGGTGAATAGGTGTGTCGGTGGTTAGTATGTGTTGGGATGTAGGTAATGGAGGGTGCTCTCTCACTCTCTCTCTCTCTCTCACTCTCACACACTCTCTCTCTCTCTCTCTCTCTCTCTCTGTCTCTCTCCATGGTTTCCATGGCAACCTTAACAAGAAACACCTTCGCAATGACCGACAACGATATGGACCTATTCGCCCACCGCGTTCAACCAAGCGGAGAGAATATATCTCTTTACAAAAGATATCCCGAATAATGGGGCCGTTCGGTTGATTCTATCGAAAAAAAAGAAAAAAAAAAAAAAAAGAAAATTTCATCGAGTACGAAGGATCGAAGAATAAGACAGAACGTAAAGAATACAAAAAAATCGTAATTCTCGATCGCTAAACCCGAGTTTTTTTTCCTTTCTTTTTTATTACAAAAAACCAACGTCGTAAACCATGTCAATTATTCCCATTGTCGATTTTACTAAATTCTCTCCCCGTCTTCTTTTCGTTTTGTATTATCTTTCCTTTCTTTTTTTATTTTTATTTTGTATTATCTTACTTTCTCTCTCTCTCTCTCTCTCTCTTTTGAACGTCAAAACTTTCACGCGCGTGAAGTTCGATTTTAATAGGAAAAAAAAAAAAAAAAAAAGAACGACAAAAAAATGATCGTACGTTTACGAAATGGGGTGTGAGGGGGTTCGTCGAGCTATAGGGGTGAAGGGGGTGGGATCGAGGAAATTGAATCGATATGATTTCGTATCGAAAGATTTTATCCTACCGTGTATATGTGTGCATGTGTGTGTGTGTTTGTTTGTGTGTTTATCATCTCCTTTTTAAAGATTATAATCGAATCGTAAGTGGAAGGATAAGGGCGATGACGAAGACAAGGACGAATTCAGGACTCTATCGAAGATAAAGGATAATAATTTATATCTCGGAAATGAAAACCGATGGTAAGAGCACCCTCGTAAGGATTTGCTGGAGAGCTGCTAGGAGTAGTGAAACGAATTAAACTCTCCTATCTCAGTATATACGTACGAGAGAGATAGATAGATAGATAGATAGAGAGAGAGAGAGAGAGAGAGAGAGAGAGAGAGAGAGAGAGAGAGAGAGAGAGAGAAGTGAACTCAACTCGATCGATGGCCATACTAATTTGCCTGACGTTTGTTAAGGAGACTGTCTCGAGTCTCTTTCATTTACATGTAATAGATTTATCCAAATAAAAAGGATTTATACGAGATATCAATGAGGATAAATCAATTTTGTATCTGTATAAATTTATCTTCCGTTAAGGACGAATAGTTAACAATAGGAACGATTTATTTTCTTTTTCGTTCGGAAAATTTCTTTTCAATTCGAGACTTCTTTGTTGTTATTTTTGTTTTTTTTTTCTCTCTCTCTCGAAATTTCGTTTACGAGATCGCGCGAAAAGGGAAGCTACTGGAATCGGACGAGATTTTATAACCTTTTTTTTTTTTTTTAATCCGAAATCTCGGGAAAACTTTTTTATTTTTCTTTTTTCTTTCTTTCTCGAAATTTCGTTTACGAGATCGGACGAGATTTTAATAATTTAATAGAAAAAAAAAAAAAAAATGAAAAGAAAAGAAATAAATAAAGTTAATTGTAAGTGCAAAAACGAAATGTCTTCTCTCTCTTTCTTTTCTCTCTCTCTCTCTCTCTCTCTCTCTCTCTCTCTTTCGCAATTGTAACTACGTCCCTGAAAAGCATTTATATCAAGAGCTTTACGTTCCCTCCCTCTTTCCAAGGCGCACTTAGGTACGCGCACCCTCTTTTCTCTCGTTCTACCCCTCCTCCACCCTCCCCCTTCCCCTCTTACCCCCACCCCTCCTCCTTCATCCTACGCGGTAACGTCAGCGAGACAAAGGTAAGAAGAGAAAGAGAAAGAGAAAGAGAAAAGGAAAAAGAAATACGGTACTTTATTGCAAGATAAAAGTGCAGGGCGCTGTTCGATATCTCGTTCCTTTTTCCTCTCCTACGAAAGAAAGATAGATGGATAGATGGATAGATGGAGAGAGAGAGAGAGAGAGAGAGAGAGAGAGAGAGAGAGAAAATAAATTGAGAAACTAAAAAATAAGAAGAAGTAAAAATATATATCCGAATCAATTTTTAATCTTTATCGTTTTTTATCGTTTCGAAAAAAAGATAAATAGATAGATAGAGAGAAAGAGAGAGAGAGAGAGAGAGAGAGAGAGAGAAGAATAAAAAAATTGAAAATCTAAAAAAGAAAAGAAAAAGGAAGAAAAAAATATATATATATCCAAATCAATTTTTAATCTTTATCGTTTCGAAAAAAAAAAAGATAGATAAATAGATAGATAGATAGAAAGAAAGAGAGAGAAGAATAAAAAAATTGAAAATCTAAAAAAAAAGAAGGAAGAAAAAAAAATATATATATCCAAATCAATCTCTAATTTTTATCGTTTCGAAAAAAAAAAAGATAGATAAATAGAAAGAGATAGAGAGAAAGAGAGAGAGAGAGAGAAGAATAAAAAAATTGAAAATCTAAAAAAGAAGAAAAAAAAGAAGGAAGAAAAAAATATATATATATCCAAATCAATTTTTAATTTTTATCGTTTCGAAAAAAAGATAGATAGATAGATAGATAGATACAAAGAAAGAGAGAGAGAGAGAGAAGAATAAAAAAATTGAAAATCTAAAAAAGAAGAACAAAAAGAAGGAAGAAAAAAATATATATATATCCAAATCAATTTTTAATATTTATCGTTTCGAAAAAAAGAAAGATAGATAAATAGATAGATAAAGAGAGAGAGAGAGAGAGAGAGAGAGAGAGAAGAATAAAAAAAAATTGAGAAACTAAAAAAGAAGAAGAAGAAGAAAAAAATATATCCAAATCAATTTGAAATCTTTATCGTTTCGTCGTATCGACGTTGAAAGGATGTTTTCAACCTTACGAGTTGTACATTTTATTTTATTCGTTCATCGATTACAATCGATGCCGAATTAAATATAAACGTAAAAGGGCAAAGGTGCAAAAGGGGGAAATCTTCTTCTCGAAAAGGAAGGAAAGAAAAAAAAAATACAAATACAAATATACATACATACATATATACATATATATATATATATATATATATATATATATATATATATATATATATATATATTCCGAATTCCGTTAGCTTACTTTCACCGAAGGTGTAAGGTGATCAATGTCAAAGTCAAAAGTCCACAACGAGCAGGTTTACATTTCAGGAGTGAACGTATTTCCAACATTCTTCTCGTTGGCCGTGAATCCAAATGGCGGTTACGCGTTTCGTAACGATTTTTAATAATCGAAAGAGAAAGAGAGAGAAAAGAAGAAGAAGAAGAAGAAGAAGAAGAAGAAGAAGAAGAAGAGAGAGAGAGAGATACTCAGAAGTTGAAACAATTCCTGAAACGATTGCCGATATATACCAAAGAGATCACCACCTCCAATAAGGTATGGAATTTTCTGAATGAATGCTAAACGACGCTATAGTGCGTACGTATATATGTACATATGTGTGTGTGTGTGTGTGTGTGTGTGTGTGTGTGTGTGTGTGTGTGTGTGTGTGTGTGTGTGTGTGTGTGTGTGTGTATATATATGATTCTTAGAAAACGTCGTTTATCCTTCCTATAATTTTCTCTGATCGACGAGCAATGGATTATACGCATATGTCATGCTGAATTATTTGTTTTCCCAGTGATTATCTATCGTAATGTTAAATATTTAAAACGCGACGTAAAATCCAATGTTATATACATATATATATATATATATATGTATGTATATGTATATATACGTTCGATTTAAACTTATGTCAAATTTAAATATCTACAAAGACGAAATAACAGCGAAACCTTTTTCTACCAAAACGTTTTTTTTTTTTTATCGAAATTTGACTCACGTTTATATACATATATTCTTATTTCGAGCTTTCGACATAATACATATGTTTATATATATGTAAATATATATATATATATATATATATATGTATGTATGTATTCTATTTACTTGTCGAACGTTAATCGGAAGATAAATAAGTTTTTTTTTCTTCGTTATTACCGTCTAGACACTGGTCGTATCCTTTGGTAAAAAAGAGCATAGCTTTGGCCGCTCTTTCCGGTGTCTTTAAAAGTCCTTGACGATCGGGATCCTCGCCGAGCGAGCTTAATAATAATTTGTAACTCCTTGACATTTCTGGTAGCAAAGCTTCCCGCGTGGGTGGCCTATGATCCAATTCTAAATCGTGATGGAAGGTACAGTTTTCGTGACCTGTAAAAAAAAAAGGATTGTATTGTCGTTGAGTCTGACATTTTTTTTTTATCGAAGATACTCCGTCAAAATGCATATCGTTATGACAATAAAACAATATATGCATATATATATATATATATATATATATTTATTTGTATATTTATATATTGTATATATAGATATATATTCGTGAGAGCAAGATAAAATGGATCAGACGTATGAGAATAAATGTTATTCGAAAACATATTGTGTGAATCGTATTTTCTAGGAATTCAATCGATACCATCGAGACATTCGATGACATGACCGACATTAAACAATCGATTAACGAACGATCGATAAGACGATCGACGGGCGAATCGATTTTATTCATTTATCTAGAGACTCTTGGACGGATTACTTCGAACGAACGAAAGTGTAAAGTGTGTGCGTGTGTGTGTGTACGCGTGCACGCGTGCACGCGCGCGCGTGTATGTGCGTGCGTGTGTGTGTCAATCCTCGTTGTTCTAAGGAAAATTTCAGGTGCGTCAGTCGAAAATCTTTACAAATTGGGAACAAATTCGGGATTCTGAGATTCGATTAGGTCGGAATTCGATTGCGTCGAAGTGAATCGTCGTTTTTTTTCTTTTTTTCTTCTTATGTAAACGAACAAACGAAAAAAAAAAAAAAAAAAATATCGAACGAGTAAAAGAGAAAAAAGGAAGGAACGTACGCGTATAAGGCGAGATCCGATCGCGTATACGGCCAATATTTTATATCCATCGATAGTTTCCCCGTTCTCTGGTCTTAGAAAAACGGCCATAACGCTTCGGATTTACTTTCGATCGGCAATGCCGTATAAGCACATAAATATCGGCTTTATATCGCGTGTCACGACCTATGACGACGTCTCGCGGATTCACAATTGACGCTCTCCGATCTACGTGTAGTCGTAACTACGATTAAATATTGACTCTTCCTTTTTTTCTTCCCCTCTCTCTCTTTCTTCTCCTTTTCTTTTGCTTTTTCTTTCTCCTTTTTTATCGCGAACAAAAAAAAAAGAAAGAAAAATATGTTCTCTCATTAATCGGGAGTACGTGCGATCATTAGCTTTTCGTAATTTCGTTATTTAATTCCTTTTTTTTTTTTTTTTTCTATATATTTCTTTATTTTTTTTTTTTTTTCTATATTTCTTTATTTTTTTATTTTTTTTTTCTTTTCTTTTCAATAACGCGTTCGAAACGAATCCCGGCGATTTCATTGCGCGCTGTTTCGAGAAGAAGAAGAAAGAAAAGGGATGCGATTTGTTGTTCGAAGATCAAATTTTGTCCCCACCCACCTCAAACAAACAAACAAACAAAAAAAAAAACACTTAACCCGACCGCGACGAAAGATAAAAATAATTTCAAATCATACACCGAGATTAATTTTAACGTCGTTGAATGGATCATTGTTCGTAATTACGTTCGATTTTACGATCACCGATCGTAAACGATATTTTTTTCGAAGAGCTAGAAAAATGAGATTAAAAAAAAAAAAAAATAAAGAAAGAAAGAAAGAAAAACTTGTTCCTTCGCGTATACTAAAAGAAAAAAAAAAGAAAACAAGAAAGAAAAATCGCTACGAAGAAACGGATTTGTTAGAAGGATATTCTTACAAGGTTGTGTTTTTTTTCTTTTTTTTTTTTCTCTTTTTTTTTTTTAAGGAGATATCGCAGACGCGAGAATCGTGTAAATACGGAAACGAATTTAAAATTGTTGAATGGTATAGCGAACGGTATTGTAAACGAGAGTTATCGATTCGTTCTCATTTCCACGAATACACACTGCTGCTCCTAGTCACTATTTCGTTCCTCCCCTCCCCTCTTCACCCCTCTCCAACCCCTCTGAGCTTCTTCGACGGGTATCATTAGAGATCGTAGTTCATGAAATCGTGAAATCAATTATCCACGATTATTTCGAATGAATTATCGTTAAAAAAAAATAAAAAGAAAAATGTCGTACCGTCGTCCACGAACGGAAAAGAGAATTGATTTGATTGGACTGACGTCGTCGGATACTCGATATAATGATCTATCGATCAGTTAAAGATTAAAATTATCCTTTAAGGAACTATGTCCGATGTTTTTAACGTTTCCTTATCGATATTAGATCGATCGAAAGGGTCTCGAACGATTTAAACGTTCCGATTGATAATAGTTGGGACGAACGTATAAACTAAAATAATAATCTCTGTTTGTGTGTATGTTTTGCGTGTGAGAGAGAAAGAGAGAGAGAGAGAGAGACAGAGAAAGTCATGGTCAGATTGTTTTCAAGATCGTCTATAATATTATATTATATAAAAATGAAATTGACGTTATTTAAAAATTTTATAATTATTAAATCCAATACGGACGCCCCACTTGCACGAAATCAATTACAAACGTTCAGGTTTGTAAACGAGAAGGAAAGTTAAAAAAAAAAAAGAAAATAATTATTTCGATCATTTTTGTCACTTCGCGTTAAACGATTCGCGAACGATCGAATATTAATTATGGGTAATTAAAGTGTAGGCGCAACAGGTCGAAAAAATATCTTGCTGAAACCAAAGAAAAAAATCTGAAGAGAAAAAAAAAGCAAACGAACGAACGAAAGAGAGTTGATTTCGTCGAACGAGAGAAGAGGGGTGGAAATATTTCTTATTTCGATTTCGATTTCGACGTTCGTGTAAAATCGTTTTTACGACCAAAGAAAAAAAAAAAAAAAAAAAAAAAAACCCAAAAAACCAGGAGACATCGGATATACCTGGCGTAGTCGAGGTTCGAGGTGTTCTTGGAGTTCCAGGAACGTCCAAATCTCCTTCCTCGATATTCTTATTCCAAGAAATGGACCTCAGTGGATGCGGTTTCTTCATTTTGATCGACTTCTCGTCGTTGATACATTGTTTCGATAATCCATTCATGATCGTTCCTTTATTTTCTTCTTTGGAATCGGGACGAACGTTCTTGCACGTTGAATTTTCTTTGGGCAAGAAAGATAATAAGAGGAAAGAAGAACGAAAAAAAAAAAAAAGAAAGAAAGAAGAGAAAGAAAGAGAATATCGATTAGAAGAGATCTATCGAGAGGAGCAACGTAGAAATTTATTATTTATTTATTTATTTTTTTTTTTCTAACTAGATTTTCTAAAGATTTGACGTTAAACGCAAGATCGAATGCGAGTGACGATTTACGAAAAAAAAAAATATAAACGTTAAGTTCGTAATCGATTCAACGACGACGATTGCCGTTTACTGACACGAAATCTTTTTAAAGTCGAAAAAAAAGAAGAAGAAGAAGAAAAAAAGAAAAAAAGAGAAAAAAGAAAAATAACTAACGAACCTACGAGAGTGTCGGGAGTTGAACGAAACAAAAAAACTTACTCTGTGTATAGTTTTTTTTTCGGGTCACACCTCCTATGACACAACAGTTTGACAAGCACGGACTCTCAGATCGATGATATAAAACGGCGATGTCAAAATTAACGTGGGAACGAAAGATAGAGATAGATAGATAGATAAATAGATAGATAAATAGAGAGAGAGAGAGAGAGAGAGAATGACACTTTCGAACGATTTCGAACGAAACGTCAAATCGAAAAGATTTTAATTCGCGTAGAAACGATCCGATGACAAACGAACGATGGAATCAAAAACACTGTTCTACTTTTCTACTTTTCTAATTTTATACTTTTCAATTGTTCTATTCTGCGTGAGTATTAACGAAAAATTGACGAAAATAAGTGAGAGCAAGGACGATGGGAAAAATCAGCAGCCGAGTTAAAAACGCAAAGAGGAGAACGATTACGCTCACCGGAGTGATGCGGTGTGACTGAACCGGATGAACGGAATCACAGCGAACGCTAACGTCCCCTGGAACATTCTCTCTCTCTCTCTCTCTCTCTCTCTCCTCTCCCTCTCCCTCTCTAGCTCTCTATCTCTCTCTCTCTCTCTCTCTCTCTCCATCTCTGACTTCTCCTACCCTGCAACTCACTCTTCGCCTTTCTCCCACCTTTGTTTCCCTCCTACTCTTTTTTTCTGACACTTCTCTCTCTCTCTCTCTCTCTCTCTGTACGTTCCTTTTATCTCTCAACATTCTCAGCTCTCCACATTTTCCTTCTCTACTGAAGAGAGATCTCTTTTCGCAAAAGTCATTGACACCAAGACAAATGCGAGATAAAATATTTAAAAAAAAAAAAAAAAAGGAAAAAACAAAAAAAAATATTTATCCATCGACGTTTTTTATTTTCCGATTTGGATCGAGAAATATTATAAAAAAAAAAATTGTCCGACGTTCTCAGCTCTCCACATTTTCCTCGTCTACTGAAGAGAGGATCTCTTTTCGCAAAAGTCATTGACACCAAGACAAATGCGAGATGAAATATTTAAAAAAAAAAAATAAAAAAAAAAAATATCTATCCATCGATTTTTTGTATTTTTCGATTTGGATCGAGAAATATTATAAAAAAAAAATTGTCCGACCATTTCTTTACTTTCGGTAGATAATATTTGACCACTTGTAGCCATTTTTTAAGAACGATCGAATGTTTGAGAATAAATAATATCCGTTAGACGTGAAATTTTTATCGTAACGAAATAATAAAGTTTTCATAATTTCCATTCTTATCTACGACTTGTTTGGGTTTGACATTTTAATTGGAAAGAAAAAAAAAAAGAAATAAAAAACGATTTGATTCTAAATCCTAATAAATTGGAATAGTTTATGCGAGATTGGAGAAATCAAATGTAGGAAAATCGTAGTCGACAAAATTCTAACAGATCCTTTAGTCATTTTCGTCGAAACTATACGATGATACTAATCGTTCGCGACCGAAGTTCAGCGTATCAACGTCACAGTAAATCCCAACCGAGTAGAACTCACTTTTCCTCTATCAAGAAGGAAAATAAAACAAAAAAAAAAGATCGATTCCTCGTAGAATCCGAAATAGATTATTACTTTCGAATGAACGACGAATAATCAAAAGATAGGAGAACCGACATCGACGTTCGTATTTCAACGATAGAAAAAAAATATATCATTACTATTCGTAAGAAAAATATAATATTACCTTTAATACGATAATTTTAGTATTATCAAAAACTCTTTTTATATTAATTATCATTTGCAATAATTAGGTTAAGATTAAACGATATAAAATAAAATAAAAAATATATATATACGCGCGCGCGTATGTGTGTGTGTGTGTATATATAATAAACGTTATGGGAGGTATATAAAAATATGGAAAATGATAATTATGTGAAGATTACACGATATAAAATAAAATTAAGAAAATATATATATGTGTGTGTGTATGTGTATATATATATATAGAGATAGATAAATACATGGAAAACGATAATAGACCCCAAACGATTATTTTTCTCAAGATTATTATCGTTTCGAGAGAATATCACAGTTTTCTCAATTGTTACAAAGGTAACTTATTTATCGTCCGTTATCGTCGATAATTACTCGTCCTAATGATTAAAAGCGTTAGGGTCCCCCTTTCGTCGATAACGAAATT
Organism: Dolichovespula saxonica; assembly: GCA_911387935.1. Classification (NCBI taxonomy): domain Eukaryota; kingdom Metazoa; phylum Arthropoda; class Insecta; order Hymenoptera; family Vespidae; genus Dolichovespula; species Dolichovespula saxonica. The sequence continues at coordinate 904,114 of OU426999.1, forward strand.
CAATTCGTCCCTCCTCTCTCTCTCTCTCTCTCTCTCTCTCTCTCTCTCTCTCTCTCTCTCTCTGTTAGACGTACATTCAATAATGATATTCTACAAAGGCACCATTAGACAAAGGAAAGAACTTTCACTGTCATCGAATATATCGAAAGCGTTTAGATATACGATTTTCTTTCCTCGTAAAGGAAAAAGATCACGAAATTTCAAAAAGAAAAGAATTTTAATGGGAAATAAACGAGAGAAAATGACATATATCAAATTTTTATCGAATCGTAGTAATTGTTCGTTTAATTCGATTTCTAAACGCGAAGTGATTATCGAATATACAAAAAAAAAAATAAATAAATAAAAAATATATCGAATTATCGAATATAAAAAAAAAAAAATAAATAAATAAAGAACGCCGAGATATATATACATATATATTTATATATATATTTATATATATATATATATATATATACATATCGGGGTGGTCGTCTCTCTCGTCGCATTCGTAGTCGCACTACTGAAAGTTGGCTGAGCAGAATTGACCTTAGCTACTTACAATATCGATAGAGAGGGTTTGTAAACTCGGCAGACACACGTGCGATTACGAAACATACACGTTGATAACGACATCGTCGTTGCATTTCTTAACTTCAATGTCTACTACTACGTATGCGCTTATATACGTGTGCCCGTAAATTGAACGATAAAATGAAAATAGAAGATGTGTTCGAAAACAAACGCGATACATACATATACACATACATATATATGTATATGTGTGTGTGTGTGTGTGTTTGACCTTCTCGTTAAAAGTTGTGGCAATCGTTCGAAATATATTATATTAACTAAATTTATATTATATTAACTAAAATCTTTAAAAAAAGATTAAGTGCATTTAAAACGCGTGTGTATATATATATATATATATATATATATATATATATATATTTATATACATTTTCCGTAGAGTATCCAGCACGTTAATGATACCAACTAACGGCGCGATAGACAGGTCGATAAAACGATTAAAAAGAAAAAAAAAAAAAAAGAAAAAGTAAGAAAAAATAAGAAAAAAAGAAAAACGAAAGAAGAATCATCGCGCGAAATAAAATGATTCCCAAGTAGTCCGAGGTCGATCTCACGCAACTACTACGCGAACATATTAATAATACATTTGTTGAATGACAAATTACCAACACACACACACACACACACACACACACACACACACACACACACACACACAGATACACACGACACGTGGAGTACATCCCGGAGTAATGTGTGTTTGAAGCAAGTTTTTTTAATTGTTGTTTCACGTTAAGCATAACCGGGAGTCCTTCGTAAAGGAACGACAGAGAGAAGAATTTTTGACGTTATATAAAAGTAACTTTTCGCTTTACAGTAATGAGAGACTTAATGGTATGTAATTATCGAATAAAAAAAAAAAAAAAGAAAAAGAAAAAGAGAGAGAGAGAGAGAAAAACAAACAGAGCAGAAGAATATCGATGAGATCCTATACGGATAATACCATTTTTTATTTATGCAAAAGGCTAACTTATTTATATTTATTTATTTATTTATTTATTTGTTAAGGATAACGTACGAGTGCGCGTTACCGTTAAACTGGGACGATAATACGGCTGACATATCCAACCAAACATAATCTATTTACGTAAATCATCGAATGCAATTAGATACATAAATCTTGTCAGTCAATTAATTATTATTATTATTCCCCGATTTAACGGCTATTACATGCGAAGACAGTAGAACTTCTTAGCCTCTTCATTATATAATCCTTTCGTAATTCATTTATATGTGGGACTTCGTGCGATAGAGATATAAAAAATCGATTATTAACATAACGCATCGTCGACGCGATCCTACCTATCGAACGAATATTTGTTTTTATATTTTTTCTCTTTGCAAAAAACCGTTCTCGCGAAAATAATTCGAACGTAATGATGTGCGATGGGAGTGAAATTATTTTTTATCTTTTTTTTTTTTTTTCGTAGATCCTTCATTTTCTTCCTTTCTTTTTTTCGGTGTTCGTGAAAACACTTTCTATCTTATGAAAGATATACCGATCCAAAAAAAAAATATATATATATATACATATAATAAATTTTTATATATATATAAAATTATATATATATTTAGACGTTTCGACTAAATGAGAAAGAGACGTCGAATTTGCATTTACCGTCGACGATGCGTCAACGCACTTATCGACCGTTTCGTTACGTTTCGAGTGTCGAACTGTATTTTTTTTTCTGTTCTTATTTTTTTTTTTTTTCTTTGTCGTTTCCGTTAAAAGATTCTGTCTTCAATTTCTTTCTCTCTTCTTTTTTTTTTTTGCGAATAAAAGATCCCAATCTTATGATCTTTAAGTTTAACACGTAGAGAGATAAGATTGTCGATAGTTGAAATTTATAGATCGGATCTATCGAAATTAATTAGAAGGTAAAATGATATTGTCGTTGGTGTTCATAACTCTCTCTCTCTCTCTCTCTCTCTCTCTCTCTCTATCTCTCTGTGTGTGTATCGTTTAAATTGCATCAAAGATACGTGTACAAAGTTAGGCGCAAGATTAAACGCTCGTCCACGAGCTAGGAATATGCACGTAATTCGTTACGTTCACCCGTCATACACCTGAGTTGGCGCGAGGTCATATTTATTCATCCCATAGTATATCGCTTTTATTCTCACCCTCGATAGGAAAAACAATCGTTTATTAACATCGGCCTCGTGAAAAAATTCACGTGACTCGATATAACCATCGGACTCTCCGATAAGGTCTCGTCTCTACAAACGAGAGACCACTCTTTTCTTCGTTCCATCACGTTTCTCTACCCCCACCCCTCTCTCTCTCTCTCTCTCTCTCCCAACCCCTCTTTACCCCGAAAAAACAACAAAAATACCATAAACGAAAAAAAAAAAAAATATCAAAAGCGTAACTCCTTCGACGACAACGACGACGGAATTATTGATATAATTGGGGAACAAAAATGTGTGTGTGTGTGTGTGTGTGTGTGTGTGTGTGTGTGTGTGTGTGTGTGTGTGTGTGTGTGTGTGTGTGTGTGTGTGTGTGTGTGTGTGTGTGTGTGTGTGTGTGTGTGTGTGTGTGTGTGTGTGTGTGTGTGTGTGTGTGTGTGTGTGTGTGTGTGTGTAACTATAGGGTGGGCCGAAAGTTATCAATGAGTGATCCCTTGAGAATCGATTTCATATAATTTTACAAGTCGCATCAACTTAACCCCGTCTATCGAAATTTTTCATTGATCGAAGACAAAAATAGAGAGAGAGAGAGAGAGAGAGAGAGAGAGAGAGAGAGAGAGAGAGAGAGAATAAGAAGAAAAAAAAGAGAAAAAACGCATCGTACGTTCGGTAAAATTATCCAACGATAAATCGTCCATATTTCTAAGTTAATGATGGTACGTAAAAGATAATCGAAGATTTGATACATAAACATTTTTTACCGTTCGTCACGCTCTTCTCCTTCCGCTTAACCGCATAGCTTTCGTTGTCTCTTTGTATTTTAACGTTCTCCATTATGTCTCGAAAGGTATCCTCTGAAAAATCGATTAAAAAAAAAAAAAGAGAGAGATAGATTGACGAACGAACGGACGGATAGACAGAGAGAGAAAGAGAGATAGAAAATAAAATAAAATAAAATAAAATAAAATAAAATAAAATAAAATAAAATAAAATAAAATAAAATAAAATAAAATCAATAGATGAGTTTATAATACGTACTTTTCACGACCGAAGCGAGCAAACTAACTTGCATTGGTTTCGGACAAGAGAGTTTATATATCAGAGACGTGTAAAGTTGACTCGCGGAACAAATTGCCCCTTATTCCCTCCCCCACCCCACCCCTCTCTCTTTTTCTCTCTCTCTCTCTCTCTCTCTCTCTCTCTCTCTCTTGTGTGTCTCCTTAGCGGATTCTCTCGCTCTCTCCCACCACCACACTAACATACATATATACTTTGGTCGGTTGGTCGGTTGGTTGGTTATTCAACATTGTTACATATATGATATCAAGAATTAATTTCTACGTACTCATTGCTCGTTTCAATAATAAAATAATTCGTGAACAATGAAATATAATAATTGTAATTTTAGCGTGTTAAATCGATTAACGGGATTATTTGGATTGACGACGTTCAAAATCATTTTACCTTCGGCAAATTGGTTTGCCTGTGTGTGTGTGTGTGTGTGTGTGTGTGTGTGTGTGTGTGTGTGTGTGTGTGTGTGTGTGTGTGTGTGTGTGTGTGTGTGTGTGTGTGTGTACCTTACGTATGTATGTACGTGTATGTACATAACAGTATAGGAAAAACCTTTGCAAAACGAAACTGTGTTCACCTATTTTTTTTTCTCTGTCTATCTATCTATCTATCTATCTATCTATTTATCTATCTCGTTCTAGGCTCTTTCTCGATTCACTTCCGTCTCTCTTTCTCTTTCTATCTCTCTCTCTCTCTCTATCTATCTTTTTCTCGCCGTGACTCGTTCAGGTATTTACGAAAGATCACCGAATTTGGATCATTTCGTGGAGCTTATGGATCTTAATGAAATTTTTCGCTGAAATAACGATCCCATTGATCTACTTATCGATCGATTCGAAAATCCTTTCAAATCGTCGACCGATTTCTTCCTTTCTTTTTTATTTATTTTTTTCTTTTTTTTCGGTCGTTTCTAAGAATAAAAGAGATTTTATTATGATTGAAATTGTAATAGAAATGGGATAAGAAGTTTCGATAGGTGTATATAATTATTATTAAGCTTAAGTACAGTAAGATTTCGGATATATGAATAAACAATGAAATTAACGATATAAGCTTCGAATATTAAAAAAAAAATAAAAAAAAATAAAAAACGTGTAAATGAGCGAGAATCGTTCAATCGATGATCCTGTATCGAATGACCTTATAACGCGAGTTTAACGTTTAATTAAGATCGACTAAATGACAATCGTTGCGTGATCATTGCCATTATCATTTATCGAATCGATCGTTATGTTAACCTCGGCTGAAAAGATACGCGGACAAACATAATCATCAATATAATATTTGCTTGGCTGCAAAATAAAAAAATAAAAAAAATAAAAAAATGAAATTATAAAACGTTTAATAAAAAAATAAAGATATACACGTCAACACGACTTATGTATATCACGATTATTTTTTTCTTCTTCTTATATAAATATATATATATATATGTGTGTGTGTATATATATGTACGATCATATGTTTTTATGGTAAATATACTATAGTAAATGCTAAGTCATTAAAACGATACGCAAGGTATTTCTAAATAAAACGTAATTAATGTGACAAGGTTAAATATAATATATATATATATATATATATATATATATATATATATATATATATATAAAATGTACTTTCGAGATAATAAATTTGGATTGGTCTATTCGAAGGTTGTATTTGAATTTGATAGACCGCCATTGCGGTCGCGACCTTCCGTTAAAGAAAAAGAAAAAGAAAAAAGGAAAAAAGAAAAAGCAATCTATTTTATTACGAAGAATGATTCATGCTTCCTCGAGCGAGTCCCGCTCCCCTCCCCCACCCCCCAGTTTTCGAAGAAAATACGTAAGACACGACGATCGGTAGTGGTTTCTGAATTAAAAAAAAAAAAAAAAGAAAAAAAAAAAACCTGTTACTTTATCTGGGATTTCATTTGGGAATATCCAGTAATTAAGTGACCACCTGGGTAACTGCACGCGCGTTAAATGCCCGTGGTATTAATACATTAGATTTTCAGTGTCGCCAATCTAACTGGTTATACTTTATTTCTACGACGTCATACCAACGAGGATAACGATATCATGACGTCATAGAGATCATGGCAATTACAAAAGGAAAGTGCACTTTCCCCTTCTTCGTATTTACGACTTTTCGTCGATCTCTCTCTTCATAAGTCGATTTTGACGAGAAAAGGAAAAAAAAAAAAAAAGAAAAGAAAAAATATAAAGAGACCTTACATTCTCCGAGAACTTTCGATAATGTCGTGTACGAAACGTACGCCAAAATTTGGAAGAAAAAAAATTTACAATCGGATTTAATATACACATTAATATTATTGACGATAATATGTTCGAACGATTTTCATGTAATCGAACATAGAGAAAGTTATTTCCTCGTATACTCATAATTACCAATGTTAATTCTCGTAAAATTCTTCATTCGGTTCAATCAAAATGAAATAAAACAAATCAAATCTTATATTTTATTCTCAAGATAAACAAAATGCAAAAATGTAAACATGCACAAAAAATACTATAACACTAAAATTATTTTAACAAAAACCGAACACCCTTTAGAGAAACTTGTAAATTGACGTCTCTCATTTTTGTTAAAGATAATAATAATTAATGGTATATCAATATCAGTGTTTATAATACGTTAGCATTAACTCGTGTCTCCAACTATTTTTCTATTTTGAAAAAGTATTAAAAGCAAAGCACAAAAGTTAAATTCTAGTGCAATATCGTAGACAGTCCATTGCGTTAAAGATATGTAACGAACCGTAAGTAATGCGAGAAAAATATTGGAAGACTTTATACTAGAATGTGTCGATAATACCTTCATTTTTCAATTGACGAGACAACTTCAAATTTAAGACATTTTTTGTTTAATTCGTCTATAAGAGACGTCTTACTAAATGCACCACCGGTAGTGAGGACACCTCCGCTAAAATAAATAAGAAATCATATATTATTTGACGTAAATAAAATTATGAGACGCTGATAACAGCGAATAAAAATAATTTACCCTTCGGGCATTTTATCGGATTCTTTCAAAATTGTAAGGGCAGATAACATTACAGCGACAGCAGTAATAGTGTAAGGATTAACGCCGCTAACTCTTGTAACCATTTCCTTATTTGGAAGATCAGAATGAACATCAGTAGGTTCGCTTAATTTTTCAGTCCAACCACGTGCTAAGAAAGTGAAAGATAGTTTTAACTCGTTCAATGTTTTTTCGTTTGGTTCTTCGTGACTGACCAACCCCGCAGTGAATAGTTTGGGATACTGAAAACAAATAATGCTTTTCTCATTTCATGTTAAAATAATCATATTTTTCATAAAGACGTATCTCATTCGTCATCTCTCTCTCTCTCTCTCTCTCTCTCTCTTCATCATATCATTTATTTACCTTCAATATTAACTTGCGTCCAAATGAAAATTTCATAAAAAGAAGTGTTATAATCATATAACTTATTGCAAAGATGTATAATAGAGACCTAGCAAAGAAGGATGTTCGATTAATGTAGGATAATGTTGAAATTATTAAATTTATATTTATAAAAGAATACCAACTGGAATGAGATGTATACTTGAGTCTGAATGGGTCTCTGCTTATATTTTTCAAAGAAATATCTTTGCGAACGATAGATTATTGAACGATCTGCGCTTTGAAATAATATTGACCACTCATTTGTAAATGCACATTTGTGTGGAAGCAAACCTCTGGTAGAAAAAAAAAGGAAAATGACAATATAACGTGTAATAAACAATTTTGAATATAGTCTGCGTACAGTTTTTTTTTTTTCTTTTTTTTTTTTTTTTTTTAATAATATACTTAAACAACTATTATATAATTCAACCAACCTGAATTTCAATTTGGGCTTCAAGTCTGGTAATTTCTTGGAAAAGATTTTTTTACGAATATCACGTAATTTATCCATGTGATCTAGCCCATAAATTAAACTTTCCAAGGTCGTAAAGTTTGCTATAGGTTTGCTAATATTTTTCATATTGAAGGCATTGAGGTATACTTCGGTGCTATTGACTTCTCCGCCAAACTTTTGTTGGGTAAAAACCATACCAAGATCCGCAGGAATGCTATCGAAGCCGCAAGCATTTACGATATAAATACCAGCATCTTGAGCAGCTTCGTTATACTTCAATTGCATTTCTTCTACGAACTAAAATAGTCAAACGTTACAAAATATGATCAAACATTGAATAAAAATGTTTATGATATTGAATACAATGTATCTCTTTCCTAAAACATATTAATAGATTATCCAATTTATAGAATGATATAATTAGATACCAAAGTTTCTCCGGTAACATCAACATAGTGAGTTTTGGCAGCTATACAAGCTTTGATAACAGGTTCCCCATAATACACATACGGACCGCAACAATTTATAAGCACTTTTGCCCTCTCTACCATTTTCTTAAGAGATTCTTCGTCCTTTATATCCGCGATAATAATGGGAACGTTTTCTAAATATCATTTAAATATATCAATATCGCATAACCGATTCTGAAGATATTTAGTAATTGATATTTATGAGTTAAATTAACACGACTTATAGATTGAAAGAAAGTATAATTTGCATGCATAAATCTTACTGATATCCGGCGCATAATCTTTAACGGCTGATTCCAATGCCTCTTTTCTACGACCGGCTACTCCAAAATTAAATTCCTTTTCTTTAACCAAACGTGCCGCTTCTTTAATAACATACCGTCCAGTATATCCAGTAGCACCAAATATTATTAAATCCAACTTATCGTTCTCCATCTTAATGAAATTCTACGAGGAGACATGTATTATTTAAGATTTCAATTGTATTCAAATAAAAAGATCATTAAAACGCATGAAAGATTAAGAAAAGGATCATGAAAAAAAGAAAAGAAAAAGAAAAACAATAATAATATAAAAAATCTTCAATCTCACCGGACACAAATTTTTAAAATATATAAAACAATTGATATACCGAAATAACAATGTAGCTTATATTATAACGTTTCTCAACGCCTTCCTAAGATTCAAATGAATGTTAACTTATTCGTTTAGAATATAATCATAATTATATAACAAACTTATTTACATACGTACTTGAAACTCGGCACACCTTGGTTTTTTTTTTTATTTAAGCGAAGTAAAAAATTATATATCAGTTTCGTTCGATAATAAAATGAATAAATATCTCTCTTTTCTTTATAATCGATTTATAAATTTAACGCGACTGAATGTCCGTGTTATTATTACTTCAAGAATGCAATCCGATATAACTGTTTTATCGACCTAAAGAAAAGTATGACTACAAGCATGCAACGGTACTACAAATTATGTATTTTCGCTGACGTATAGCTCATATGCATTGACTATACACCTTAGTTGTTTCAATCATATAAAAATATTCTGCTATAATAAAATTAATTAAAACCAGCTTGGATCGATACAAACGTACGACGGGTGAACCGTTTGAATGTGTATCTTCATATACATAATAATAATAATAATATTAATGATAATAATAAAATAAAAAACTAGCCTGTTCGTTACTACTGTAGAAGAAGATACAGTAAAGAAAAAAAAGAAAGAAAAAAAAGAAAGAACGAACGAACTAGAAACGTGTTGCGACTTCGATTTCTCTTCCGGATTTTTATATGACTGATGGATTAAATCGTTTAAGCGAGTACAATGTCATTTTCATTTACTTGTTTATTTTTTTTTTTTTTTCTTTGTACAAACATTTTATCATCGATATTTACAAATAAAAGATTATAACGTAAAGCTCGATCGTTATTTTAAATGTATCGAATCAGTGTTTCTCAACCTTCTACGTTTAACGTTCTTTTGTAACGTACATGTCCCGTATATACGAAGGATGTTTCCTCGCATTTCCCAAGCGGTTTACAATTAAAAAAAAAAAAATAAAATAAAATAAAATGCCAACAAATCGAGCTAAGCATCGAACAGAATTATTTATTTATTTATTAATTATCACTTGTGCCTCGAACTTACGTATGTTACGAAGTTATCGTGGATAATATGTTTTTCTGTTTTTTTTTTTTTTTCTTAATCGTTTACGTCCAACGACTACTTTATTGAGATTTATATTACATTATACGAAGAGACCGTTCAATGTTCAAGATCTCAGAGCAACTGCAAGGGATTCGCGAGTTGATTTAATAATTAAAAAAAAAAAAAAAAAAAAAAAAGAAATGAGCGAATTCTACAAGAAATAGGAATAACCAAATAAAAGTAGGAATGACGAAATATGAATTAATAAGTGTCGCCCCCTCCTCCCTCCCTCCCGCCCACCCACCTCCACTACGCGGCGTGCATAACAATTGGTTTCAAGTGGGTCGGTGTAAAATGGTATTTAGTAAGTTGTTAGAACTGGGATTTTTCACCAATACGTACATTGTCTTTCTTTTTTTTTTTTTTTTTTTTTTTCTTTTTTTGTTCAATGCCACGTGCATCCTGCATCGATCCGTCCTAGGTTTGCAATTTGTTCGACGGCCAATAATGAAATGCATGGGGGAAAATAATGAATATAATTGAGGCGTGTGATAATTAAATTCACGAGAAGAAAATGAATAATTTGGTTGTATCTGTAGGGGAGAGTTCGTTTACATTTTTACAACATACGTGATAGAATTCCCCAGCGATTTCTTTTCTTTTTTTTGGTTCTCTTCTTTAGTGGTTTCCCCAGTATAACTACTTCGCACACACACACACACACACACACACACACACATATATATTTATATATATAGATATATATATATATATTCTACATTATTGCAACTACTACTACTGATGATAAAAATAATAATAAAAATAATAATAATAATAGCATGTAAATGTAATATAATAATAAAAAACGTATTTAAATATTATATACAATATGTATATTTTATGTTATAATATTAAAGACAATGGTGATATTTTATCGTTTGGAAATTTAGGATCGTTCGTCATAAGCACATTGTGCTTATGAAGTATGCGCCAATTCTCGAATCGAAATATTACACGATCTTTTTAGGGGAATCAACAATTTATGACAAAATACACTAATCGTAATAAGTATAAATATATTCTTCTTCTTCTTCTTCTTCCACTTCTTCCTCTTCTTGTCATTGTTCTTATTACTGTATTATTACATTATGTATCATTCTACGATAATAGTAATGGTGGTAGTAATAATATAAAGTAGTCCTACAAAAGGAAATCGTAGAACGAATAGACCCTCTCCCCGCCCCCGTAAGGGAGAAAAGTCTCTATAATATGAATATTTTCGTATAAAGCGAAAAAAAATTCGCGTTTTGATCCTTATAAAAATTACATATAATATATATATAATATATATATATATATATTTAACTATGTACTCACCGATTATTATTACATTTTTCTTTTCTTTTTGTTTTTTTTTTTGTTCTTTTTTACAAAAATAATCGTCGAATATACATACTCTACATACGCTTATATTATATTTATATATTTTATATAACATTATTTGTCGTCAAACAAAATCGTACCGCTGCTGTGTCCCCCTCCCGCCCCACCTAACTAGTTACAAACGAAAGTTACATTTAACCATCGGTTGAAGAAAATAAATATAATTATAAATCTAATAGAGCCAGTAATAGTAAAAATTCTTAATCGAACCTCTAAATAATGAGAACGACATTAAATCATTTATTGTATAATTAATAATTATTTTATTCTCTTATTTTATATTTACATGTTTGTTGTTTATCCTCTTAATGTTCATGACTTGTACACGGCTAATAATAAATTAAAAATAGCTCGCTGTGTTTTCAGAAACATCACTTTGCAATTTAAAAAAAAAATTAAACTAGCTGATTTCTATCACGGTGTGGCGTACATCGTATGTATTTTTTTTTTTTTCTTCTCACAAATATTTATGTCGGACACAAAATATGATTAAACACATTAGCAAGATCCTATATATATCACTCTGGCCAGATTCTTATATGTTAATAAATATATATATATATATATATATATATATATATATATATATATATATATATATACATATATACGTATATTCTAATATTTATACAAATGCACACTAAAATTGCAAAATGTTATCTATCAAGTAATTAGTTTTTATGAATAAAATAATCTACAAAATAATTTATATATATATTTTTTTTTTTTGTACAATCTAATAAAGGCATAGTATTATTTAGTATTGAAGATGAGTTTAATTGTAAAATATAATTCATACCGCTGTAATAAAGCTTTTTTCGTCGTGTAAACGTGTATTCATTTTCGACAAATCAATAAATCTATTCGATCACTTTCGTTTTTTTTTTTTTTCTTTATGCGATTACAAAATTGCAGCATATAAATATATACATACATACATACATACATACATACATATATATATATATATATATATATATATATTTATATATATATTTATGTATGTATATATATATATATATATATATATATATATATATATGTAGAGAGAGAGAGAGAGAGAGAGATGGGATAAGATATACGAAAAACGGAATACTTTACAAAACACCAGGGAACATGATAAATGGTGCATTCGGTATTCCTACTGAAAAGTGCTATATAAATGTCATGATTATCAAGAGTTGGATTAAAAAATATTTCGATAGATCAATGTTCTTTCAGAGCGTCTTACAATTATATAATTAAAATTTTTTTTTTCCTCTTACGCATATCTCTAATTATTCCCTCTATCTTTTATTGGAGCAGGGCGTTGAGAGTGACCGACAAACAACGACAGTCTTCCCAGTTTATTTCAATCAAGTTTAAAGGAAAAAAAAAACCGGTTGTTCTTAGATCCTCTCAATTAGGCCCTACAGTTAAATAGAATACAACCATTAATCTTATCCTAATTATTTACATTATTTCACACTTCTTATTTTCAGGTAGGATATACAAACTTGTATTTTTCAAGGAGAGTGTTAACTCAAAAAGATAGAGAATAGTATATATATATATATATATATACATATACATATATATATATATATATATATATATATATATATATATATATCTTATTATCAAGATGTACACGGTTTTATAAAAATCAATAGAAAAAAAGTGATCAAAATTGAGTTATCGCTTTGAATGGTTACCTATATATATGATATAGCTGCTGCTGCTGCTGTTGCTTGTTCGACGACACAATGAATTTTTCTTTCCCTTTTTTCTTTTTTCTTTTTCTTTTTTTTTTCTTTTTCTTTTTCTAATAAATCTTTGACTTGTTTGGTACAAGACATATACATATACATATATATATCTTTGTATGTATGACTTTAATCGAAACGATAGACGACTTTCACTATTTTCCCTTTTTACTAAACGTATTTTTTTTTTTTTCCAATCGAGATTACAACGCAATATGCAAAAATGCAAAAATTTATGTGTCCTGATAACGTGTATATGGAACTGTCGCGGGCAAACCGGCAATGATAATATATCATCATTCCACGATTATATATTCATTCGATAACGAACTGTTAATCTCTTAAAATATCAAAGGAGTGAGTTTTTGTATGACGAATGATACTACCCTAAGTAACACACCCGAGAGAGAGAGAGAGAGAGAGAGAGAGAGAGAGAGAGAAAAGAAAAAATAAAAGAAAAAAAAAAAAAAGAGAAAGAAATATGTACCTATATACGCTTATTAAAGAGAATTGGAAATGCAAAATATACGAGATGAGAGATGGATGTGGGAAGGCATATTTTTTTCTTTTTGTTTGTTTCAAACAACTGCTTTGTTAATTGGAGCGATATATGACAGTATAAACTATATATATATATATATCCACTGTTGTATAACTCAGTTCCATAGGATTAATCGCGGATGAACGATCGGTTATACGTATAAATAACGCAGTAGATATTAGACGCGCGTGTCTTCTTAAATTAAAAGAAGACATTTGAACGTAATTTTCATTTTGATAGAAATCACTGGCGTATTATCTCTCTGTTACGAATATCTCTCATAAAAGCTCTAACATATAAAAAAAGTTATAATTATGTTTCAATGATAATATCTAATACATATACACACACACACACACGCGTGCGCACATATATATATGTGTATATATATATATATCGATTTATCATTTTTTTTGCACAATCTATCTTTGAAGTTATCAACGATCGTCCGTTTTGTTTGATCATCGATGAAATTAATTTGTTGCGTGTTTAAGTAAGCAGTGGAGTCGACTTTTTACATAGCTACAAAGAGAACGTAAGTGGTGCTAAATCACAGAAAGGATTATATATACACACATATATATATATGCATATGTATATGTATATATATATATATATATATTGAATTTAATACATTTAACACAGGTGTTCCCTCTTTCTGTAAAATTAGCACTACCGTTTCTCTGAGATAGGTGCTTGTTTCGTGTAAAATTATATATATATATATATATATATATATATATATATATATATATATGACGTTAAAACGGAAATTATAACCGTTTTTAGAATACATAAAATAACGGCCGAAAGGAGCACTAGGAATTGGCATTTGGGGGTGGAGGCCTCCTATCGTAATCCCTTCTGTAATCCTTACTTCGCCATTCGTTCGAATAACTATCTCCTGGATATCCTCGACCTCTGAAATGGCTCGGTGGCATGTCATTTGGTGGATAACCACCGCCACCTCCACTCCCGTAACTACCTGGACCGTATCCGTAGCTTGGTGGACCGGACGGATACCTATAAAAATTACTAAAATCCAGTTTACTGTGAATGGTTTAAGTCGACCTTAGAGGGGGGAGGGCGGAAAAAGACCAAACACACACGCACACGCACACACGCACGCACGCACACGCACACGCACGCACGTTTATGCCGTAATGTAAAATCTAATGGATATAATGATATACGTACCTTCTTTTATCGTTAATATGCATACCGCGATCTCTATCCCTTTCTCTGTCCCTGTGGTATCCGCCGGATAAACGTCCGTAGGATTCAAATCTATCACGTTTGTGATCGTTAAATCTATACGATAAAACCGTAACAATAAAAATCAATAATTAAGGCGTACCATAATACCACTACACAACCACTACCACCACCATTAAAATATTTGACATAAACGAAAATTTTAAAGAAAAAAATATATGGCTTACCTTCCGTCTCTCATGTCTCTGGTATCCCTCGGTAAAATCCAGTGATCGTCCTCCCTGCTACCGCTGTAATGTCCTCCTCCCATGTTATAACCACCACCGCTATCCCTCCTTATGCGTTCATCCTTTCCGCAATTTAATCTGTCCATTCCTCTGTCATTGTGACCACCTCCACCACCACCACCACCACTACCACCACCACCACCACCACCACCACCACCTCTATCCCTATCCCTGTCACGTTCACGATCCCGTTTCATGTCCTTCGACGACTTCGAATCCTTTTGTTGTTCCTTACTATGCCTTGACGCCGTTCCATCCCCACCCGTCGTCAGATTTGTCGTACTCGAGGTATTTGAATTTGCGTTTGACGACGTTATCGGGGTAATCGTAATAGCACCGATAGTTACGGCCGAGGTGTTGCTAATATTGCTCATAGCGTTGATCGTGGTAACGTGTTTTTTACTTGGTATACTGCTGTTAGAACTATCCTCTATGTCATCGATTCTACGCTTATTTTGACGATCCTTATTCCCCATATCCATCAATTGTTTGTTGTCGTTATGTTTGTCGAAAAATTTGTCGTGTCTCTATTTGGAAATTAGGAAATAACAATGATAATAATAATAATAATGATTTATTACAACGAAATATTCGTCATATATATATATATATACATATACATATATACAGGGTGTTTCGGTTAAAGGAAGCCGCCTATAACATACATAACATTATACTACAATATACATACATATATATATATATATATATATATATATATATATATATAAACTATTCATAACATATCTCTTTTTAAATCATCAAAAGTATGAAAAAAATAAATAAATAAATAAAAACAAAGAAAATATTTAGGCGGCCTCCAGCTGAAACAACACCCCGTGTATATGTATGTGTATATTAAAAAATAGAGATATACCTTTGAATTATTTGTTTCTTCCTTCTTTTCTGGACTAGACGTTACACTTACATTACTATCACCGCCACCTTTTCTCGTTGCATGCTTGTACAATTTATATAACTTTTTGGCGTCAAATTCTGTAAATTTCGATACAAAATACCACAAATTACTTCGCCATTCTTTAATTTGCTCAGGGTCCTTGTATTCTGCAAGACAAGTATTAATTTGATTTCCGATTTGAACAAGACAGTGGCGTGTATGGGCTACTTGCTCTGCTTCGCTCAACGACTGATCTGGTCTATCCAAAGCTTTCAAAGCTTTTTTCACAGGACGCATCTTCTCCTTGCACTGATGGAGGAATAACGTGTAAAAAAAAAAAAAGAAAAACGAAAAAATTAAATATTTCATAGACCACGTAACGTATATTTTTTATAGAATTTTTAACGATAAAAAAAAAAAAAAAAAAAAATTGTATTCACCTCGTTGAATATAGACGGATCTAAATCACCAAGAACGTCGAGGGCCCGCGGTTCGTTATTTGCAGTGAAATGCATAGGTCCCGCGGTTTGTTTACTCTTTTTAGTCTTTTTATTCTCCTTCTTATCCTTCTTAACTTTTTTCTCCTTTTTCTTCTCCTCGGACGCCTCCTCGGGCTCATCTTTGATCTCCTTTTTGACTATAACGTCTTCCTCTTTCTTTATAGGTACCTACAAACGAAGCCAAAAAAATTTATTTCCATCTAACGCGTTCCAGTTCTTTCCCTAAATATATATGTATATATATATATATATATATATATTTCTCTCTCTTTCTCTCTCTCTCTCTTTCTCTCTCGATAATATATTTCGCCTATTCTCAAAGATCAACTTACTTTATCGACTTTTGTCTTAAGCTTTTTACTCTCTTCTCCTGAACTCTCATTCTCCTCAATTATTTCTTTAGTAATTGCCGTTTTTACTTCTTTTGGTTTTCTAGGTTTCCTTGTTCGTGTCTGAAACGGAGATCGAAGGGTATACTCAACAAAAAAAACCGAAGACCATGAGTTTGACGTACAAAAAAAAAAAAAAATAAAAAAAAAATAAAAAAAAAAAAAACAAGAAAAAACGAAACGAAACGAAAGAGCAAACAAACGAAGAATTGTTAATACAAAAAAAAAAAAAAAAAGAAAAAGTGGGGGAGCGTGAACGGTACTTGACGCTTAAGCGATTCGCTTGAGAGAGAAGAGAAAGGATTGAGAAAAATCTTTGGTATAAGAACGAGCAGACAAAAAAAAAAAAAAAAAAAAAAAAAAGAAAGAAAACGAAAAAAGAAAAAAGAAAAGGAAAAGGAAATTGAGAGAAACTTACCACGCCGTGCTTGAAATCCATTTGCTTTTTAAGAACCTTCAAAAGGTATTCGGCCCGAGCTGTCACCCGTTTAGATTGAACCTTACTACCGTTCGGAAGAATCTTATCGCCGAGTTTTAAACTCGCGTCGGTCTTGATGGCTTCCCAAGAGCCCATGCCGTGCTGATAAATACCCCTCAATAACCTAGAATCGTCCTCGGTGTTCCAATCGCAGTCGAAGTTGGCTGGTTTAACCTTAACGTCGAGATGCCAATTGGCCCTTAATTCGGCCTCCGATGGTAGAGCCTGATCGAGGGGTTCCAATTCTTTGACGGCCGCGGAGAAGGACTTCGCGTTGACCATAACACCGCCCATTTTGAAGGTCGGACCTCTACCCCTTTTTCGTCCGGGTCCTTTGCCCTCCTCTTCGGTGGCTCCGCCCCCACCACCCCCACCCCCACCCCCACCGCCCCCACCACCGCCACCACCTTTGTTCTCCTTGGCCGTGTTTTCGAATTCCGAGAGACAGGACTCGCAACGGGATTGCAACTGTTCACCCAAATAACGCAACTCCGACATCGGTTTTTCCTGCAATTCGGCGTCCGCCGCGATGTCGTCCAATCTCTTCAAAGGCGCCGTAAACTTCTTGTAACTCTTGACGAATCTACGTATCTCGGCGTCGGTGAAACTCTTGATGTTC
This sequence comes from Dolichovespula saxonica, assembly GCA_911387935.1. Taxonomy (NCBI): domain Eukaryota; kingdom Metazoa; phylum Arthropoda; class Insecta; order Hymenoptera; family Vespidae; genus Dolichovespula; species Dolichovespula saxonica. Next base: position 922,009 of record OU426999.1, read on the forward strand.
TCGCGAGGCAACACCCTAGGTCTACCTCTCTTCTTGGGTCTGTCGTCGTCGCTACCGTCCACCTCGCTACCCGACTCCTCGCCCTCCTCGCTGTCGTCCGGAGTCTTCTTTCTCTTCCTACCTCTACCGTCGCCGGTTTGATTGATCTGCTGCAACGTCTTACGGCTTCTCGGCGGTAAATAAAGATCCTCCATCTCCTTCGACTTCTCCTCCTCCTCGACCTTCTTACGAAAATTTTCCGGTATTATCTCGGCCCAATCCTTGCTCTCGTCGTCGTTCTCGTTCGTTTGATTGACCGGTTCGGATTCCTCCTCGAACGCAGCGAAACTCGCGACCTTGAACGCCGACAAAAGTTCGTCGCCGACGGTAGTCGGACCTTCGTCGTCCCTGGTCTCGGCTCTTCTTAGGATCTCGTCGATGTCGCAGGTTGGTTCCTCGTCTCCGTCCTCCTCGTCCTTGAACAATTCCTCCGCACCGAACTTCAATATGGCGTTCAAATCCTCCTTGTTGAAAGGATTGTTGTTGGTCCCCGCATTTTTCTTATCCAAGACCGTCCTACCCGTAGTATCCATCCTTTGTATCACCAAATGATCGAGTACCATCTTTTGTTTCGCGCGTTCTACTATCTCCTCCTCGACCGAATTTTTCGTCACCAAACGATATATGTTCACTTGATTCTTTTGTCCGATTCTATGGGCCCTGGCCTGGGCCTGTAAGTCGTTTTGCGGATTCCAATCGGAATCAAATATTATGACCGTATCGGCCGTGGCGAGATTTATACCGAGTCCACCGGCTCTCGTTGATAATAAAAAACAAAAGTCCAAGGAACCCTCAGCGTTGAAATGATCCAACGCCTGTTTCCTCAATTCCCCCTTTATACTTCCGTCCAATCGTTGAAAGGGAAAGTGACGTTTTTGCAGGTACTCACCGAGAATATCCAACATCCTTACCATCTGACTGAATATCAATACTCGGTGTCCGGTCTCGCGGAGTCTGACCAAGAGTTTATCCAAAAGGACCAATTTTCCCGAGCCTCTGATCAACTGTTGAAGATAATCGTCGTTGTTGTCCTTCCTTTCGTTTTCCGTCGGTTTCGTTAAGAACGCATGATTACAACACTTCTTCAATTCTATCACTATGTTCAGAAACGTCATGGTGGACCCCTTCACTCCCTTGCGCAGGGCGTTGTAATTTTTTGTCAATATCCACTTGTAATACTGTTTTTGCAAGGAGGTCATCTCAACGCGCAATATTTGCTCGACCTTTGCTGGCAACGATTTTTCAACGTCCTTCTTCACGCGCCTCAATATAAACGGTTCCAATTGTTTGTGCAACTTGGAATAACCCTTTTGGGCGGCATTGTCGTGTTCCTTCTCAAATTCTTCCCAGGAATTGAATTTGGCGGGCATTATGAAATGTAGCAGAGCCCAAAGTTCCTTCAAACTGTTTTGCAATGGAGTACCCGTTATTAAAAGACGATGATTGGTATGAAATTCGGATAAAGCTTTATAAAGTAGCGAATCATCGTTTTTTAATCTGTGAGCTTCGTCCACCAAAAGCACTGCCCAATTTAAGGCACCCAAAAATGTTTTATCTTTAAGTACTATTTCATACGTTGTAAGTATCGCGTTAAATTTTAATCTTTTTGAACTATAACACCATTCGTATTCTCTTATCTGGAAACAGACAAAAGAAACAAACAAAAGTAAATAAATAAATAAACAAATAGACAAACGTTCGTTCAAAAGGATAAACCATCGGTCGTTCGTACGTACAACAAAGTTCTAATGTATAATTCTAATACAATCAGGACATAAGAAAGAAAAAAAGAAAGAAAGAAAGATTACGTACGACGTTTCGAGATGTTACGTCACCCAAGTACGTAACAAAGTTCATGTCGGGAGCCCACTGGGCCATTTCTCTTTGCCAGGAAGTCATTGTCGAGAGAGGTACAACTAATAAAAACGGTCCGTGAAGTTGATGAGTATGAAATAGGTAATAAAGGAAGCATATAGTTTGTATGGTTTTTCCAAGGCCCATTTCGTCCGCTAATATGACGCTAAATGAAGAAAATAAATTTTATATTTCATTAGAATGGACTGACTGGGGAGGGGGGGGGATGGAATTAATCGTCGATAATATTATTAACATCGTCTCACCTGTTTTCCTTACACCAAGAATGGATCATCCAATTTAATCCGTCCATTTGATAATCTCTTAGAATTAAATCTTTCCCTTTGCCCATATATTCGGGCTGTCCCTTTAACTGATGAAACTTGGGTCTGATTTTAAGGACTTTACAATGTTTACTCGGCGTCCTCTTTGAATCCTCTCTGTCTCGGAATTCTTTTATCTTTAATGGCCACTTTTTAACAATCAACGCGCCGTCCTCCCACGTTGCCTCGGCGTAAGGCAAACTCTCCCATTTGCAATAATAATCGGGATGTTCTGAATCTGGCTTTTCATATTCGGCTAACGAAACAAATTGTGATCTTGTGTATAAATAATTTTGTTGAAAAAAAAAAAAAAAAAGAAAAAAAAAAGATATATTTCCCAATGTAACCTTCTTACCGATAATTCTTTCCACGTTGTTATAACTTTTCAATAATTCTTGCTGCAATTCTAACTGACATTCAAAATAATCTATGTCCTCGGGACCGGCATACTCTCTCCATTGTTTAATTTCTCTCTCTCGTTTTATAAAATTATCTAACTTTTTTAATCCCTTAACCTAGAAAATCATATCAATGCGATATAATAATTATCTCTTATCGATTAATTTCTTTTTTTTTTTTTTTATTTATTTTTTTAACTTTATAAGAATGATATCAACGATAATTAAATTTTGAATATACCTTTTGTGCTTTTAAAGATTCTTCCGACTCCCACGTATTATGTATATGCGACCAACCTTTCCATTTAATTAAATATTGTGTTTCAGTCTCCTCGGTATTTAAATCCTTCGGATTGGGATCACCATTTTCTTCAACTGCATAAATTGTGGTGACGTTTCCTGTAACTTCATTAACAATACGTTCAAAAACAATACCATTAAAAATATCATCAATCTATATAAATATTACTGTTGATCTAAAAATCATACTGACCACCCTTCTTTCCTCTTCTCTGACCCAAAATTCTTTCAACGGTTTCCGCGTTATCAGGTTCTGCATTTGTAGTCGTTGCATCCTCGATTTCCACCAAATCTTCGCTATCGGTACCTTCTTCGCTCTCTTCTTTATAACTAACCGCAGTACCCGTTCTTCTCGTAACTTGCCTATTTTACGAATGTTTAATATTAAAAAAAAAAAAGAAAAAAAAATAATTTATTTATATTAAAATAACTTATTTATTATGAATAAAATATATATATATATATATATATATATATATATATATATATGATATAAATACCTTCTGTTATCATCGCTATCGAACGAAGAATTATCAGAAGAATCGGAAATACGTTTCTTTCGTGCTCTAGCTTTCTCTTTAGATTTTTGTACCGCTCGCCTGTTCAAAGATTTGCTAGGTGGTGGCCGTCTATTTTCTGATTCATCAGATTCTGAGTCTGAACTCTCGGAATTCCATGAATTGTGTGAACTAAAATAAATAAATAATCGTTAGTTATAATGGAAGAGTTTTTTAAAACTTTTATATAGATGCTTAATTTTTAAAACAATCATGTAGAGTGTACTGAAGTTGCTTGTGTGTATGGATATTTAAAGAAAATAATTTTCCTTAGATATCACCAGAGATTAGAAATGAAATCGATTTAATATTTACTTTTAGATCACACAGATTTTTATGCATCAATTATGTCAAATATAATCAATATATTTTTATATGCCGATTTATGATTATAGATTGTGTATAAATATAAAGTAGTGTCGTTCTGTGCGTTTCTTTGAAGTTGTCACGTTTAACAAATACATTAATGATTAAAAATCACACATATGTTAACCATACAATCATGATGTAAAAAAAGTGATAAAAGCATTAACAATTTAAAAAAATAAACTTAAGAAAAGAAATTTTGTGTTAGGATTGACACACTCATATATATATATATATATATATATATGATTGCCACATAGTATATAATGATCTACATGACATGATGTGAGTATCCAATGCGAAAAAGCACGAAGAAAAACAAGCATAGAATTGTAAACTATACATCTATAAATTTGTATAATTTAGTTTATTAAAATTTGTTATATTTTTTATTTATTTTTTTTTTTTACACAAATAAGATATAAAAATTATTTTACGAACTCCTTACGTAGAATTCAATCAATCAAAGTTGTTCCATCGTCATCTTTACTTACCCCTTTTTTTTATATCTCTTGCGACCGTCACTGTCGCTTTCGCGTTGTGTTGCAAGTCTTTCTGGTTCTTTTCTAGAACGTCCAGATCTCCTAATGCCATATATATCAGGATTCTCGTCCCATTCACGACTAGACTCATTTTTAAGCCTAAGTTTTGCATCTGTGCTGTGATTAGAAGATTTGCTTTGTAAACTATCACTTTGTGCAGGTGCATCCAATCGCTCTGATTTTTCAGATTCGGAACCAGATCCAGAACCAGAACCGCTTGAGGAGCTAGAGTCACTGAATGAGCAGCCAAGCAATTTTTTTTTTGTCACTACTTTGAATGATCATTATTGTCTTTATACCTTGAAATATATTTTGTGCAAAATTAATATCAATTCTACTTGGCTGAAATGTATACTTAGTACTTAATCGAGAAACAGAATATGATGGGAAATTTTTTAATACATATTTAAAAATTTACAACATTACATTTGCTAATATAAATCTTTCATTAAAATCTTTTCCTATTGTCATTTATTTGATATAGAAAAAATATGTCGTAAGAACGCCTATCGAAGTAACATTAATTGTCCACCTAAAGATATATTTCAAGGTATTATGAAGGATCAACCGATTTGATTTTATTTCTACTAAAACATATCGCTAATGCTCCTGCGTAACGAAAGAAGAAAAAACAATCAATACAGAAGGTAACAACTGACATAGTATGATATAAGTACAATCAAGAAAAAGAAAAATGTGTGAAACACATAAATTCAAAGGAATACACATAGTTAGCAATACCATAAAGGCAAACGTTAGTGCTATATCAAGCTATAGCAATACACAATTAACTGAATGGCATATAATTGTCCCCATGTATGTGTACATATATATATATATATATATATATATACACATATCAGACAGTCAAGTACAAACTACGATAGAATCTGTACAAGCAATAAATCTTCCAAAATACTTGAGAAAAAAAAAGGGGAATACTAATAGAATCCTTAGTCGTATTAAAGGAAAATTAAATCATTCGTGTCATTGATAACTCGATTGTCTTGGCACAAATAAAATAAAAAAAAAATGTACGTCATACCAGACTCTCTGATTTCATGGGGAACATATAATTAAATAAATACACACCTATCTGTGGCAGAGGCAGATCCAGAATTACTCCCAGACGAGGAACTGTCACTTTTACTCTCGTTTTCAGAGTCAGATCCAGATTCCTTACCCGATTCAGATTCAATAGTTTTCTGTAATATAATATAATACCTAATACTATTTGGCTTTAAATAATAATTATTCAACCATAATGTTGTTTGGAATAAAAATATATATATACATATATATATTATTTTCATATACATACTTTCTTTTTATCAATTGTCAAATACTTGTCCTAAGGTACATATCCAAACAATTGAAATGTACACTTCAATTCTATTCATAAATCTATTACTTCATACTACTGCCACCTATGTAGAAGATAAATTGTCTTCCATTTCATGGAATATGTCCACCATTTTATGAACAGAAGATCAAATATGAAGATTAAGAAACTTAAATTCTTCTTAGCCAGAAAATTAAGTTAGATTGAACGCATACATACTATAAATAATGAATAAATAAAAATAATGAATAATTTATATTTAATAAAGAAATATTATTTAATACATTATGATATAGTAATTGTAAGACCAATTTGGAGAATTGAGAAGTGGTTTTTTTTAATCGACTACCCCAATCTTCAATTACCTTACTTTGAAATATTTTAATCTCATAATATATAGTTAGGTTTATCCGAATCTAATAATTTCTCTATGCTATAATGATACAGGTACAGTGGGTTCCATAAAAAATGATATACTTCATTATTTAAATACTGTACATTTTTATTAAATAATTCAGGAAGTACATCAGCAACTTAGTTTACCCTGAATTTTAAGATAAATATATATGTGTGTATGTGTGCGTGTATATATATATATATATATATCTATATATTTATATATTTAATGAGAAGAAGAAGTTAAAATTACCGATAATGCAGTAGTTATATAAACCTAAATATACTGTTTCTTAAAAGGCCATTAGTACGTTATTCAGATTAATATTACACAATAATAATTTAATTTCTCAACATAGGTGATGCTAATCCATTTACAATTATATTTTTTCTTTTTTTATACCTTAAAATGAAATAGAATAATATATTGTATTCAATAATAAAGTTTTCTTATAGCATTTTACAAATGTTCTCTATATAAAAGTGGATTGTATAATATTGGTATACACATAATGCAATAATAATAATCAGGGATTAATCTACCCTATTAAATAAAAATATCTATATAAACTTTTCCATAACGCAATAAAAGATTTCTCGTATTCTTTATCTTGATATATTTTGTATTGGAATGAGTTGATAACGTTAAATCTAAAGCTACTCTAATGCAAGTAAAAACTCCTGGAAGTTCTGTAAAAAATGGCAACTTTATAATGAAATAGAAAATATATTCTACCGATCGTTTGTTTCGTTTCAAAATCATTATTCACTATTCTCATTTCTTAATTAATTACTAAGGATTTTGTGCGTAGTAGCACCGTCAACTAATAACAATTAAGAATATGTCTACTTTGCAAAATACTTAATTCTCAAGGGCAATGTATATCATTAAATCCAATGTGTATACCGTATATACATTTTCCATAATTGTTTGAACATAATAATAAGAATAATACAAACAGTTTTGGTTTTTTACTGCCAACGTATAATTCCTTTCTTCGTCAAATTGATTCTGAATGATTAGTTTTCTCAGATGATGCATAAAATTCATTTACACGCATTGCCTTTTTTATTTTGTATATCTGGTGAAAAAGAAAAGGCACGATAGAAACAATATCTTTTACATTAGAAAGAAGGATCTTCATAGGTCGCTTTACATTTGCAAAGATTGATAAAAGAGATAAGACATTAGTTATTAAAATCACTAATAATTCAAAAATGGGTGTAAAACTTTACAATAAGAAAATTCATGGCACATTTTGAATATTTCCAAGATGAAATTAATGAAATTGGTCTACTTGAAGATAGTGACAATGGTAGGTAACAGCGGCTATTATAGACAAACCATACATGAAGATCTTTAAGCTTAATTTGCAAAAATGGGTCTGTTTTAAATTTTTGAATAACCATGGTATCTGGTTGAAGGACAATACAAGGAATCATTTTTAACGAAAATTGGGGTGGAACACGAATATTTTCAGTGATAAATGTCATCTTGAAGCAATGTAAACAAACTTATAGGTTATTAAGAGACTGGAAAACTATGTAAAGTTGTGGAAAAGTGTGGCTGTGAAGAATAAAGTCCCTGAGCTCCCGAGGCCCTTTCGACCCCGCCCTACGCCGAAAAATTATTAAAACGGGCTTGAAATAATTTTTTACATTTTAAAATGCATTTTATTAAGGGGGCAATAGTTCTAAACGCGCGTCACAATGTGATTATTTCCAATCATATTCCAAACAACATCGTGGTCGTATATCGTTAATTGTTTTTCCCACAATGACACCGAGGCTCGTTTCGGCGCCAAAAACAAATAATTATCGGTGAAAAAATCCGAGGGGGATGCCCAAAATTGAACAATTTTCGAATCCCGTCCACTCACCTGCATCGTATCGTCTACGCGTCGCATTGAACCTCGAATTAAACCCGACGCACCACAAACAAATCCACGTTAATTTAACCGAAAATAAAACTAATACGTGCACACGTGTTCGCAATATTAATCGACTAATGATGTAGAGCGTCGTGACATCGTGCAAAATTATTGAATTTTCACGTACTATATGTTCGCAGGCCTGTGCTTGGCCTCCATTTTGTGAACTGCGCTCGTTCTTTCGCCCTCCCCCATCCGTCTTCCCGACATGCAACGCTCGCCCTGTCCCCTACCATTCGAGCGACTACAGCGCACCCACCCCGCCATTCCCTGCTATCCCCTCTCCTCCCCTCCTCACCAACCCAACCCCCACCATCTAACCTCACTTCCTTTCAAACAAATTTTGACGTATCCCGAGAAAACTCACTATTTTTCCGAGCGAAAGAGAATTTCCGATGGAACAACGTACGAGGAGGAACAAACGAACGAAAAAATACGACCTCTCCCCTCCACCCGCCCTGCCGCGCGCGCGCGTTCACCCGACATTACCATTACCATTGGATATTTAAAAATCTTTCCCCGGCTTTCGGACGAACCAACTCGAAATGAGCGATCTGCGAAACGGAAATAGTCGTTAGACAGCCATTTTTATTACTTCACGGAAATTTTACCCAGAATGCAAGGCGTCCTCTGTTTTTCGATCATTCAAGTCAAATGCGCAATTAACATAAAATCTTACGACGCGAACCCAGCCAAGTATGTATATATATATGTATATATATTGCACGTATAAAAGGGGGGGCGGCTTTTCGTTACGTGGACGAGATTCTTTGGAATGCATCTTTTTCTTTTTTTTTTTTTTTTTTTTTTTTCTTCTTCTTAATTTTTGACGTACGAAATTTAGCGAGAGAGAAAAAAAAATTATATATATATACACACGCACGCACACACACATATATACACATGTATACACGTATACATATATAAGAAGAAAAATACCATGAATTTGAACTTTGTTGCAAAGCGTCGTAAAACTAATTAAAAAAAAAAAAAAAAAAAAAGAAAAATGATAATAATCACTTAGGATCGTCGACTTTTTTTCGATCGTAGAAAATTAATATTACGCGTCTCTTTCTCTCTTTCTCTATCTCTCTCTATCGAAACTCGACACAAAGAAACGATTCGATGCATAGAAAGAGCATTTACGACGATATCACAGGAAATATTATCGCGAGTATATTCGGCATTATTTTCACCATCGATATACTATAATTTATCGACGTAACGACACAAATACATACATTTTAACGAGCTCGGGGACCTTATAACAAATTTTCTACAGCTCACAATTTTGAACGAAACAACGGTGCAACACACTCGGGGGTAAAAACTAGCCCGACATTAAAGATCTTTTACGAACTACCAACTTATACGCAATATACCATAACCGTATCGTACGTACGATGAACACCATGCAAAGTGAGCGTTGAAGAGCCTTCTTCGAAACGCGAAGTGCGAGAGTCATGAAAAAGAAAAGAAAAAGAAAAAGAAATAAATAAATAAGTAAGTAAGTAAAAAAAAAGTTGCCGTTTTACATCGGATTGGATATGGTTCGTTCGTCGTAAGAGGCACGTAATTTCTTAACGATTAATATATCTCTTATATCTAAGACGGAAAATAGAACGAAAAGGATAACAAAAAAAGAGAAGAAGAAGAAAAAAGAGGAAGAGAGAGAGAAAAAAAAAAAAAATTATCTACTTCTAATGTAGCCAAGCGTTACCCGTTCCAATGAATATCAGCCTGCGCTTTCGGATGATATGGAACTAAACGTATTATGGCCAGAATGAAAGACGAAAAATATTACCCAAAGACCCGTGGCACATCGAACCGGAAAAGGAAGGGCCGCCAGAGGTTTCGAGAAGCGATGCTTCGTCATTTCCTAGTCGATAGTAACGCCTCTCTCGAACAATCGAAACTCTCTATACTCGAACGTTCGAACTCGCAAACGTTTATATATATATATACATATATACGCGTAATATATAACATATATACGTATGTACATACGTACAAAAAAATACCGATCAATCATAGAAATTTTAACCGAATTAAAGATAAACCATTTTCTCTCTCTCTCTCTCTCTCCTCTCTTCATTTATCCTCGACGATTAGAAAGACAACAAATATTTGCTCGATAAGGATTTAATATATATTTACACCAATTTCATATTATAATGACATACATTGTATTATAACGTATCTGTATTAAATCGTGTTATAACGTACGTATTATATATTATCGGTCAGAAATCCATAAAATGCACGAATGATGAAAGACGAAGAAGACGGAGCATAAGGAATATATTGTACATATATATATATATATATATATTCCGTTACGCTTGTAGATTAATATATATATACACATATAACATTCATTTTCTTTAATACTGGCTTTTTTTTTTGTTGTTTTTTTTACCTTGGTTTTCTTGTATTTTTTTTTTGTCTTTTTCCTTTTCTTTTCTCTTTTCCTTTTCTCTTTTACATTGAAAAAACATTTATATTTCGATTATTGTTACATTCAGAGTACATTTATGATTATATCGCGAAATTATGATATCGCGTTAATATTTGGATCCAATCGTTAGCCATTTTCATTGCCAGGTCTCGATTATATATCCATTCCAATCGAAGGAATGAATACATACGTATAATAATCTCAGTCTCGGACGTTAAATCAACCAAAATTTCAACTAAGAATTCCTTTTTTTCCTCTCCTCTCTCTCTCTCTCTCTCTCCATTTTCCTTCCTTTAGCCATTTATGAAAACGAAAATCGTAATTCCTTTAAGACGAACCACACGGAGAATAGAATTATATTCCAGTCCCCGGCGGTATTCCTTTCATGTCATTCGATTAATAGTACATCAATATAAACAATATCTTGCCAAATATATAACTAAAAAATAGAAATACAAAGGCGTAAAGCAACGTAATATGTTATTCGGGATTGCTTTGAATAACCATCCTTCTCTCTTGTCCTTCTTGTCCCTCCTCTTCCTCCTCTTCCTCATCTTCCTCCTCTTCCTCTTGCCTCTCTTGTCCCTCTTGAACCTTTTGTCCCTCTTGTTCCACCTTATCTTTGGCCTTGGCATCCGGTATCCAAAGACCACTGTCGATGCACCGTTTCATGTGGAATCTAGCCTCCTCCTCGGGCATAGCAGCTACCGTTTGTTGTAATAACGGTATGTCCTGTGCTTCGAAACATTGTTGCATAGGCTAAAGAAAAAAAAGAAGAAGAAAGTAAAAGCATTATTTCATCGATATCGTATTACAAAATTTTTTTTTGTTTTTCTTTTTCTTTTTTTTTTTTTCTTTTTTTTTGTTTCAAACGCGCGTCTTTCCTTCGTCGATATTTTTTCTACGATACTTCCTGCACAAATCTCTCCTCTACTAACAAGGAGGGATAATCTCGTCTATTGTTAATCGTACCTTTGGAAGACTTTCAAAAACTTCAATAGGATCGAGACCACCTGGCCCGAGCCTAGCAATTCTCTCCTCTTCTTCAGCTTCTCTAAGCGCATCGGCAATCTTTTCTGCAGCGCGCTTACAAATTCTATCCTTAAAGGCCTTAAGTTCGTCTTCGAAGGAATTCTTATAATCCACCTCCGCGATTTGTATACGACTGAAGAAGGAACTAACGCAGGCCCTAGGATCGACGTCTAGTTGCTTCGATAGCTCCAATATATATTGCATGCATATACATTGATGAGCAACGTGTTCCATTAAATCGTGTTTCTGTAAATAACGTAATAAACGTCAATTTAGTAAGAAGCACCTCGTCCGATATTATCATGGAAATTAAACGACGAATATAAGCTTACTTACCTCCTCCATTTCCAAATTAATGCACCAAATAACCAAATAATTCGCCGTATTCTCGCAAACAAGTTGTGGATTATCCAAGAGATATTTCTTACTGTCATCGTATCTTCTAAGCATGCCGAATACTTTCAATTTCCTTTCATTGTCCTTTACGAATTGTTTCATTCGTTTCTCCTTCTCCTCATCCGAAAAGCATGAGTCATCGTCGGTTCGCGTCTGTTTCGTGTTTATTACCGTCTTGGTAAATCCATCCTGGCCGATCGTATCCACATTCCACGGCGTCATCTTTTCCTTCTTATTCATTTCATCCTCCCTCGCTTTAATCTGTTTCTCCTCATCTTCAAGGTCTTGCAAAACCTTCTTCAATGCAGTTAAATCTGCAGAATCCTTGTCGTCATTTTCTAACCTTGCGAGCTTTTCCTTTGTATCCTTGAGTTTTTGTTTATGCCTGAGAAAAAGTATATGTATACGTATTTACATACTATCGGCGTGAAGGAAGAAAAATATTTATAAACTAATAATCGTATCATTTTTAATCAAGAACGGAACTATCTTATAGAACTTATATGCGCATAAAAAATTTTATGCGTACGTTCCCCATTTACATACTCAGCCTTTTTTTTTTCATGTTCCTCATGTTCCCTTTTTCTCTCTTCCATTCGTTCCAATCTTGCCTGATGACGCCATCTGAACAAGGACGGTGTGTCGATGTTAGGGTGGGTATCATCTTCGTCGTCTGAAATCTGAGTATCAAACGTTTCTGTATTAATCAAAAGAAATTGTACTGCGATAAACGCGAAAAGTGTCTTGTTAATCCGACGATGGGATATAACATATAGATTTAAACGGATCTCCAACGGATCGTTGTGAAATATCATTGAAATATTTGCGACTTGGTTAACAAAAATAAACAACGAGCAAACCGAAACATAAATATGTATGTATGTATGTACGTATATGTATAAGTCTATGTATATATATATATATATGAAAAATGAAATAGCTGTATAAAAAAAAAAAAAAAAAGAGAAAAAACATAAGAATTATCTACGAACGATTCGCAAGAGAGAGAGAAAAAAAAAAAAAAGAAGAAAGAAAACATTCGATATCAAAGTGAAGAAAATCCAATGGCAATGCTTTCTAAGAAAAATTGTTATCATTCTGGAATATTCTACGAGAATTCAGGACTAAGAATTATTAATATCCTTACTTCAATATCCTTCCACTTGCTGTAATCGACCATTATGCGAGTATGGTATGTATACACCCACGCTTTTTAAATTTGTTTTATATCGATCGTGAAAATTAAATTTCTGTTTAAACAGAACAGTCGATCTGGGTTTGGACTCGCCGAAGTTGGTTGCAGTTGGTTGTCAACTACCGCAACGATCTGAACACCGAGCTGAATATATGCGATATATATAACTTTCGATATGCGACGAAAACTATGGACCAATCATAAGCAAACAGCATAAATTATTATTAATACGAAACCTTCGCTATTATTTAAGTAATTAATTGATGCTTCACGACGCAACAAAATGCCTCATATATCTTTCTAATTTTCAGCAAATGATCTTTTACTTTAGATAAAAAAAACTCACCGAGTCTCGTCCTCTTTCGTTAGGGTACCCTTTTCACGCGCAAGGAACTACGGGATTTTCAGCTTCACCTTTCGTATATATGGTTGCGTATGAGCAAGCGCGTACCGATGAAAAATCATTATAAGAAATTTCAATGAGATGCTGTTTGTTAACATAAATGTTAACAATCGCGAAAATTAAGGTTTTAATTGTAATGCTATATATAGCGTTTTAAAGGGAGGAGCTTTCTTTCAAAGCGTTGGAATTATATGACGAATACAAATTTGATAAAAAATAAGTACGTACATATTCCTATATGTGTGTGTGTGTGTGTGTGTGTGTGTGAGCGTTTGTGTGTGTGTGCGTGTATCCACATATAAATACGATATATATAACCATTTACGATGTAATAGAATAGTAAACATGTGGAATAGAATAGCCTAAGTAGTTAAAAAACCGGTCAAGTAAAGTCATTCTGTAATAAATTTTTTTTTTTTGTTTATGTTTAGTGAATATGATAGGAATGAGAATGAACGCATTTAATGATACCGGACTCGGAGAACCCGAACAAGATGCTAATAGTGCACTTATTGAATTGGACAAAGGTTTGTATGTACACATTTATAACCTTAAAAAATAAATTTTGCCCTCATTTGTGTATAAACAAACGTGTTGAATTAATATTCCATTTGCACCGTGAGCGAATAACAATGTTCTTTATTTTTTATTTTTGCAGGTTTACGATCCAACAAAATAGGCGAACAATGCGAAGCGATAGTTCGGTTTCCTCGATTATTTGAAAAATATCCATTTCCGATATTGATAAATTCGTCTCTGTTGAAACTGGCAGAAGTGTTTCGCATGGGTAGTAATTTTTTAAGGGTTTGGGTTCTCAGAGTGTGTCAACAAAGCGAAAAGCATTTGGATAAAATATTAAACGTGGACGAGTTCGTAAGACGTATCTACAGCGTAATTCATTCTAACGATCCAGTTGCTAGAGCTCTTACCCTACGTACTTTGGGTAGCGTCGCAGGTATAATACCGGAGAGGCAACAGGTAATGTTTACTCGTATAATTTATTTTCTTACGTCGAGTTTCTTTCATTGAATTATCTTGATATTCTTATTTGAAGGTACATCATAGCATAAGGAGATCTTTGGATTCTCATGATTCGGTCGAAGTAGAAGCTGCCATATATGCGGCTCAAATGTTTGCGGCACAATCCAAATTATTCGCCGTATCCATGTGTAGCAAAATCTCAGATATGATAAGAGGTCAAGCGACGCCGGCCTCTATGAAATTACAACTTATACCTATTTTGCAATATATGCACCACGACACGTTCACAGCATCAATGGTATTAAAGATAACTAAAATTTATTAATCGAATAAATCTAAAGCGTAGATCATTCATTGAAATTAACGTTTGTTAAAGGTGAACGAATTGTGTATGGAACTTCTCGCTAGTTATCCAGCCGTTGAATTCGTTAGAGTGACGCTGAGCGCATTAAGCACTTTAGCTTCTGCTACGTTAATAGATATTCCGGAACAAGTCGTATTGCTCTTACGATATCTTCAAGACGATCCTCGGTTATCCATTAAACGTCACGCTTTACATTTACTCCATGCACTTGCAAGACGCGGCGCGCATTTGTGGCCACAGGGTGCTCTTAATAATTTGATCGGTACGTTCTCTCGCGGTGTTCTTCTTCTTCTTATTAACATATTTTATTACTTTTTATTTATTCAATTTTACAATACATTCATATGTATATATCTAGAAAGTACTACAAAATTATTACAAGACGGTACTGGAAATACAGATCTATTGATACGCACATTGGATGTAATAGAGGTTAAGTATCGTTCAATGTGTTACAATTATTATATTTTAATCTGCGCAAATGATAATTAAAGTGATGGTATAAATATATATAAATATATATAGGTACTGAGCCAAAGCGCTATTACATGCGACGCTAATATGGACGAAGGTAGTCCGCTGATATCGCTTTGCGTAAATGCCTGTTACTCTCCTGATCCTTTCATCGCCGTAAAAGCAGTAACTATACTCGCGAGGGTCGTATGTTATTGGTACGTATTTGTATATGTTATTGGTATGTGATATGGAAGAAAATTATTTTTAATGTTGACGTTAAATCA
Source organism: Dolichovespula saxonica (assembly GCA_911387935.1). NCBI lineage: Eukaryota > Metazoa > Arthropoda > Insecta > Hymenoptera > Vespidae > Dolichovespula > Dolichovespula saxonica. The sequence continues at coordinate 937,626 of OU426999.1, forward strand.
TAATAGAACAAAGAATATTTATTCGAAGTTTTATTGATCGACAGTTACGAGGAGGGATTACCTACGTACGCGACCCAGGATTTGGTATCTTGTTTGGAATCGTTGATCATATTATTGGCATTGGACGACAAACATTTGCACCAATTGAAGGCTTGTTTACGTTCGACGGTAAAACTTTGTCACGCGCAGCCGAGTCATTGTCCCGTTTTTGTCGACGCCATTGGATCTACGCTTATAAGCACCAACGCTGAGAACGGGCAAAGCGAGAAGCAAGCGGTTGCGTTGTGCGAAGCTTTAGGGGCTATCGGAAGTTTGGGAGAGAATATATTGCTTCCGCTTTTGCCGGACGTATTAATAAAATTGAAACAAACGTCGCACATGCATACCAAAGTTCGTATAGATCGTCTATAAATTTAAAAGATTTTTCTTCGTTGTCGTTGATCGTTGATCGTTCTTGTTTTTGTTTTTGTTGCAGGTGATGTTATGCACGTTGCTTTTCCAAATGATTGCGGGTGGATACGAGTGGAATACCGAATGTTTGAAGGCTATTGAGGAAGCGACTAAAAGCGTCGACGGTTGGTCCAAATATCGAATCGCAAGGGGTGCCGCGAGATACGGCCATCACGCTGTAGCTACGCAGATATTTAAGAGTTTAAAGGAGGCCGTTGCGTCCGAACAACTTCACTTTTGGTTATCGGGATTGGAATTGATTACCAAAGCCGAAAGCTTTTTCATGTAAGCGATATTTATTTCATTTCATTAAATGATGAAAATTACCTTTAGTTTTTTGCATTTCTCGTCTATTTTTTTTTCTTCTTTTTTTTTTTTTTTTTTTTTTTCTTTTCATTATAACATCAAAAATTACGAAAGGGACAATATCGACGCGATTGATACCTCGAGAAAAGTGGATATCGTCGAAAAATTAAACGCGTCAATCGCTCATTACGCGAGCGCTTGCGCTTCGTTAAAGGCCGCCAGTACGCCGTTACGCAGTCTACAATTTGCCAGCGAGTATGCAAAATTGCGTTACGAATTTTTACAAGCCGTTGTACAACTCTTACATTCCTGCAGGTGAGTTTGAACTCATTAATAAATCGTGATAGTACGGTAATAATTACGTTTGTGTATATATTTTTGTGTATATATTTTTCAGATCGTTGTGTACCGCCCCGCCACCTGCTATCGCGTGCACGGTAGTTCTTGCTACGAAAGACGATCTTTTACGATACGGACGTGTAACGATACAGGTATACTACACAACTTACAAAAAAAAAAAAAAAAAAAAAAAAAGAAAAAGAAAAAAAAAAATAATCCATAAAACGTACCATTGAAATACATTATGTCCAGATAAATTGAATATATAATAACATATATAATAAAACAATTTCAATATCTCTTATAGCTGAGAAAATCTGTCCAAGAGTTAAAGATGTGCGCCGAAAATTATCAAAAATTATATCAATCTGCCTTCGATGCTGATCCCGGTTCGTTGGCGAATATCAGAGCGTATCCTTCGAATTATAATTATATATTTATTATATATACATCGTGAGATACGAACAAATTGATCGATTCTCGATCATAATTCGATAATATTTTTTTCCATAAGATTTATCCTTAAAAAAAAAAAAAAAAAAAAAAAAAAAAAAACAAAGTTTGCAAGAGTTGTGCTGTTTGATAGGTAACAGCGTGGAACGGGTTTGCGGTGGTTCGAATATATGCATGTATCAACAGAACGAGGTGAATTTTGACTTTGGCGGGACTGTGGAGATGCGTCAGTTGGCACGTTATTGCACGGAATTGCGTCGTTTAGCACCACCTTGGGTCGGTGAGGGCAAGGCAGGTGGTATTAGTCACGTCAGAGTAGGTTGTATAATATCTCAACTTATGTTGTTCGGGGCCGGTAACATGAGGTTACCGATACCGCGTTACTTTTTCCAAGCTTTGCAAGCTACGAGCGTTAAACTCTCGGTATCACCGCAACCACGGGTACTCGGGGAACCTGTTTCCGTACCTCAGGGCAGTCAATTGGCGTTAAAGGTCGAGGGTGTACTGAGACACGGTAGACGTGCATCGTTGTATCGTTCGGTATCGGCCGTATGCATTTCCATATCAACCACGCCACCTTCCAAAATCAATTCAGATCAAAAGGTAAACAAAAAACAATATGGATTGTATAAAAAGATCATATATATATATATATATATATATATATATATATATATATATATATATACTCTTGTTACACGATATAATAATATGCATATAATATAATATGTATGTGTGTATGTTATATGTATGTATATAATATGTATGTATGTATTTATGTTTGGGGGTATTACACAGGATACAAACACGAACGAGTTGCATCAAACGGTAACACCCCATCGCGATTTCTTCGCTTGTGAATTTTTACTTTCCCTTGGAAGCGTTACGACCTCGACTCCTGGTTGTGCGAGTACTTCGACTAATGCTAGTAACACGACCAGCACCGGTGGTGGCCAATATCAAGTAACCGCGAGCGCTAGTATACTCGACAAGGATGGTAACGTTTGGAAATGTGGACCGCGTTCAACCCTTCAGGTACGGGTACACGAAGAACCTATGAAGAGAAAGTTACCTTAATTATCATATTTTTAATTTCACAAAATAAATTATATATATATATACACACACGTATGTATGTATATATATATTATGTACACATTTATTTCCTTTACGTCAATCTCATCCAAATCATCGATGATCATCCAAATCATCCAAATCATCCCTCTCACCCCGTAATTTCGTCCGGACGATCTTCTCGTTATTTTTTTTTTCTTTCTGTAATTTGTACTTTATTATTTCTTGAAAAAAATAAAAAAAATAAAAATATCGCATGGGCGTTTCGGAATCGTACGTAGAGAGAGAGAGAGAGAGAGAGAGAGAGAGTCGTGCCGAATGCAAAGGAGGATAAAAAGGGGGTTGGTGGTGGTTTCTATTTAAACGGGTCGCAAGATATTCATTGTACGGTGAGAGTAGTAGACAAGTAGTCAGAGTCGGCGTGCGAGAGTAGAGAGAAGAAGAGAGAAGAGGGTTGAGGGTGGACCATAAAAGGGAGATCGCGAGGGTGCTCGGCGCACAGTCGCGCATCGTCTGCCCGGCCGAACACGCGTTTTCCGTGCGTCAAAATCCTCGAAGGATTCACGCTCGAGTTATCATCGTCGTCATCGTCGTCATTATTATCGTCTAATAAGAGTAAGAGGAGAGTATCGCGCCAACAACAACAACAATAACAACAACAATAACAACAACAACAATTATGTATCACGAGATATAATCGCTCAAAGATAATTCCAACGTCGATCGTATCGTTGAAATTCGTCGCGCGTTGAGCGTGCGGTGAGTAAAACTTTTGCGAATTATCTTTTTCATTTTCTTTTTTTTTTTTTTCATTTTTTTTTAAACGTCATTGTGTCATTCAAATTTTATTTCGACATTAATCGCACACGCGCGCACGGTTCTTCTAAAATCGCGATTCATCGCCCGCGAAATTTCATCCGTTTAAACACGTAAGAATTTTACGCAAGCCGATATTTTCATTTAAATTTTCACGCCTGATGAATTTTCTTTTTTTTTTTTTTTCGAACGAATAACAATCGCTATTCGTATGTCGCCGTCGTCGTCGTCGTCGTCGTCGTGTAACGAAAGAAAATTTGTAAAAAAAAAAAGTAAAAAAAAATGAAAAAAAAAAAATACTTTCCAACGATTCTGTAGTTCGACGACGAAAAATTTAAATTAAATATATATTTTTTTTTTAACGGCAAAATTTAAACGATCTTATTATATATATTCATATATCCGATACTCGAGTACTTACGATATTAAGATTTTTTTTATTTTTTTACGAGAATCGGTTACCTCTAATTATATATCATTAGAAAAGCCCTCCCTCCCTTATATTCCTTAGAAAGATACGAGAAGACTCATAGGGGGAGGGGGTGGAGAGGGGAGGCTTAATGTACAATGACTGTTTTACCGAGGACTACTACCTACCAACTACTACCATAGTGGGTAGCACTAAGCGTTGCTGCGGTTTAAGCTGTTCTACGATATATGCGCAATGCGATTCGAACTGCTATTCCAAAGAGTAGTTCTGCCAAATGGTTCACGAACTTAATGCTCAAAATTCGAGTGCCTCCGATGTTAGAAACGATGGTTAGATAGACGCACGTGTGCGCGCGCGAAAAAAAAATTAAAAAAAAAAAATATACATACACATACACATACGTATCAAAAGAAATTTTTCTTTTAATATTCTCTCTCTCGTTTCTTTTTTTTTTTTTTTTTTTCCCTTAATTTTTCTTTTTATCTCTTCCAACAAAGATTACGAGTTTCCCAATCGAAAATGTTTCAGGTATTTTCGTAAAGTAAAAGGTGTTTTCGAATAAATTACCCCCTTCCTATCCCACCTCTCTCTTTTCCCATATAAGAAATCTCTTTTATTCGAACTAAAATTCATTTCGTTACCCCCGTCACCTTTATTCGATTTGATAAAATTGAATGGGAATAACACAAAGTATAAGGGTTCGGGGTCTCTCTAAGATTCTCATGCATAGAAAATCATATCGGGTATATGTCGGTTATATATACGCACAATTGCAGATATATTATTTCTTTCTGCTCGATCGAACGAACGAACGAACGAACGAAACGAAACGAACGAAACGACGAGAGGACTTTAACGGGAAAAGCAACCCGTTTACTTCTATACATTTTACAATTTCTATGGTAAACTTTGTGGTACTCGACTAAAGTGGGGATCCCTTTGGAGAGCCAAGAGCTAGACCGACATTTTATTGCATTAATTACTTAACATACTTCTTATTTATATAAACATACGTACATAAAAAAGAATAATAATAATAATAATAATAATAATAATAATAATAATAATAATAAAAAGAAAGGGTTTTACGATTCTCGTTGATAGTTATTGCACGTACGATCGTAATTCGAATGGACGGGGGATAAAAATCTCTTGGGGGTCCTTTTAGAAAATAAACAATTCGATTAATCTTTCGCTCACCACCCCCCCCCTCCCACCACCGTAGACACTCTCGTTCGCGAAAACATTCAATTTTGCGGCTCTTTTCGTTTATCGTCATCCATCCGTCCCTCGTTCGTTCGTTCGTTCGTCACGCGTTATTCCTCATCAATCAAAACTGTTTGTGTTCCCAAAGTTGTCGAACGACAGTTTTAAACGTCATCGGAAATATTATCCCCTTTTAATCGAGACGAATTTTTTAATTTCATTCGAATTTAACAATCCCTACTTTACTTTCTATCCCTACCAAGTTGTCGAACGACAGTTTTAAACGTCATCGGTAATTTTATCCCCTTTTAATCGAGACGAATTTTTTAATTTCGTTCGAATTTAAAAATCCCTACTTTCCTTTCTATCCCTATCAACATTTCTTTCACCTTTGCGACAGTACAGGGATCTCCGATGGAACGAAAATGTATTTCTTATTTTCCCTCCTTCAGTCCTTCCTTCCTTCCTTCCTTCCTTCCTTCCTTCCTTCCTTCCATCCATCCTTTTCATTATTCTGAATAAGAAATAAACAAAATTTGTCAACGTAACATAGAAAATTGACATTTTTATCGTCGGGCAAATTGCTTTCGCGTTCGCGATCACCACCACCACCACCACCACCACCACCACCACCACCACCACCACCACCATGAAAGTTTCGAATTAAGCGCGGCTAATACGTTGGCACGTCGTCTGCGAGTAAACGAGTTGCTGAGTCGAGAGGGTGAAAGAGAGAGAAAGAGAGATAGATAGATAGATAGATAGAGATAGATAAAGAGAGAGAGAGAGAGAGAGAGAGAGAGAGAGAGAGGGGGGGGGGAGGGGGAGAGGGAGGGAGAGAATGTGTTTGCTCGAAGCGACGAAAGTGAACGGTAGAAATAATGGACGACGACGTGGTTCAAGAGTTAGTAGTAGTAGTAGTAGTAGTAGTAGTAGTAGTAGTAGAGTATAGTGGCTTTGCGTGGCCCGAGTATAGGAGAATTTGTTTGAAAGCAACGGCAACGTGCACCCGGTAATAAACATGCCTACTAGGCTAGCGGATTGACTGATGATACCATCCGAACCGTCGGATGTTATTGGTTGTTCACGGCCACCCGTTAGAGCAGTTAGCACCGAGGACGATGTGATATATATATATATATATATATATATATATATATATATATATATAAATATATATATAGATCCATATATCTATATGGACCGTTTATTTTGAAAGTGGTGTAGGTCCTTTTTTTTTAGAAAAAAAAAAAAAGATATGATATACGACGTATTTTATGTAATTAAGTTAATTTAGTATAAACTTTTGTTTTTTGTTCATAACTAGGTAATATTTGATATCTTAAAAGATGTCTAATTTATATATATATATATATAAATATGTATATAGATAGATATATGGACCGTTTATTTTGAAAGTGGTGTAGGTCCTTTTTTTTTAGAAAAAGAAAAAGATATGATATACGACGTATTTTATGTAATTAAGTTAATTTAGCGTAAACTTTTGTTTTTTGTTCATAACTAGGTAATATTTGATATCTTAAAAGATGTCTAATGCTTTGTTCGAATTAAAATTGATCGGTAAAAGAAATTGCGTAACCATCGATTATAAATATTTCATTTTCTCGAAATGATAGAAAATGGACTCGGGCCACTTTCAAAATATACGGTTTATATATATTACTAAATATCGACGTCGAAGCGAACGATCATCGTCATTATCGTCATTATCGTCGTTATCGTCATTATCGTTCGATCGTTTTTCTTTCTCTTTGTCCATAGCGTTACTTTTGAAATTGTTTGATTAGCGAGAAAGAAAGAGATAGAGATAGAGATCGAGAAAGATTTCAGGAATATAATTGGTTATCGTACTTCCTTCTCAAAAAAAAAAAAGGGGAATCTTAATACCTTTGTTAAGATACAATAGTACGATCCCCATTATAGTCGCGATTTTCAATAGACAATTTTGCAGTGGATTACGGTTCTCACAAAAAAAAGGGGGGAGATCGATTAGATATAATTTTTCATATAAAACTTATTTTTTTTTTTTTTTAAGACAAAATTTTTCACCTAAACATTCTCCGTGTACTTCGTACTTCTTCTTTTTTTTTTTTTTTTACGAAAAAAACCTCGAATATAAAGAGATCGTCCAGAGTGAGATAGACGGATAGACGTAGAATAGATAGATACAGGAAAGAGAGAGAGAGAGAGAGAGATAGAGAGAGAGAGAGAGAAGGAGAGAGAGTAAAGTAAAGTAAAGTAGTGATATGAAGAAGTAGATTTCGAGGAAACGCGACGCGGAACGATTCCCTCGGGCGCGATAGTCATTATCATAATTTCTTTTTTTTCTTTTTTTATCTTCCTCAATGTCGCCTAACGAACGCGACACCGAATGCGTAGAGGATGGGCGCTCTTATGCGTGCCAGAAGAGAGAGAGAGAGAGAGAGAGAGAGAGAGAGAGAGAGAGAGAAGAGAGCGTAGAGTAAAATGGTCGTGAGTTAGTATAGACGGGTTGTTCGGGGGTGGGGATGGGGGTGGTATGGATAGGATAGGGTGTCTGTAGGGGGGAGGGGAGGGGAGATGGGATTTGAAATTGGCGAGAGGTGGTGGCTTCCATATATTGTATGTCTAAGTGTACACGTGTGTGTCTGTGTCTGTGTGTGTGTCTGTCTGTGTGTGTGTGTGTGTGTGCGCGTACCTCAGCCCGCGGGGTGCAACTTAATGAGCTTCCTGTGTTGGTTCCGCTTTTAGCGCGTAACTTGGCGTCCCTCCCTCCTCTTCCACCCCCTCAATCCAACCCTATTTTCCTCTCCTCTCTTCTCACTCTTTCTCTCTCTCTCTCTCTCTCTCTCTCTCTCTCTCTCTCTCTTTCGCTCTGTGCGCGATCTTCCGTAGGAAAGGACTCTTTCCTCTTCCTTCTGTAACTCGGCAACGATATCTGCCAGGCATTGGGAACGATTTCTGCACGCGTTTCGCGAACGAACGCTTCACAGAGAAGTAGGATTCCTTATGTATGGCCTCTGTGAAAGGATTGTCAAAGGTAGACAGAAATTAGTCGTCGTCGTCGTCGTAGTCTCGTCTTCGGGGTTCGTGTCTCTTTCGTATTCGAATCTCACGCTAAAGGTACGTACGTACGTACATTTGTACGTTGCTCGCGTTCGATGTGTATGTTCGTTTTCGTGAACTTGCGATGGTTCTCTCTCTCTCTCTCTCTCTCTCTGTGTGTGTGTGTGCGTTATCGGAAGAGAGACCCGCCTATCTTACCCGTTGCAATAAATTTTCTACCGTATTAAGTCATGTGAATACGTTCGTGAAGCACCACGATATATATATATATAGAGAGAGAGAGAGAGAGAGAGAGGTTTAATAGTGAATCATTACGAGAGTTTAAGAGAGAGAGAGAGAGAGAGATGAGAAAATTTAACTGAGAGAAGAGAGGTGTAAGGTGGTATCATCATCTATCTTGATAAACGTTCGTTCAAATCGAAAAAGGGAAAGGATAAACGGAAGAAACTACCGAGAAATGCGTACGCTTTTGAGAAAGTTAGCGAGAGAGAAAAGAAAAAAAAAAAAAAAAAGAACGCGGAAAAGAAAAGGCGAACGTACTGGAGAGCTTTTAAGATTTTCAAGGAAGAAAAGATGAGAGAGAGAGAGAGTGAGAGAGAGAGAGAGAGAGAGAAAGGGCGCGCTCATTAAACTTTATTAATCACACCGGAGTGTTCTTCTTGGAGGGTTGAGGGTAGAGGGTACGGTGACATTTTATTTCGATTCTAATTCCGCGAGAACGAGTCTCCAGTCGATAATGACGACACGACGACGACATGACGACAACGAAAATGACGACGTGACGAAGACATGACGACAACGAAAATGACGAATTAACGACGACATGACGACAACGAAAATGACGACATGACGACAACGAAAATGACGACATGACGACGACATGACGACAACGAAAATGACGACATGACGACGACATGACGACAACGAAAATGACGACATGACGACGACGTGACGACAACGAAAATGACGACATGACGACGACATGACGACAACGAAAATAACGACTTAACGACGACATGACGACGACATGACGACAACGAAAATGACGACATGACGACGACATGACGACAACGAAAATGACGACATGACGACGACTATATTATTAAATACAAAGAGAGACAGATAGATAGATAGATAGATAGATAGAGAGAGAGAGAGAGAGAGAGAGAGAGAGAGAGAAAGAGAGATGGACGTACTCGCGCGCGCGTATATTCGTGTACTTCGAACGTCCTGAATCCCTCGAAACCGTTCTCTTTTTCACCGACCAGCTAAACCGAGTATTTTGCGGTCACGTAGAAGAGTCGTTGCTACCTGAAAATGTGCTAAGTTATCGCCGTTTAAGCCTCTTTACGAATCCTACCCTCTCCGCTCTCTTTTCACCCCCCTCCACTTTCTCTCTCTCTCTCTCTCTCTCTCTCTCTCTCTCTCTCTCCCTCACCATCGTCATCATCCGCTTTATCTATCCTTTATCACTTCGATACTACTCTCGCTGTTCTCCCAACCCTTCTACCCCTCCTTCCTTCCTTCCTTCCTATCCGGCTCTTCTCTTTTGTTTTTTCATCTTTCATCCCCGATCTACCCCTTCCACCCTTCTTTTCTCTACTTCCCTCCCTCCGTCTCTCTCTCTATCTCTTTCTCTCTTTCACACACACACACACACACACCATCCTCTACGTTCAAACCAACCTACCCCTTTAATTTTTTTCTTCTCCTCTGTATCCGATCCCTAATCATCGAATACAGAAACCATACCTCTTCTCCCGAAGGATTAACTCTTACTGGCAAGGATTCTTGTTCCCGAACGTTTCTCGATAAAGCGCATCCTCGATTAGCACAACATCGTCCATTCCCACAACCGTTACTCCATTTCGTGGTAAGCTAATTGGATTATACGATTGCCAAACTGTCGCGTGGCTCACGTGTAAATATATATAAATAAACGTTCTCTCTCTCTCTCTCTCTCTCTCTCTCTCTCTCTCTCTCTCCCTCTCTCTCTCTCTCACCACGTCGAATAATCCTCTCCCTTCGTATTCGTTAAGAAAGTCGCTACAGAAAAATTTCATTTTCACGTTTGCATCGCGAAATCGTTCGAGGAGTTAACCCTCTAACCCTTACCCTCACTCACCATCACTCCAAAAACCACCACCATCATCACCACCACTACCACCCCTCAGAAAAAGTACATATATATATATATATATATATATATGTATATATGTATATATGTATGTATTGTAGATCGATCGCGATTCGAAACTCTTTTATCCTTCCCCTCCCTCCATCCATCCTTCCTTCCTTCCCTCCCTCCATCCCTCACACCCTCCCTCCTATCCCCGCCACCCATTCTTTTTCCCGCGATAAATTTCGGGAAACTCAATATTTGATTTGATAGCGGATTTATGGAGATTCTCCGAAGTCAAATATTTACTCGCACGAATATCTGGACGTTCGATGCCTGGGACGAATAAAAAAGAAAGAAAAAGAAGGAAAAAAAAAAAAGGAAAAGAAAAATAAAAAAAAAAAAAAATGAAGCACGGGGATACGTATTTATAGATAGGTAATATAATGATCGTGGACGGGGGAGGAAAAAGAAAAAGAGAGAGAAAAAAGACTGGAAGATAAGGAATAATAAGGAGTAATGAAGATAGAAAAGGGGTGAAGGAAATACAAAAACTGGTAAAGGTTCGATTTTTCGTTTAAAAAAAAATTAAAAAAAAAATTCGGCTAAACGCGCCTTACGTTTATATTCCAATGGACACCCCGCTCCCTCCCCTTCCACATCCCCCTCTCTCGTCGTCCAGCCGAAGGAAATCCTCGAAATTTTTCGAAATTTCGTCGATCGTTTTTCCAAAACTGTAACGCTATTCGTGGAATTTACGCGATTTCATCGTTCTGAGCCCAACTCTACTTTAATACCCACGATTACTTCAAAACGTGTGATTTTTTTTATTTGTGAAATACGAAGGGTATAATACAATGGGGTTGTTTCTAACAAAGGAACGAACTAATCAACCAACCAACGAACGAACGAACGAACGAACGAACGAACGAACGAACTCTAACGAAGCAATTTAACGTAAGATAGGATACTGCACGTTATTGCTGATATTACCGTTACTATTACTATTACTATTACCAATACTAATAAAACCACCATCACTATTACTATTACTATTATCACTAGCCAAAAGGTTAACCTCGATCGTTCCCGTTTTGAACGTTGTGCCAACTTTACGGACAAGTTTCGACCACAATCCTTAAGTTTCCCTCTCGTAGCTTCGACCTAGCCGAGAAGCGAGCCCTTTAAACTCTACACGGAGGGAGGGGGAGAGGGTGGTTGGAGAGGGTGGTTACTTCTGTCAGAATACGTCCATCGGTCATTCGTAGGTAGACAGGGTTCTATCGCTATTTTGAATCCATTTTCCTTGCGCTTCTTCGTCATGCTCGTGGTTTAAGAGACATATAGAAATGGATGGGATGATACTTGCCCGAGGTTTCACGCCGAACTCCAAAAGGAGTTTCATAGTTCGTCAAACTTTACTTCCCGTAGGATTTCGAGCGTAAAGAGAACAGTAGACAGACAGAGAGAGAGAGAGAGGGGGGGGGGGACCCATGGGATGGGTCTCTTTTCAATTAATTTCAATCCGACTGAAAACACAATCAAAGATATCAAAGACATCAAAGACTTGACTTCACCCGTTACCGGTATAGTCGTATAATCGTATAAATAAAAGAAAAAAGAGAGAACAAAATATTTATTTGTATTTATGTATATATGTGTGTGTGTGTGTGTGAAAAGTATTAGTGGACTTTTACTTCTCGTCCGATGTAATCTTTCGCGTTGGACGGACGCAACTACATCGTGAAAGAATTTAGAAAAGATCTATTCAAAGTATTTCCATTACGAATTAGTCTCGAAAGCTTCTCTCGGGTTGAGAGGGGAGGGGGAGAGTACACTTTCCTCCCCTACACACACACACAAACAAAAACACAGAGAGAGAGAGAGAGAGAGAACTCGACTAGAAGTGACTTCTACGGAAGTTACGATTGTTCTCGACATTCATTTCTCGTTTTCTACTTTTGAATTCTCCTTCGAATTTTTGTCTTCTTCCTTTTCTTTTTATCTTTCTTTTTATCTTTTTTAATTCCTCGACGTTACGAGGCGATTAAAAAAGTCATGTAAAACGTTATGTTTCCACACTTTGATGGCATAAAGTAATTGAGTTTCGATTCGAAAGTTTTGCGAGAGTGAGCGAGAGAGAGATAGAGAGAGAGAGAGACATTGAGAGAGAGAGAGAGAGAGAGAGAGAGAGAGCACAGGATAAGATGAATTCTATCGGAACTTTTGGAAAGTCGTTACTTTTATCGGTTTGCTGACTTTCGACTCATCGATAGTCAATCGCTATTTCGCCGCACTCTCCTCCCCCCTACGTTAACGAGAGGCGCATAGACCCTCAACGTAATACGAGATAGATATATCGAGTGAGATAAAGAGAGAGAGAGAGAGAGAGAGAGAGAGAGAGAGAGGGTTTGGAAAACGGAAGGGCGATAAGAACGAACGGCCGAGAGGGGGTGCTTGCACTTTTCGAGATCACTCGGAGCTTATACGAATGAATATACATGTACAGTACGAAGGAAAAAGTATTTTTATTTTTCCCCTCTCTCTTTAAAGAGCAAAATTTTACGAAATGCGAAAACTTTTATGTATACAATATTTATAAGATAAATATAATATTTTAGAAAATAAATAAATATAATAAATATGAAGTAAATATAAATTAAAGCAAATATAATGTTTTATAATAAAATATTATTGAATTTAATTTAATAGTATTAAATGTAATTTAAAATAAATATATATATATATATATATAGAAATATATAGAAATGGAGGATCTATCTTATATCGCTTACCGAGCTAAACGATACTCGTATCGTATCGAGGCGTCATTTTTGATGTAAGAGAATAGAAAAATCGAATATTCTTGTTCCCGTCTCTTTCTCTCTTTTCTCTTCTTTCTTCGACAGAACGAACCAGCCGTACGATAGAATTATGATCGATCGAACGATCGATCGATCGATCGAAAAAAGAAAAAGGCGTCTCCTCTCCGTGCTTGAAACGAATCGGACGATAATTTCGAACGAACGTGTTGCCACTCATAAGTTTCTTCAATATTTTGTCATATATATATTTTAAACGTTGATACGTATCCATTACACACACACACACACATTTACATATGCATATATAAATAAATTTTTGTATGAATTAGTTTGAATTTGTTCGTAAAATTCTTTCGTTACCAACGACGAATAAGATACACGGATATCCATCAAACGAACCGGGCGGTGAGGGGGAGGGGAAGAGTTACGTATTAAAGGTGGATCGGTGATCAAAGGGAACTCGAATGCCTATAAGAGGGAGAGGAGAGGAGAGGAGAGGAGAGGAGAGGAGAGGGGTCAACGGATGGTATGTATTTAGAGCTCGTAGCGTACCAAACGCGTCGCATAAGCTACGCTAATCGGACTCCTTCTGATAACGCGACACACGACATACCTAGAGATGCACATCTGTCGAAGTACTCTCCTTCAACTCGAATCGAATCGAATCGAGTCGAATCGAATCGAATCGAATCGAATCGAATCGAATCGGTGTTCTATGCCGTGTGTAATGTCAAGTATCGTTATCGTTTCGTTCCCTTTGAAGATGCCTGCACGTATATCGTGTCCATACGTCGTACCCGTAGTAATCTTAATCTTATTCGTAATCGTGTATACCGTGTATCGCGTCGTGAAGAAAACTTTTGCCTTTATATTTATCTTCATTTTGTTTTGTTTCATTTTGTTTTGCTTTTTGTTGTCCTCCTTCATTATCAAAACGCAAATGTGCAAAGCGTGAAAGTTTAGAGGGATAGAAAATCCTGTGTTCTTTATAGAAGAAAGAGAGAGAGAGAGAGAGAGAGAGAGAGAGAGGTTTAGGATTTTGAATATTTACGAGTACTCGTAGGCTTGTACCTTGGCAAACGCAAAAACGACTCAAGACTCGCGAGTAAATCCTTCGAGGAGGCCGATTAGCCAAATATGCAAAAGGGTGGTGTTTCGACGACTACGAGAGTATCCACCCCCTCTCTCTCTCTCCCTCTCTCTCTCTCTCTCTCTCTCTCTCTCTCTCTCTCTGTCTGTCTATCTTTCTCAAGCTTTGCCAAAGGAGGCAGGTAGAAGTGTCGTATTTGTTTAAGTGCACGCGAGAGAATCGGTTGGATCGAGATGCGAGAGGTAGGTGGAGAAAGTGAATGAGAAAAAGTACGAGTACGAAAAAAGTGAAATGGAGAAAACTCGTAAGTAATAACGGCAAAGCAAGCAAGCAAACAAGCAAGCAAGCAAAGCAAAGCAAAGCAAAGCAAAGCAAAGCAAAGCAAGCAAAGCAAAGCAAAGGAAGCAAGGAAGCAAGGAAAGCTCGGTAAAATGAACGGATAGATGATGCCGCGGGAGTAACTTTTATTTCCTCTCGAGGTACGGGAGGAGTCAGAAAGGCTGAAGAAGAGAAAAGAGAGAGAGAGAGAGAGAGAGAGAGAGAGACTTTGGGTTCGGCGAGTGATTCCAAGGAAAGAGAGAGCTTCTTCGTAGAGAGAGAGAGAGAGAGAGAGAAGGGGGGTGTGCACCTTCCAACCCCTTCGAGTTCCTTCGAGCGAGTCAACGAGGGGTGAGAGAGAGATAGAAAGAAGAGAAGAAGAGAGATAGAAACTTACTTTCCACCTTTTCCCAACCCCCTCTTCTCTCTCTCTCTCTCTCTCTCTCTCTCTCTCTCTCTCTCTCTCTATCTTTCTATCTCTTCCATCCTCTTCGCCTCATACTTTAGAGTCTTCACGCTGTTAGAACGGCACTCTACCTTTCCGATGTACCTTTCGTTTAAGCTCCAACGTTTAAGACTCTTCGAGCTTTCTGCGAATGCACTCCTGCCTGCCTGCAAGCCTGCAAGTCTGTCTGCAAGCTTGCCTGCCTGCCTGCATGCTTGCTGCTACTTTCTACGAATGGAGGAACTACTCCGCCTCCGTTTAAAATATTTTTTTCTTTTTTCTTTTCCTTCTTTCTTTTTCTTCTTTCTCTCTCTCTCTCTCTCTCTCTCTCTCTCTCTCTCTCTAGTTTTTTCTTTTTTTTTTTCCTTTCCTTTAATGCCATCTCCCGCTAAGTTCAAAGTTTACTTTCACAGCTCTACGAGAAAAGACGACGACACCCTTACAATCCGGGATTATTCCATAAAATAAGTAGAATTAATTATTGTAAGGGAAAAAATTGTATACGGCCGTTAATTATTCAATATTTTCTCCTTCAATTTTTTCTAATCATTGGTTTCGACATTTTTTTCTAAACCGAATCGTAACCAATTCAATCCTATTATTCCTAAAATGAGAAAAATTAATTGTAAGAAAAAATGAATACGGCCGTTAATTATTCAATATTTTCTCCTTCAATTTTTTCTAATCATTGGTTTCGACTTTTTTTTCTAAACCAAATCGTAACCGAATCAATCCTATTATTCCTAAAATGAGAAAAATTAATTGTAAGAAAAAATGAATACGGCCGTTAATTATTCAATATTTTATCTTTCGATTTTTTCTAATCATTGTTTTCTACTTTTTTTTCTAAACCAAATCGTAACCGAATCAATCCTATTATTCCTAAAATGAGAAGAATTAATTGTAAAAAAGAAAAAAATGAATACGGCCGTTAATTATTCAATATTTTCTCCTTCAATTTTTTCTAATCATTGGTTTCGACTTTTTTTTCTAAACCAAATCGTAACCGAATCAATCCTATTATTCCTAAAATGAGAAAAATTAATTGTAAGAAAAAATGAATACGGCCGTTAATTATTCAATATTTTATCTTTCGATTTTTTCTAATCATTGTTTTCTACTTTTTTTTCTAAACCAAATCGTAACCGAATCAATCCTATTATTCCTAAAATGAGAAGAATTAATTGTAAAAAAGAAAAAAATGAATACGGCCGTTAATTATTCAATATTTTCTCCTTCAATTTTTTCTAATCATTGGTTTCGAAGTTTTTTTCTAAACCAAATCGTAACCGAATCAATCCTACTATTATTACCCGAACGAATTTACCTTTTTCTCGTAATTATTTATTCAATTTTTATTTCTTTGCGATATTTCGATGATACGTAAACGTAATCACGGTCCGCATAGACCGATTAAATTATAATTTGTAAGAATCGAAATCGACGGCACGAGTGCATTTTGATTGAAAGGAACCTTCGGTAAAGCAACCACGTTCGACGATTTTCATGGAAGCAAGAGCCTAACGGAAACGTTTCATTCGAAGGGAAGATACACACATTCATCGGCGCACAACGTGTACATATCTCTACTATTCGTGTTTCCACAATGTACATACGCTCGTATGTAAAATACATATGTACACACGCGAGTCTACCGTAGTCCCCCCCCCCTCTCTCTCTCTCTCTCTCTCTCTCTATCCATCTATCTAATGCTTTGGAAATGATTAAAATAACAAAAGTTCCTAAAACGTAGACGTACAGCTTATGAAACGTACGGATAATATCTAATCGATCGAATGTTATCTCGTAAATTATTTTGGGAACATTGAAAGAAAAGCAAAAAAAGAAAAAGAAGAAGAAAAAAAATTCGATCAAAATCTTTACAAGATAATTTCAACGACACCCTGTAATTTTCCTACCGCCGAACGATTTTATATTTGTATTTGTATTTGTATTTGTATTTGTATTTTGTTGTCGAACGTTAAAAAGACGAAAAAAAAAAAAAAACGTACCCATTTTTCACGATCCTCCTTCGAATTCGTTAAAAGTTCGTTTGCCTATCGAATATACTTATGCGATCGCATTTATCAGTTTTTTAAACGAATCAACATTATTATTATTATTATTATTATTATTATTATTATTATTATTATTATTATTATTATTATTTTATTAGTATTGTCCATCCCGTAAAAAATTAATTCCGTCATTGGAAAAATTGGTGTATGTACAACGGTGGTGTAATTTAAAACTAAAAAGAGAGACTCGATTTTCCATTCTCAAGAGAAAGAGAGAAATATATATTTATAGAGAGAGAGAGAGAGAGAGAGAGAGAGGGTCATGACAATTTCTCGCACGATATAAACACGGTTACCGGTACACAAAGGGGACGTAAGTTTAACTAAAAAAAAAAAAGAAGAAAAGAAAAAAGAAAAAAGGTGACGGCCATTCTTACTTCGTTCTCCGTCGCCTAAGGAGCAATTACCTCGTTGTCCAAACGAGACACCTTTTTCTTTTCCTTTTTTTTTTTTTTTTTATTATGGTCGTACGATTGAAATCCTTTGTACCGTCTCGAGCTCTTTAAAAACGTCCCTCGGTTAGTGTTGGTGAGATTCCTTGCGAGCGGGTTATTTTATTTTTTATTTATTTATTTATTTTATCTATTTATTTATTATTTTTCTTCTTCTTTCTTTTTACCTTTTTCTCTTCCTTTTCCTCTTTCACATTTTTATGAGAAAATATTCGACGTACAAAAAGGAATTTTTATTTCACTTCTATCACGGCGTACGCGAAATGATCGATAAACTTGCCTTGAGGATTATACCAATTACTTTTGATTGATGTCTAAACTTAACGTTTAGTAAAATATATATAGAGAGAGAGAGAGAGAGAGAGAATGAGAGAGAAAATAAGCATGGTAAACCTTGTCTTCCATCCTTTTTCTAGAAGATAAAAAATAATAAGAAAAAAAAAAAAATAAATAAATAAATAAAAAGGAACATTTAACGCGTACCCTTAATACCGATTGGAAGGCACAATATTTAGGATAACGAAAATAGACAGGTAGAGGAAGTTGGAAGGAAATCAAAAAAGAACAAATAAAAAAAAAAGAAAAACAGAAAAAAGTATAAAAACAAATGGGAAATGATAATCGGAAGGTGTAAGACGAATTGATAAAATTACACGTCCGTATAGGGTAGCCCTAATAGTTCGTATTAAACGCGTAAACGGGATCGGTGAATTTCGGTGAAGGTTTCAAATGTGGGAAACGCATCTTAACTCCTGCGAAGTCAAATAAAAAAAGGGGCTAGTAGAGGAAAAGAGAAAAATAGAAAAATAGAAAAATAAAATAAAAAAAAAAATAGAAAAAATGTTGTAAGAGCAAAAGCTGGAGTAAAATTTTCATTCGTATCTTTCTCTCTCTAACGCATACAACCCACGCGCGCGCACACACACACACACGCGCACATACGCACGGATACACACAGATACCGAGACTTTCTCTTTGGCGGGCAAGCAAGCAACGCTCGTGGTACTCGTCGTACACACACACACACACACACACACACACGTGTGTGAAAACGTCTGGATAAAAGGGTGTGCGTGGAGGAGAGGAGAGGAGAGGAGAGGAGAGGGATAGGAATAGCTACCATTCGAGTATTATTGCGGTACTGGCTGGTAAAGCTGGTGAGAGTAAAGAGAGGGGTGGGATATATCAACGGTTGGCGTTTATGTGGCGACCAACTGTCGAGTTAATATTCACGCGATTCGGAGCTGACCCCTTCTTTCACCCTCCTCCCCATACTCCTCTTTCTCTCACCCTCTCCACTTCATCATCCCTCTCTCTCTCTCTCTCTCTCTCTCTCTCGCTCACGTTTACGAGGGAAGTCACGTCGACGGCATAGAGAAATTCTCGATTTCCACTTTCATCTCTCTATCTCTATCTCTATCTATCTATCTCTATCTCTATCTATCTCTCTTTCTATGAAACAGATCTTCATCATTTTAACATCTCTTTCGATTTTTCTTCTTTTTTTTTTTTTACCCCCTCTCCTCTTCACGTCCAAAACGTACGTAGACTCGAACGAATTTTTTGATGATCGTCACCCCTCCCCCCTCCTCCCACGCCTAGCGACCCTTCGAAAGCGTCACCAATTTTCAAAATCGATCCTAATTACACGTCGACGTACGATCGCAACGTGAAAATAGACGTACGTAAGTTCAATCGTTTCGTATCGTTCGCACACGCGTTGGAATATTTACGAACAAACGTAAAGTGGGACAACGAAAGTAAAACCGAGGATTAAAACGACGACGTCGTTCCCTTTTACGTGACTCGTCAAGATATGAAATTATTTCGTCTGTTTACGTATATATATTTTGTTTTTGTTTTGTTTTCTTGTCTTTTCTTTATTTTCATTTTGATTACAGCACGCATGGCGCATGGCCCACCCTATGGCATGGCATCGCGGATCCTCGTTACTTGCTTCCTCCTTCTCACAGATTTACTCTACTCTTGTTTCGGTAAGAGACAAATTATACGTAAGTATTCGACGTCGCAAACTTGTCTTTATTCTATCTCTCTATCTATCTCTCTATCTCTCTCTCTCTCTCTCTTTCTCTCTCTTTCTCTGTGCGTTATTTATACGATACTTCCTCCATTTTTTACTCGACTGAAAATAAAGTAAGCAAAAATTGAAGATTTACAGTAACAAACCCGGTAGAGGTTTTCCTTTGTGCTACTGAGAGATGACAGAAATAAATCCTCACCGTCCAGACTACTTTTCTCTCTCTCTCTCTCTCTCTCTCTCTCTCTCTCTCTCTCTCTCTCTCTCTTTTTTCTTCTTTTATTTTCTTTTTTTTTTTTTTTTTTTTAAATTATCTTCTCTCTCGGTTAGTTTCAACTTTCGAGACAAATCGAACGAAATCTTCTTAAAGGCGCACCGCATCGAAACTTTTTGGATAATTTTTTGGAGTGAGTAAAGGGAAAGAGAAAAGAAAGAGAGAGAGAGAGAGAGAAGAGAACGAAAAACGATAAAAAAAATACAAAAGAAAGAAACAATAAGAAAAAGGAAGGGTAAACGTTACGGTTTTATTTTTTTTTCTTTTGATTTTTATTTCTTCCTCGTTTCCTTTCTTGTCCTCCTCGACTACTCGAATCGAAGATCGAGCATCATCCTCTCCTAATAGAGAATCCGATCGATTAATTTCTAAAACGTCTTCGAAAGAAGGGGGTGGGGTGGGGGTGAGGGGTTACGCGAGACGAGAAGTCTCCGTTCTTAATTATTCGATCGATCCCGAAACTGCGAAACTCCAAAGAAAGATCCAAACCAAAGCCGGCGAGGAAGTTCGTGACGTTTGATGGAGGACCAAAGAAACGATCGATATTCTTTTTAACTACAGAGAGAGAGAGAGAGAGAGATAGACAGACAGACAGACAGATAGACAGATAGATAAACGTAGAGATCCTACGAGAGAACGTATTATTTAATTTTAGCGTAGATTTATAATTTTTTTATTATTCTTTTATTTATTTTTTTTTTTTTTTTATTATTTTTTAACGTAGAGAATTTACTTATTGTCGTAGATTTCTAATCGTAAATAAATTATCGATCGTACGTGATCGAACCGTCACACGCAAGCAACGTGGTCAACAAAATTATTTCTCGAACAAGACCAGCTCGTTCGCGTCCACTCTTTAACATAAATGTATCAAAGAGAGAGAGAGAGAGAGAGAGAGAGGGAGGGAGGGAGGGGGATGAAATAAATCTGGATGGAATTCGAATAGTCGAGTGGCTCGGGGAGGGTAGGAGAGGGTAGGAGAGGGTAGGGGAGGGGGTTAAATCGTTATTAATCCGAGCCACGATGGATATTCAACGAAGGATATTAATATGTACGCTGGCACGTGTGACGACGGGAATCTGATTAAATTAGACGACTGAGAGTGAAGTAGGTTCCGATTTGCCAGTTCATACGTACTTCGATTTAAGAGATTATATATTCTCTCTCACTCTCTCTCACTCTTTCTCTCTCTCTCTCTCTCTCTTTCTCTCATACTACCAATCGAAAGTCACGAAATTCTGTTCTTTTTTCTCTTTTTTTTTCTTCTCTTCCCAGCAAGGAAGCATCCCCCTCGTAGTTCTTCCATTTTTTTTCTTCGATCATACGATTCTTCTTTTATTTATTTTTTTTTTCTTTTTTAACGACGAACGCCTTTCACGACGTTGAAAATAGAAATACTTTCGATTCATTCGCGTTCCTACGAGATAGTAATTTTTAGTTATTTTTCTACTGCTTTTTTTCTTTAGTGACTTTTGATTAGATCTATTTTTACCAGTATGAAGTATTCGAGTTCTCTAAACAACAACAACAACAACAACAACAATAATAATAATAATAATAATGATGATGATGATGATGATGATGATGATGATGATGATGATAATTTTTTAGTTCGAATATGAAGTTAATAAAATCGATTTGAAAGTAATTATTAGGATTCGGTTTAGTATGTCGAATACGATTTCACGAATATATCCTTACAAAATATTCGATATTTTTTTTAACGCCGTGATCAACAACAACAACAACAACAACAATAATAATAATAGTAACAAATAATTTCCACGTAAATTGTTAAATAAAAAAAAAAAAAGTAACAAAATAATTAAACGAGTGTTGGCTTTGTTATCGTAAAAAGCAATTAAGATAGGATAATCCAAGTTTTATTAAAACTTGACAGAGACAGAAAGAGAGAGAGAGAGAGAGGATAATCTATTATGCACGAATGATGCAGGTCAAACGTTGCCAAAGTCGGAGATACTGCCGCAGTTTCTGGCACCAATGGAGAACTATACGGTCACTCAAGGCCGTGACGTCTCCTTCACCTGCGTCGTTAATCATCTTCAATCTTACAAGGTAATTGCTTTTGCTTTTGCTTTGCTTAGAACGTCTTAAGTGTGTCGTAAGGTTTAATTAGTTGGTCGATTAAGGCCGGACAGGGCCGAAATCGTATAAGTAAGATGCGCTGGCCTAAATCGCGTTTCCGTAAATACACGACGTGCTTCAGAGACGGATCGCGCATTATCCATAATAGCTACCCCACATGATACTATTTATATGTGTTTATACGTGTGTACTACCAGTAGTACAGTAGTAGTAACGTAGACACTCTAACACTAAATCTAATCTAATCTATGGATGCGAATAGTTACCGTGTTAGGAGGATATGCACGAGAGAGAGAGAGAGAGAGAGAGAGAGAGTAAACAGTAAAGAAAGAGAGAAATAGAAAACGGATGCGTTTGTGATATCGACGATTTGAAAACAAAAACAAAAACAAAAATATATATATATATATAATTTTTTGTTTAGTTCATATATATATATATATATGAAAAAAAAGAAACAAGAGGGTGGTAAAAACCTATATATATATAAAAAAAAAAAAAAAAAAAAAAGAAAGTAATTCACTTTGTGGAAGAAGTCGGAGTTCGATTGCACGTTCGAATCGACAACATTGCTTCTCAAAGTGTACAACAAGATCGAGCTGAAAGGAGGGTGGTGATGGTGGTGGTGGTGGTGGTGGTTAGAGGGTAGTAGGTGGAGATTCGAAGAGGTTAGTCGGGCCAAACCGTACTTTCGAGGAACGTAAAGAACACGGGAATGAGGAGAAAAGTGTAAAGGGATGTGAAGGGAAAGAGGGTTGGGAGAAAAAAGGAGGTCGAAAAAGAAAAAGCACGAATCGATCTCGCACGCACAAATATAAGAGATCCTAATGGTTGCACAAGTTTAATGAATTTAATCGTCGTATCTTATTATTCGTTAATTACGTTCTCTGTAATGTTTTTGATTTCGAGAAAGATCGAGACTAAAAATCGAAATATTTTTTTGCTGGGTAGGAAGGAGAGAGAGAGAAAATTTCAACCTATAACGAGGTAGCATTCTACATCAATCATTGGATTTATTAAAAATTTGTTGTAAGATTCCGTACTCACGAAAGCGTTTTCAAGTTTTATCGGGAAAGGGGGATATGTATTAACGAATGTATCGATTCGACATCTGGTAAAAATCAAAATGTTTGGGACGTACGTAAACGAGAGTGTGGTCGTGTCGTTGCAATTTTATATATATATATTTATTTCTTTTTCTTTGTTTCTTTCTTTCTTTTTTTTAATCCGAAGAGGAAAAGTTTTAATTAAAAAATGGTTATATGTGTTTGCACGGGCGTATATATCGCGAAAGCGTACAACAACCCTTTTCGCGGATTCCATTTGAACGAAATATAACGTTTGACTAACGGGCAAAGGAGGAATATTTGAAATTTAAAACGAGCGTGCGACACGCGAGAGATTATATACATCCTACGTTGGATTGTTTACCATCAAATTTTTCTACGCTTTATAATCCCCGACGTGAAACGGATCGACAAAATTAAAAAAAAAAAAAAAAAAAAAAAAAAAAAAGGATAGAACGTACTTCTTCGATCGGGTCGTCTAAATTTTTGGTGGGAGGAAGAAGAAAGAACAAAAAAAGGAAAAAAAAAAGGAGAGATGAAAACGAAAGGAAAAAGAAACGACAAATTTCCTGACTCGTGTCATTCGTTTTATTTATCATTCATTCGCGAGAGACACACCATTGGTTAGGATTCGACGAAATTTTAATCTACTGTATCATGTTTGTGTACATTCGCGTGTTTGTTTGTTTCCATACAATCAAAAATCATAAAACGTGAAATTGTTGATACTGACACTGATGACGACAAGTATACACAATATTATACTATTTGTGCTAGAATTAATTTGCGTTTTATATGAATTTCATAGAAAAACAAACGTCATACCTCGTCAATTTTTTGACGAATAACCAAAAATTAAGATTCAAAAAATACACGTATATTCGAGCGTGCGTGCGCGTGTGTGTGTTTATTTGAAAGTTGGATGACGTTATAAGAAGGGTTTAAAAATTCGTCGTTCTATTACAATATATTATAGATCTAATTATATATCTGATGGTTTAAAAATTTTAATTCTATTAACGATTGTATGAGTGTTTGTTGGTTGATGGAACATTGGTAAATACTTTTTACGAGAACCCAGACGCGATATTTCTTTCGCCATTACCTCTCTGTTTTCCTGTTTTTGTTTAAAAAAAAAAAAAAAAAGAGGGAGAGAGAGAGGACGAGGAGAGGGGAATGGGAAAAAAATAACCCTTTAACTAGCGCTGCTACCCATTTTTCTAGCGTTTCCTAAGTAGAAGCCAAAAAACCATGCGATTGTTCACACTCTCTCTCTCTCTCTCTCTCTCTCTCTCTTTATCTCTATCTATCTTTCTCGACTCCCTTTTTTAACTATTCAGCTTTTAACAGCAATATGCGGCACGCTTTACACCATTTATCCTGAATGGCTCTCGTTACTTGTTGTTGGTACGAAGTAACGAGTCATACAATTTGCTTTTCGTTCGAGTGTTTTAAGGGAAGAGTATTTGCTTGTAAAAAAAAAAAAAAAAAGAACGAAAAATAAATACACCATGACCTCTATTCCCATTATACATATGTGCAAAAAAAAATATATATATATATAATTATTTGTTTATTTAAATCTCTACGTAATATATATATATATATATATATTAGGTGTAGTAAAAAGAAATCCATTATTTTTCCAATAGTTTTCATGCAAAAATAAATGGATTTCGTTTTGCTACACCTAATATATATATATATATATTTTAAATATATATATATATATATATATATATATATATATATATATATATATATATATATATATTTAAAAGTGTAATTTCGAAACTTAATCAACGTTTTAGTACACGTATAACCCCCCGCCCCTCCCCTCCCACCATAAAGGTACCGCCATAAAGATGTTTCTATCGTATTAACTCGGAACACGTGAAGGAATCATCTCGTAATCTTTTTTTTTCTACCATCCAACAGATCGCCTGGATAAAATCGGACACGAGGGCTATCTTAGCTATTCAAGGTCACATGGTGACCCATAACGCACGGCTCTCGATAACCCATAACGGGCATAACACCTGGAAGCTTCACGTGAGCAACGTCCAACCGAACGATTCCGGGACTTACATGTGTCAGATTAATACGAATCCCATGAGGAGTCAGGTTTGTTTGGGAAAAAAAAAAAAAAAAAAAAAGAAAAAATAGAGATAAAAAATCGATCAAACGTTTCGAACAGAATGAACGTTTCTTACTTTTTTATTTTTCTTTTTTTTTCTTTTTTTCGTTTTTTCTCTCTCTCTCTCTCTCTCTTTTTCCGGTCGAGCTTTGCCCCGCTATTGTTTGAAACTTTTTCTCCCGTTGGAGAATCTCCATTATATATTTATA
Organism: Dolichovespula saxonica; assembly: GCA_911387935.1. Taxonomy (NCBI): domain Eukaryota; kingdom Metazoa; phylum Arthropoda; class Insecta; order Hymenoptera; family Vespidae; genus Dolichovespula; species Dolichovespula saxonica. The sequence continues at coordinate 962,924 of OU426999.1, forward strand.
AATGGAGAATGTCGGGATAAAGTACGGTGGTTATGTTATCGCATACGCTGGCTCGATATTTTTTCTTCCATAAAAATTCCAATGGACCGTTGGTTTTAGAGATAACCGTATAAATTTTAATAAACTCCAAACGGTATTATGATTTCCTTCAATAAAAAAAAAAAAAAAAAAAAGAAAGTAAGTAAATATACGTCGCGTATGTACAGTTAAATATTTTGCTTTCGATCGTTTATCGAGAGGATAAATGTAAGAAGGATAATAAAGATGAGTGGGGTCTCTTCTCCTCCTTCTTACATCTACGAATCATTCGGATCATATATGATCCGGCTTTTTGAAAAATTTCTAAAGAACTGTCCCTCTTACACACGGAAATAAATACACAGAGAAAGAGAGAGAGAGAGAGAGAGAGAGAGAGAGAGAGAGAGAGAGAGAGAGAGAGAGAGAAATTTCTATCGAGTCCTTTACCGGTATTATAATATTTATTTATATTCAGATTTAGCTAGATTCGATATTAAAAAAAAAAATGAATATAAATTTTGATTTCGCTAGATTATAAATAATGAATATAAATTTTGATTTAGCTAGATTATAAATAATGAATATAAATTTTGATTTAGCTAGATTAATGATAAGTTCAGCTAACTAATCATAGATTAATAAATAATGAATATAAATTTTGATTTAGCTAGATTCGGTATTAAAAAAAAAAAAAAAAAAAAAAAAAAGGAAAGAAAAGAAAGAAAAACCGGAGCTTAATGGTTTAAAATCTCGACCGAGGAATCGCAAGAGGCGAGTCGGGGTAGTTTGAATAGAACGTATGTACGATACGAAAGGGAGGAAGAGTAGACCGCACGTAGGGTAGTAACAAACAAGACGGACCCTTTTATTAGCTATCGTATAATTTTTAGTAGTAGTAGTAGTAGTTGTAGTAGTGGTAGTGATATACGGTAGTGAGTCCAGTAACTAACGTTTGCACAGACGGGTTACATGAAAATAGTGACACCACCCGATATCATGGATCTCGACGACTCGGCCGACCTTTTAACGACTAAGGAGAGCAACGATTTACGATTACGATGCCGTGCCACAGGGTCACCGAGACCTACGGTCACCTGGCGGAGGGAGGACGGACGTGAAATTACTCTGAGGAACGAGTTTGGTGTTAAACGAGGTATAAATATATCCTCTCTATCTAGTCTTCTTCTCTTGCTTTCCCTCTCCTCATCTCTCCTCACCTTCATCCGTCGTTTTACAAACGTACATATATATATACATATATATATATATATATATATTTTTGTTTATTTATATATATATATATAGTTTTTTTTTGTTTATATATATATATTTATAAACTTTTTGTTTATATATATATATATATATATTTATAAATTTTGTTTATATATATATATATATATATATATATATATATTTATATATATATATAGTTTTTTTTTTGTTTATATATATATATATATATTTATTGTTTATATATATATATATATATATATTTATATATATATATATATAGTTTTTTTTTTGTTTATATATATATATATATTTATATATATATATATAGTTTTTTTTTTGTTTATATATATATATATATATATATATATATATATATATATATATATATATAGAGAGAGAGAGAGAGAGAGAGATACCGGGATGATACATTTTTATCATAGATGACGTATTCCCGCTTTACAAGATCGAACGAATTTACTGAAATAAAGGAAAAAAATAAAAAGAGAGAGAGAGAGAGAGAGAGAGAGAGAGAGAGAGAGAATGCATAAAAATGCATTTGTTGAATCCGTCGTATACAAAAATTATCCGAGGAAATCAATGACGTTCCGAGCCCGAGCCGCGTGTCACGTCATTAAATCGTAACAATAATCTTTATCGACACTTTACCCATCGATCCTCCTCTCCCTCTCCCTCCCTCTCCCAATGCTTGGTTTCGATCATTATCGAAAGTCCCGCGTACCGCGCGCGAATCCTTCAAATACAAAAACGAAACAAAATAAAACAAACAAACAAATAAATGAATAAACAAAACTAAAAAAAAAAAAAAAAATGTCATAATACACAGTTCACTCGGAATTCAATCGTTCGAATCATCGTTAAATTGTATTTCCTTTTTCATTTTTTCTTTTTTTTACTTCGCGATGCGACGTTCGATTCTTTTTTCATTTTTTTAAACGATAAAAATTTCTCCATTCGGTTTTCACGAGAGTGTAAAAAAAGAGAGCGAGAGAGAGAGAGAGGGAGAAGATAAAAAAAATAAATAAAAAATAAAAAAGAGAGGGGGCGAGGGAGTGGGGAAAAGGGACGGACGAGGCAAACGACGACGTGATAGATTTGCGTCGACAATATATTTTCCATGTAGTCATCATCGTCGAGAACTTTTTTACGAGTGTAGCGATGAAAAGGGCCGAATACTAATACCACTACTACTCTGGCAGAGGTTGCGACGATGTCCCAGCAGAAAAGCAGCAGCCACCACCACCCCCTCACCCCCTCACCCCCACCCATCCGATTAGCCTTTCTAACAGTGAGTGATGGATGTTGACTTTACATATATTTCCTCTCTGCCAAGCCCATCGACTACTATACTACTCTTCCTTCCTTCCCTCCCTCCTTCCCTCCCACCCTCCCTCGCCTATCCGATTGCAATATTCAATGTGTACATTGCTGCGTCGCGAGTGTGTTGTATACCAGGGGCTAGTGTGTTATATATCTACATCTAACACAACCAACCAACCAACCAACCAACCAACCAACAACCAGCGCGATTCCCGCGATTTTTCCTTTTAAAATCCATCGACGGTATACAGCGCGTAAATGTCTTTATTGGTTTGTCCATCGTTCCGAGTGCTTCTTCCTCCTCCTCCTCCTCCTCCTCCTCCTTCATCCACAAAACCTTTTTTTCTCAGTTCCCTGACGCGCGGGAAATATACTCTATCCATCGTTTTGCCCCTTTCCCCCTTGTCCCTCTCCGCTAAGAGGGAGAAGTGATCAATCCGAGTGGTCGCATTATTTTTACGAAACTTTTTTCATCTACGGGCATACACGTATCTCGAATATGGCGTGGAAGATAAAAGAAGTAAAAAAGAATAAATATATAAATATATAAATAAATATATAAATATGTAAAAGTTGCTAATTTCGCAAGGGTTCGAAGAATTATTTATTTATTCATTTATTTATTCATTTATTTATTCATTTATTTATTTATTTTTGTGTGTATATATTATATATATATTATATTTATAATATAATTATAATATTATATTTATATATATATATATATATATTTTATTTGTGTGTAAATATATATATTATATATTATATTTATAATATAATTATAATATTATATTTATATATATATATAATATATATATTTTATTTGTGTGTAAATATATATATTATATATTATATATTATATATATTTGTAATATAATTATAATATATATATAATATTATAATTAATAATATTATAATATATATTTATAATATAATTATAATATTGTATTTATATATATATATATATATATATATATATATATATATATATATATAGACACACACGGGCACTGTTAAATCGTTCAAAAATTTATTTTATCAACAGCTTAACGCGTTTCATTAACCTATACACGATATACCTAGAGGAGGACCTCTTAACATTGAATAATAATAATAACAATAATAATGATAATAATAATGAAAAAATAAATAAATAAAAAAGAAATTATATTCCCAAGTACAATCCTACGAGGGCGAACGACTGCACTTGGCGGGGATCTTACGGCAAGAGATGGGCTCGTACCTGTGCATAGCATCGAACGGTGTGCCACCAACTGTCAGCAAAAGATATCACGTCAGCGTTCGATGTAAGTTGTGTGCGAGAATTGAGGGTGTGTTCGTGCGCGTGTACGTGTGTGGTAGGAAACGCAAACGATCGATTACGACTCTCCGTGATTAAAGTCGAACACGTTCGATTGATCGATCTTTAGTTCGACTTCTTAACATTACTCTTTTACAGTTAAACCATTGATCAAGGTTACGAATCAATTGGTAGCCGCACCGACGAATAGCAACGTAGTACTCCAATGTTACGTCGAATCTTCGCCCAAGGCCACGAACACCTGGTACAAGGACAACGGTGAGTATCGTTCTTCGAGTGAACGACACAACGTCGAACGTGTGTCCGTTTGTATAAAAAAAAAAAAAAAAGAAAAAATGAAACGAACAAACAAAGAAAACAAATGTTCTTATAGGAATGAAACTTTTGATCAACGACAAGCACAACTTGACTGAGTTCGCGATAAACGATTACGCGTATCAATTGAATCTTACGATCAAACGACTGAGCCGAGAAGATTTTGGTAGTTACATTTGTTCGGCTGAGAATCCGTACGGGAAGGCGGAGGGTACGATAAGACTTCAAGGTAAAGTAACCTAAATCATAATAAACGCGCACACATTCATATACATATACATACATACATACATACATACACACACGTACGTTTGTCAGAGAGACGGGGTTTCGAATAAATAAGTAGATATTCGCGAGAGCGTTAACGCAAGGGTCTGAGGGATTCACAGTAGCTTATCGTTCTAAAAAAAAAAAAAAAAAATAAGAAAAATGAAGAAAAAAAATCGCATCGATTCGGAATCTCGATCTCGATGACCCTAAAAAAAAAAAAAAATAAAAAAAGAAAAAAAAGGTCCAACTTTTCTTCGCGAATCCAACACACGTGCGTTCTATTAAACTACTTCGGGGGAAACAAGGACGATAGAGATGGAAATAGACGGATGGATAGATGGATATAGAAAGAGATAGAGATTTTTCCATAAAACCCTTACAGAGTTGCATCTGTCGAGGACGACGGTTCCAACGACGGTTCCGACGAGGACGACGACTCGCAATACCGTATCCGTCGAGTGGCAGCAAAACTGGAGAAAGCAAATCGAGAGGAAGACAGGAAAGAAGTATTCGTACGAGTTAGGACGAGAGATCCTCGTAGGTGGTACGAATTCGACGCAGAGAAATGTCCTAAGTTGGACACACACCAACACCACCATCACACCGATCTCTGGAAGAAATAACTCCAACTCACTGCCAAGTGTCGTCCTAGCGAAGAATTCTAAAGTTTTATCCTCCCCATCCTCCTCTTCATCCTCTTCATCCTCTTCATCCTCTTATCCAGCGCCAGCACCTGCGCCAGCACAATCCGCACCGACCCAGCTCGACGCACAGAGCGACGCTACCAGCACGCGTTATTTTCGATCGGTTCATCATCTTCATCTGACCCTCGTCGTAATTCTCCTCTTCGCGATGACCTCGTCCTATTGAAGATTACTATCGAAAAAAAAAAAAAAGAAAGAAAAAAAAAAACTGAAAAATTTTCACCGGGTTTTCGATTGAAACAAATACTTGTAGACTTTACGAAAATCCTAACTAATTTCCTACTTGATTGATTCTTTGTTTCTCTCTCTCTCTCTCTCTCTCTATCTCTCTCTCCTTTATTTCTTTCCTTCTTAGTAGAAAGTTACGATGCACCGAACTAATCGCGATTCGTGCTTCGGTATAGATAGAAAAACGAAACGATAAAAAGAAAAACATTTTTATGACAATAACGATAGCTCTGCTGGAAGGGGGGAGGGGGAGGAAGCCCCCTCCATCGTGCGATCAGTCTTATTTACTTCCGGTTAAAAACAAAAAAAGGGCTCCTCCCCTAACCCCTCCACCGTTTCCTTCGTTCTGATACAAAATTCTTGATATTCTTATCGTCCGTAAAAGAAGAAAAAAATTAAAATAAAAAGAGCCTGGCTGTCCCCCGAACTTTTTGTCTCCTATAATGACGACACAACGGTCTGTCTGTTTACCTGTCTGTTTACCTGTCTGTTTACCTGTCTCCGATTATTTATTTCGTTTCGTCGTATTAACGAGGAACACGACAATTACGTGCTAACTTAAGTATATATATATATATATATATATATATCAAAATTTGATATAATGAGATCAATTATTATCCACTCTACTCTATGTATATAACGCATGACAATAAATGTTGTTTGTATTATATATATATATATATATATATATATATATATATATATATATATATACATATAAATATATATATATATATATATATATATATATATGTCACGCGATTCGTACGATATTTCTCTGTCGCGAAAGAGAGAAAAAAAAAGAACGAAAAGGAAAGAAAAGAAAAAAAAAACAAAACAGAGAAATTACATTAGAAAATTTAGAAGGATCGTGATTATGACAAAGTGTCCGGATGTTTCGGAGGACAGATGATAACGTTATCACATCTGTCCCGTCCATTGAAACGAGGAACGAGATTGGTGAAGTGCAAGATACACCAACACCACACGCATCATCGTGCTCGATAATTGTTATTAAAAATATTCAGTCGGTCTTGCGATCTCTTCGTAGCGACAAAGTTTTGAGAGACGCGTAAAGAGTGTAAGAGAGTAAGAGTAAGAAAGAGAGAGTGCAAAAAGAGAGAGAAAAAATGAGGTACTGTTTCTTCTACTTCTTCCTTCTACTCCACGTCAGCCATTTATTCGGATATGCCTCGTCGTCCGAGGAATCTTGTCGAACGATAACGTCGGCAATGGCGAGAACGGTGACCTTCGATTGCACGGAATTGAAAACTTTACGAGAACATTTGGACTCGGCACCGAGCAATACGACGAACATAATCGTTTACGGATCTAATCTTATCGATATAGCGGGGTAAGAGGCATAACATAATCTTTTTGTACAGCAATGTCGCGCAGTCAAGGAAAGCTAATTACTCTTGCGTACGAATAAACACGTGATTGTGAGAACATTTGTTCGTTCATTTGCTTTTTGTTTTTATTCGAAGACAAACCTTCGTCAGATTCGGCGGAACACTGCGAGTATTGGATCTCCACGAGGATAATATCGAAGTTTTGGATCGTCAGGTTTTCGCCGGATTAATAAATTTGAACGAGCTCATCCTATGGGGTAATAAATTGAAATGGGTGACCAGCGATTGGTTCGTAAATCTGTACAATCTACGTACCCTCGATCTGTCCTTCAATCGTATCGAGACAATCGATTACAACGTCTTCCCGTTCCTACCAAGGGTGGAAAACTTTTACGTAGACTATAACGAGCTGAAGGCAATAGACTTTAATATGTTAGTTTATATGACGAGCCTGAAAAAAATCAAGTTCGGTAAAAATCCTTGGGATTGGGGGTAAGTGTGAGAGATTGAAGGAGCGAATAACAACGATTGCGCCCTTGCACGATCGTCGTGTTAGGTGAATTAAGGATTGATAATAAAAAAAAAAAAGAAGAAGAAGAATTATAAAAAAAAATTCAAGTTCACCGACGTACTTCTTCTTTTTCTTTGTTTTTTTTTTTTTTTTTTTTTTTTTTTTTTTCTTTCTATAGATATCGCGTTCTGCTAACGTGGCAAATGGAGAATCGTAACGTCGATTACTCCAGCGAATGGGACGATTGGAATTGGATGAGCAACGTGATAAAAGATTGCACGGAAAGTGGCGAGGGTGTAATACCAAACGATACCGTAATCGATTGCGCTGTCAGGAAACTGTTGGACTTTACGTACGATACTTTGCACTTCTCTCCTATTGGACGGGCAAACGATGTTGGATGCGCTCCGGAAGCAAGGAGATTGATAAGCTGCGCAAGACCGAGTAACAATACCGTTGGAAATACGGATTATCAAACTATACGTATGATCCTTCAAGATTATCATAGAATATTAATTCCGATGATACGAGCTCACGGTGCATTAAGTTATAATTCCGATCTCTGATTGTAATATTTTATATATTTAAATATATATATATATATATATATATATATATATATATATATATATATATATATATGTATGTATGTATGTATACGTATATAAAAATGTAACTATATATAGTTAAAAATATTATTCGAATAAATAAATAAATATAAATATATATATATATACATATATATATGTATTGATAATCGTTAAAAAAAATACAATCTATAATATCAATGAATCAATTTTTATCATTAATTAATTTCCATATATATATACATATATATATATATGTATTGATAATCGTTAAAAAAAATACAATCTATAATATCAATGAATCAATTTTTATCATTAATTAATTTCCATAAATATATATATATATATATATATCTCGTAACACTTTAGAAATATACACACACACACACACAAAAGTTTGTCGTACTTCTATGTTAGTAGCAATCGTTCGTATTCCATAATATATATATATATATTCTACTAACATAGAAATACGACAAACTTTTGTGTGTGTGTGTGTGTATATTTCTAAAGTGTTACGCGATCCTTAGACCACCTTCGACTAATTGATAATGACACGCGAATAATAAATTTGTGTAGTTTTGTTTTGTCCCTTTTCATCCCGTTTTATCCCCACCATCGGGGTCTTACCATTCTCGTTTCGTGTTGTCACAAAGACGATAACTCTCTCTCTCTCTCACTCTCTTTCTCACTCTCTCTCTCTCTCTCACTCTCTTTCTCACTCTCTCTCTCTCTCTCTCTCTGTTTACTTCCGCGCATGCTCCGTTTCTTTTCATCGTTCGCTTGGTAGTGGAAGACGACGACAAATGAACTCGATACGTAAACAGTGACAGAGTAGGATGGATGGTGGGAGAGAGATAGATATAGATAGATAGAAAGAGAATGAGAGAGAGAGAGAGATACGAATAAACAAGTTTATTCGGAGGACTGTTAACCGTATTGTTGAAACGTTTTCGCGTTAACAACACAGTCGAGGAAATGTCAATCTAATTTCACTAACCTTTTCAAAACTATTTTATCATCTTATTCGCGATCGCATAGCTCAGTAAAATTTGTCGATTCTACCATAAATTTAATTACGAATCATAACAACGGTATCATCCCGAATAGGTTTTTATAATATATTTATCGACGATGACGTCCTGCTGTAAAGGTGATCAAAGAGAAAAATAGAATTTAATACAAATCGATTACATCGAATTGTGCGTAAAGGTTACTCTAACGCGAAACGTGATACGACTTACGTGCTGAATACAGGATTTAATTGCGATCATCATCATCATCCTCCTCCTCCTCCTCCTCCTCCTCCTCCTCCTCCTCCTTCACCACCTCCTCCTTCTCATCCTCAGTCTTCTCTGATCGTAAAAATTCGGACACTCGATGGACGACGACGTCCAATGAAGATTCGTATACGACGTTCCGAGACGGTTGAATTTTTGAAGGAAAATATTGCTTGCGCTTATCAATCCGAAAGGGATCAACAGGATTGGCCACCGGACAGGATAAAATTGTGGAGGGACGGTCATTATTTGGAAAATAATCGTACCCTGTCAGATTACAATTTAACGTCCGACGATACGATCATCATGCAATTGAGTTTTTCTTAATGACTGATACTAGACAAACGCATACCAACAATTGATTCGCAATAACATTTATTTATTAATGTTATAGGATGTCTATGTTTAAGAAAAAAAAGGAGAAAATTAACATGAAAATTAATATTGTATTTCCCTATGTTATTCCCAACACCACTACATTATTATCTTATCGATTTATAACGTGTAACATATAAATGTCAAGTATAAAGAAATTAAATTGACGTTCACACTTGAAAAGTGTCGGCTTACATTAAAAATATTTTATGTAAATCAAATACCTTATATAATTCGGTTTCACTCGAGGAATAAAGCGATTGGATATTTTACATTTATAATCTTGGTTTTATATAAACTATATATATATATATATATATATATATATATATTTATATCTATATATATATATATATATATATATATATATATGAATATAATTAAATGCAAGATAAAAGTTCCTCGAGGGGAAAAAAAAACGTGGATAAAAAAGTGAATTGTTTAAAAAAAAAAAAAAAAAAAAAATATAAAAAAGAAGGGAAAAAAAATAAAGCAGATACTTTCTCCAGTTGGAGAGATTCAGCAATCTTGCAAACATACACACACACACACACACACATATATATTTTTTTGTTTTTTATAATGGTCTATTTCTTATATTATGAACTTCTCACGTTAACAGTGAATAACTAATTAAGAGTGAATTTATATATATATATATATATATATATATATATATATATATATATATATATATATATATATGTATATGTATATCATATAAAACAACGATAAGACATTGGCATTTCAGTATAAATCTAACTTAAGAACATTCTACGTGGATGATTAGTGATTACTGTAAATACATTCAGTTGTGATCAAAATTAATAATAAAACACATTATTTGTCATGGCACCACCACTTCCCCCACCACCGAAGTAAATAACGATTCTCACCTATAAACACATTTTTAAAAATTCAAGCGGATCCATTTGCAAAGCGATATGCCGATCGATCAATTTGTTTTCAAATACATTAAAAAAAAAAAAAAAAAAAAAAAAGAGAGAGAAAGAAAAGGAAAAAAAAAGAAAAAAAAATCCCCTCATAAAAAGTTTCTGTCCTATATAATTTTTCGACGTTCGATCTTGATAAAAATCAAGATATCATTATCATTATATCATTATTTGTATGTTTCGTCGGAAGGTAAATAAAAAAAAATTTGCGATATAATATGCAAAATGTAAAATTCGTAATCGCTTTAAGATTATTCCAACGTGCGAATATTATCTGGATCCAATTTTAGTATCTAATGATCGAGTTTTAGTAGCCAATCAAAAGGAGAAAAAAAAAATAAAAAAAAAAAAAAACAAAGAAGAAAAAATCGATCTTATTTGGAAGATCTCACTTTCGGCCGTAATCAAATGATTAATTCTTCCACCGTAGAATTTCTACGAGGCGCACTTAACCGATCAAAGTGAGGATATTAAAAACTTTCGTTATTAAAAGTTATTGTACAATTGTTGTTCGTCAAATGTAAAAAACGGCATCCTTTGGGTCCCATCGAATTCCTCGCTTTGTTTCGTGTATTCCTGCTGCCCTACGTCCGGCACGGCTGTGAGATTGAAAAAAAAAAAGAAAAAAAATAAAAAAAAAAGAAAAAGAAAAAAAAGAAAAAAGAAATAGATAATAATGACAAACAAATAAGTAAGTAAATAAATAAATAAATAAGTAAATAAACGTGTAATTAAAAGTAGCATAATAATAATAATAATAATAATAATAATAATAATAATAATAATAATAATAAAAAAGAAAGATAACGACAAAATTAAGATCAATTTACGTGAACGATTAGAAAATACTTACCGGTATTGTTCAATGATTTAGACAAATAATGATACATCTTTAACGACGTCGTACTGATTGCTTTATGTTTCGTAGGCATTATATCACCGTGATACTCCAGAAGCGTGGTGTGTGCTTTGAAAACGGTTATCTGCGAACGGAGAGAGATAGAAAACAAAAATTTTCACTGATGCGACATCGCTATAGTAATTATTAAAAAAAAAAAAATAAAAAAATAAATAAATAAATAAATAAAAATAAAAAAAAAAAAAAATAAAAAAAAATGCAAAGGAATACGCGTGCACGATGCAACGTAGAGATGGATTCGTTGGTTTCGAGAAACATCTACGCAACCAACACAACAAACTTTATTATATCTAATTCGCTGAAACCTTCTTTAAACCCCACCTCCCTCCACAATCTCACTAAAAGTTTCTCGAATTACTTTATTACTTGGAAAACGCGAACGAAATCAACCCAAGAAATCGAAAACTTATTAGCCACACACACACACACACACACACATACACAACGCAGAGACAGAAACACGCACACACGCAACGCAATCGCAATGTATCGCAGTCAAAGAATATAATATCTCAAGGAAGAGAATATATGAAGTGGTTTTTTTTTTCTTCTTTTCTTATTTCTTTTTCACGACCAGAGACGTAATCGAATATACACAGGTACGTACGTACATATGTATGTACAATTCGTAAAAAGAAGAGAAGTCGATAGTCTCTCTCTCTTTTTCACCCCCCACGCCCTTTTCTTTTTTGTTTTTTTATCCAACCAGATGGCCGAGAAAAGAGTGACGTGTGTGCTCGTTGGAAGAAGAAGAAAAAAAAAGAGAGTAACAATTAAGCGACGTTCTCTTTTCTCATTTACTCTCTCCTCCTTCTTTTCGTCAGAATTCTCTCTCCCTCTCCCTCTCCCTCTCCCTCTCCCTCTCCCTCTCTCTCTCTCTCTCTCTCTCTCTCTCTCTCTCTCTCTCTCTCTCTCTCTCTCTCTCTCTCTCTCTCTCTCTCTCAATTTTCAACTTTTTTACGATTTACAATTTCGCAAGGTTATTTCGTGTAAACCGGGTATATATATATATGTACGTATGTATATATATATATATATATATATATATATATATATATATATATATAGATAGATAGATAGATAGATAGATATAGATATATATATATATATATATATATAAATATAGATATAGATATATATATATATATAAATATATATATAAATATAGATATAGATATATATATATAAATATATATATAAATATAGATATAGATATATATATATATATATATATATATATATATATATGGGTTTTTAGATATATATATGGGTTTTTGAAACTTTTACCCCGTATCCTAATCGAGATCCACACAAAAACCAGTAGACAAAAAATATAAACCAAATCAAAACGGTTAATGCAGATTGAATGGACACTGCATCCCTAGGTACTGCGAACTATTCACAAAGGAAATCACCAAAAAATAAAAAAAAAAACTATATATACATTAAAATCGAATATATCAAAGTCGCAAAATCGATAAATAATCAAAATATCTTTCCACGCACATTCCCACGAAGTATTTCTCGAGTCCAAACAAACACACACAACATCTCGTTGGTATTATTACAATTGAATTATTATTATTATTATTATTATTATGATTTATTTGGCTCACCTTACAAATGAAGCCCGGCTCGTCGAGTGCTCTCCAACATTCGAAGGAACACATCGCGCCTAACTTCTCCTTAACCAAACTTTGCAAGGCGATGACGTGGGCCGTACCCTTGTTACTGTTTTCCTCGTAAACCTCCGGTAATGCTTGGAGATAGTAATTCTTCGACAACAATGGCTTGAAACGTGCGTTTCTACCGGTCGTAGCGGCCTCGTTAATACATTTCTGCCTTTCCAAGAGTTTCGAGGCGCAAATCGGTTTAGCCCAACGTATCTCCCAACCTTCTTGCTCGACGATGCTGTTATTCTCTGAAGGTTTTGCCCCCCCCCCCCAACAAAAAAGAAATAAACACACGCGCACACGAATATTTCGTAAGTCCGAGTTAGAATTAGAGAAACCCACGACTCGAGTAACTTTTAAAAGGTAGGACTAATACTACCACTATTAACTATTATTATCGACGTAAAGATTCGTAAAAAAAAAAGAAATTTTTTTTTTTTTTTTTAATTTATTAACAGGTTCCGTGCCAAGTGTATCATCGGTGGTACATTGACAGACATATTTATTTAATGCCCCGAAAAAAATATATATATTTCTACTATAAGATCGAGACATTATAGAAAATGCAGTATAGAACGAAGTACATATAAGTTAGTTTAATTGTTATATTTACAATAAATTAATAATTACGCGTAATGGTTAGTTTAGTCGAAATATCAAATGGCCTGAAAGAAAAGTCAGGCAAAAAGTAGGGCTTGGCACGGAACGTGTTAACCAAAAAATTTACGTGTAGGTACCGTACGTATATATTTATTTTTATTATCATATAAAAAGTACACACCGTCCCTCGATTTACGCGAAAAATCTTTCATACGCGAGATCATATTTTACGCGATCGCATATAACGACGTCGTATATACGAGCTTCGAGATAAAATAATATTTTATATATCGTATTAAAAATTATTGATTTGGTTGTTAAGTGACGTTATAAAAAGCGATCGATTCGAAATGCTTCCTGGAATGCAACACAGCCAACGGATTAAGTGCAAACAGGCAATACAATATCGTTTCGAAGACGATCTTTTTTCGAGAGTTTGAAACGGGGATGATTGCCAATTTAAACGAGCGTGACACATTAACGACTCTTTACCAGAAAAAGGAAAAAAAAAAAAAATAGAAAACATCGAATCAAAAAAAAAATATTGAATCACTCCGAACCAATCCACCTCCCCTTCCACCTTTTTTTTACCAACTTTTATCTCGAATATTTTTCCTTTTATACCGAAAAAAGAAAGATTCGATTAAGACGATTTTCATGCCGCGTAAATTTAGGGAACGATAGTGTGGTGTAGTGTAGCGAGTTATTTAATTTTTTTTATAGAGGATATTGATGTGTGGACTCACGCGACATCATGTCCATTACTTTCTGTGCGGCCTGTCGTGATTCGTAATGTATAAAGGCAAAATGATTGATTTTTTTCAGCTTCAATACAGGCACGTTCGTCGACTTTTGAAATATCTCCTTGACCTTTTGCTGGGGCATATTTAACGACAAATTCCTTACGAATAACGCAGTAACCTATATTTATATATATATATATATATATATATATACATGCGTGGATAAATTAATTCGTATTCGTTTAAGCGACATAACATTTTCAAATTCGCGGCATATAATTCGAATTCCCCTGAGATACGGACCAATAGCAATGCACCTTTCGTACTGCACATAAAATGGCGGTGTACTATAGAATATGGCGGAGTCCCCGATGGGAACGAATTTCTAACGATTGCATTATATTACATTCTAACGACCGAGAGAAAAGGAAGAGGATAAAAAGAAGGATTAACGCGTCGAAGGACGACAAAGGACGAATCCGTAAAGATACTTTTCCCTCTTTGTGGAAGGAAATTTATATTCTTACGAGTGTTGCAAATCGATCGCGGAGGTTAAAGATGCCGCGAAATTCAAAATGTATGCGCGCTACTCGCGTCCACCTTCGCCGATATAAATCGTTTAAATAAGGAAATATATGTATATATAAAGAGAGAGAGAGAGAGAGAGAGAGAGAGAGAGAGAGAGAGAGAGAGAGAGAGAGAGAGAGAGAGAGGAAGAAGGAGAGAAAAAAGAAAAAAGAACAAGGAGAACACTCACGGTCTGCATGATGTCCTCGTCGATCGGATCGCCTGGTTCAGGATCGGCCCAATCAACGGCTATTTCGTGTTCCCATAGCATAACCCTACCTGGTATAAGCTTTCTACGTGCCATCGCGGCGGCCCTGTGATCCTTGAACTCGACGAATATGAAGCCACGATTCAACGACTTGTCCTGGGCGTTCGGATACAAGTAAATATCTATTATACCGTCCAAGAGCTTGGTCAGTTCTTCCATGAATTCGGCTTTTGTTTTGTTCTTCGGTACGCCGCCGAAAAATAAACGACAATTGTCGATCGACTTGACTACGCCAATACGATGTCCCGGTCTTATCTCGTAACCGTCCAACTCCATGCAAGCTCTCTTGGCGATTCTCGAATTTTCGTAAAGGGCAAACGCGTAGCCGCGCGTAGATCCCGAAAAATCTAACATCAATCTTAATTCCATAAGTCGGCCTGCCCTAACGAGTACCGGCATCAATTCGTCCTCGTAACAATCGCGCGGCAAACGGCCTACGAAAACCTCGGCGCCCTTTGCACGTTCCCTACAGTCACGATAGATCTCCGGTGCCGACAAACGTCTCTGACCGTTTTCCTGTACCAATTCGTAATCGGTAGTTCTCAACATTTCCAATAGCTTCGCGGTCAAGCGACATTCGCAATCGACAATATCCTCCATATCGTTCCCTCTTTTATCGTTCAGATTTAACCCCAATCAATGATTTATATTTCTTTCTTTCTTTCTTTTTCTCTTAGTTTCGTTTCGTTTCGTTTCGTTTAAAAAAAAAAAAAAAAAAAAAAAAAAAAAAAATTAACTACGTGATAATGAAAAATAGAAAAAAAAAGTATATATATATGTATATATATATATATATATATAAAATAAAGGGATATACCTTACAAATAAATATATATATATATACAAACACGCACATATATACATTTATGTGTATACAAATTAATGACAAGCGACCGAGGAACTCGCAAAACCGAACGCTACTCGATTACTGGTCACTTCTTCGACTTTTTATTCTCTTACCTCCCTCCCTCCTCGGCCCTCACCTCACCTAATCAACCCACCTCCCCTCCCTCCATCTCACTATTTTCTCCCAATAAACCTACGCATATATACATATACATATGTATTATACAAAACGATACGCGACGAAGTCCCCAATGATTCCGCGAAAAACTTGCCGTCCTTTTCTAATGCTAACGACCAATCAAAATAAAGGTAATACGTACGTACGTAAGTTCGCGTTCGTTTCTTTATTCGTTTTTCTTCGTAGGTTCGTTCGTACGTTCGTACTTACTTCGTGCGTTTTCGGCAGAATAAATTTGAAGATGGAAGACTAAGAAGGATGACGAAAGAGGAATGCGAGAAAGATCGCACCTGTACGATAAAAATATTTTTGTATTGAAGTACATAAATACTCCACGTGCTCTATGTATGCGTTTTTACGCGTACGTGTACGTGTATAAGATGTACGTACGTATGTGCGTGTCAGAGGGGAAAAGAGAGAAAATCCGTAACGCTCCTCAAGTCGCGACCTTTTATCATAAGAACGTATCGCATTATACGCGTAAGTGTAACTTAGGCTATTTTAGGAAGATAATAGAAATTTTCGTCCGTGTTCCTCGCTTGCCTCCGTATCAAAAGAAGACGACGATGACTACGACGAATACCCCGCCCCGCCCTCTCCACCCCTCTTCGAGTTACGTTCCTTCATCATTTATTTAATTCGTACAAATTGACGTACAACGTCGTGCTTCGTTACGTTGAAATAATTACGATCGGGATCGTAGTAAAACAACGTGTTTATTTGCCATTCGACGTTCATCCGTTCGAATTAATCGTCCTCGAAGATCATTAGAAAGTGTCGTCGTGCATCGAGTATCGTAAGTATGTATTGTTTATGTGTGTTTGTATGTGGTATATATTATGTGTACACATATATTCTGTAACGTCGCGAACGCGATTGGTTCTTTTACGATGGTGTCGTTACATTTTAACGTCGTTTCTTTCTCGATCATTGTTCTCTTTCGTTCTTACCGATGTTTTCATTCGATCGCCGTTAATATTTACAATAAAACGAATATTCGTTACGCGAGGAAGATTCGTCGTACGGGTATTAATTTTTAATTCGTTTATCGTTAATCATTATCGTCGAATTTTATCGTACACAAGCATTTGAAACGAACGTTACTAATATTCGTACAATTATCGTCGCATTAATTCACTTCGATGCATATTACATTTCGCACGAAAGGAATATAATTGTTTTTTTTTTTTTTTTTTTCCCCGATTAAATATCGAAAAGAAAGGAAGAAGAAGTTGATGATGAAAGAGAAGAAAAAATACGTACGAGTAAAATCGTCGTCGTTTTTTTTCTCCCAGGCCGAATTAAATATTAAAATTGTAACAATTTCTTCTAACGTGATTAACAATTCATCGGACAATACGATGGTGCGCAGGTAAGATACGGTCCAAGAGAGATCCAGCCACAGGGTGTCATCGTTGGAAAGTTGATTTGTTGTGGCGATCGTTGAAATTGCGTGTTGTAAGGCGTAGGACAATTTACTTTAGGACAAGCGGGTTCTACTACGATACCGGGAAATTTGATGTCTATCGGAATGTACCATTGGATGGGTGTACATCCTCCTCCTGCTTTTGAACTTATCCGACAAACTGCCATCTTCGATAATATAAATGGGGTATGTATCAATCTATCTAAATATTGATCATATAACTTTATTATCCAACGCTTTCCTTTCATTTAATATTTATTCGAATATATCAACGCTTTATCCGTACGTCTTAATATTAAACCTTACGATATCGATTCGCGATTATAATTCACCTTTGCGTCGCGTAATTTTTTTTTTTTGATTTCATAAAAAAATGTCAGGTCGTAATCAGTCCGATCGATTTTAATCCAATGAACCGCCTTCGTTCTTATTTATTTATTTATTTATTTATTATTTTTTTTCTTTTTTTATTTAAATATTTTTAAAATTTCTTTTTTTTTTTTTTTTCTAGAAAAGAAAGGACGTTTCCGCCTGGATAAATCACATTTATCCGCGACGTATTAAACGGCTTATTGTTCTTGAAAAGATTTCTATTCGAACTCCATTTTATATTACGTACGTAATGGCGGATAGACTGAAGTTGTATGTATGTATACGCCACGTACGTAAACACAGGGACGCGAGAGATCTTTTCAATATTCTCAAAAACAATTCTTTCGAGAGCGCTTTTATGAGTATAGATTTTTTAATTTCACGGAAATTTAACGCGATGGTTGACTTTTCTCTCTCTCTCTTTCTCTCACTTCTTTTTTAGAAAAAGTAAATGTTAATAAATGTTAGGATTTTTAAACTTTCGAAATGAATAGGTGGCAGCACTCGTTCGATAGCAGCGAATGCAAGTCGATTAAATAGTTAGGTTATGCCGATAAAAGAGAAATTGAAAATACTCGTTGTCGTTGCGTATATCTCTGTGAAAAATCAAATTTTTGAGAATATCCATTTATGTAAATAAGTTGGATCAGAGCTTAGACAATTTCTCTGAAACGTACTCTTGTTCGTTTTGGTCATACTAAAGAAAGATATATATATATATATATATAATATGAACTTTATTGCAACGGTAAAAATATGTATGTATAAAATTAGTTAACTTATGAGATCTAACGAAGAGTTTACAAATGAAAACTCCTTACGTACTATATACAAATAACTAATATACACATTTTGCACGGCAAGAGTAAAAGCGTGAGAAATGTGTCTTTAGAAGTCTAAGACCAAAGTAACCGTCAAAGGCTCTCAAAGTCATAGGTTTTTCCTTTGAAATCTTCGAACGGATTGTATTTTACTTTATCTGTTTTAGGTACCAAATTGAGTAATTTTTTATAAAGTTCTTCGTAATGTTGAAGTACTTTAAGCATGTCGCCGTTGTTTGTACTCCGATCCACCGAGATACTTTCCACTATATCGCACATTTTGTTACTTTTATTTATATGGTTTTGTAATTGATCCACCGTAGCAAGTTCTTCCTTCAACGCAGAGTTCAATATAGTGGCCTAGAAACATGGATCTTCTTTTGAAACTTGCGCTCCATAGCGTAAAGTTATTTTCAATCGTAAAATTATTTTTAATCGCATATTAATCTTGCGTACCCTTTTGGCCCTTTGTTGTAGACTTCTCATACGTTCGTCTAGCCGTTCGTATTCTTCCTCGGTATACGAAATACTCTGACATTTGTCTCCTTCTAACAAAACGTTTTTTGGTATGGAAATGTATTTCTTTACGATATTCTAAAACAGATCAAAGGTACATGGCCTTTTGTAAGAGCGTATAAGCGAAGATACGAGCAATGTAATCGTGTTACGGTTTTACCTCTATTATTTTTAAATGCGGCCTAGCACGTGCGTAATATATCTGCATAAGTTTCCTTTCATTTTCCATAAGTTCCCTCAATTCTTCCCCGTCACAGTTGTACTTTGTTTGTAACGATTTACATAACTTTTTACACGTCGACTCGATAGTGTCGTGAACTATACCTTCCACTAGAAAGAAAGATATATATTAGGGAAGCTAGGCATCGATAGTAATATGCATATAGCGAAAAGTCAAGAGGGTATAAATAACAATAATTGAGGAAAGTAAAAAGAAAAAAACAACAAAAGATCTACAATGGATCATGCCGGGGGGGGGGATATGTGGGTATAACGCAAGTGTAGTATCCCAGGCATATTTTTGTCCGGGTAACGTTGAAAAAATGAGTTTTTATTTGAAAACTTAAAGGAAGGGTTAGTCTTTGCGATAAAAGAAAGGAGAAGATAAGAGAAGAAATGGAAACGAACTTCGTCTCGATGGTAATTTTTCGGTGAAGGTATTTCAAGCGATGGACGAGTGTGACTCTAGTCATGATCGAAAACCACATGAAACCAGAGTTCACCCGCCCAACGACTGAAATTCGTATATCCATCGAATGGGGTCGGTTAAAAATTCTCGTATAAAATACGTTGAAGTCGTTTAAAACCCGTTAATCAAAGGAAGAAGCAACGAGAAGGCGCGTAGGTGGTGGCGGAGGTGACTGGACGGCGTCGTCGTCTTACGTGTCGCGTATACGGCTCTCGAGTGAAAGCACAACAGCTGCATCTCGTATTCTTCCTCTTTGCGTTTTTCAAACTCCGTAGACGCCATGTCATCGTGTAGTTCCGAATAAACGTTTTCGACAATACGTGATTATATTTACGAGAAAGATCACTTGTTATCCCTCATGACTATTTTTTTTTTCTATCTCTTCTCTTCTCTTCTGTTCTATTCTGTTCGGTAGAACAACTCTATCTCTCTATCTATCTCTCTCTCTCTCTCTCTCTTTGTCTCTGTCTCACGATCAGAACACCTTGACGTCCGTTGACAAACGAAGATGGCGTCCTTTTTGCCTGCGTACAAAAGCGTCCTTTGTTCCTCGTCGCGTCCGTTCCTCGACGCATCTGGTTTCATCCAACGACCATGGTGGGGTTTTAGGACAGCTACGAGACTTCGACCAATCGTTTGCGAGCAAAAGCAACCTATGGAACGTGTCGATATATATATATATATATATATATATATATATATATATATATATATATATATAGATATGTACGTAAAGTAAGAGAGATAGGTATATAATAAAAGTCGAATTAACAAGAACAAACCTAATTCGTACGTACACGATACGATACGATTCGTTAGATTCTTGGAAATTGGACAAATTCGTCGATCGATTATTCGTGGAAACACCGAACGATTATACGAAAACCATCGATCGATCGATAGATCGATTGATCGACGACGACGACGACGAGGGTACGTCGCGACGTTGGCTATGCTTGAGCAAACAGTTTGACGATATTCCCGCTAGATGTCGACGGTAGACGTTGTCTTTGTGACACATACTTCTCGGTAAGGATAATAACGCGTTTGATCTCGGTCGATAGGTCGAGGTAATGTTGTTTTAAACCGAACAAATACTTTTTTTTTTACCGTATGAGAGAGAGAGAGAGAGAGAGAGAGAGAGAGAGAGAGAGAGAGAGAGAGAGAGAGAGAGAGAGAGAGAGAGAGAGAGAGAGAGAGAGAGAGAGAGAGAGAGAGAGAGAGATTTATAAGCGTGAGATAATTAAACCTATTCCTATACCGAAACATTTCTATGTTCGTATATTCCTTTCCTCTCTCCCGACCCTCCCTCCTCCTCCTCCTCCTCCCGCCATCCCTTAACCCCGAAACGATTCATAAAATTACGATATACTTTTAAATGAAGGCCCCGTTTGTATTTTGTAGGATAAAACGAGTAGAATACCAAGCATTCACCTGGCGGATATACGAAATTCAAATATTTCTGTAACACTGGCTTATCAATTACAAACATAAACGTTTCCTGGGTTGGAACTTTGTTCTTTTACCCTCATCCGTTCGTCGACGTTCGTGAGCGGATTTGTATGGCACTCTTAATAGAGAATAAAAAAAAATATATATGTGTGTGTGTGTGTGTGTGTGTGTGTGTGTGTTTAGGGTGTCCCATAAGTTTCTTCCCTTTTTTTTCCATGCGAAATGAATACACGATACGGAAAAAACTTAGGGTACACCCTAATATATATATTTTATATAATCCTATTGGTTGCAATACTCGAAAAAAATTGTAATCCCCGTTCTACGGACGATTACGAAAATCTTAGGCTTCTTATCGAGATAGGAGTCATCGTAGTTTTTGATGAATTCGTTATAACGAATAATTTATATTTAAAACATGAACGTTCTCCTTTTAGTCATCGATTACGTGGGATTGTTATTTGGTAAGACGCGATTACGTAGAAAACATTCGGTGCGAGGATATGTTCGAGGAAAGAGTGAATCTCGCCAACGGGTTTACTTAGATCTACGCAATGATTTTTTAATACCACAAAAGAAAAAAAAAAAAAAAATAAAAAAAAAAATAAAAAGAACAAACAGATGAAACAAAGAGTACTCCAACACCATCGGGGAATTTTCTTCGAGCAAAATCGGATGCGTGATTACGAGTGACATCAGACTTCTCTTTTTATTTATTTTTTTTTTTTTTTCGAAATGCGATTAGTCACATTCGTCGTATTGAAACTAAATGCCGTTGAGCGTCGATGACGATGAGGGACCGTATATTCCGTTTCTGACAGCGGAAGTACGGACGATTCATATTTCGTATATCGTATTCGCTAATGGTAAGGCGATAAATTCGATTTATGTACACGTTCGTTAGAAATAACGAGGATCGTTGAAAGATACGGGCAAAAAAGGAAAAATAAGTTTTCCCTGACGGTTCGTTCAAATCGATCGTACGATCGATCGATCCTTTCTCGAGGATCCTTTGGACTAATTTTTCAATTTTTTTTCTTTTTTTTTCTTTCTCGTTTTTCGAGGAAAGATCGTTCAAAGAGTCGCGGATAATAGTGACTCTGATTTTCGAGATTAATCTAGGGAACTTTCGATCACCGATCTGGGAACCTTTAGCGGCACGGTTTGTACTTTAAAAAAAGAAGAAACAAAAAAAAAAAAAAGAAGAAAAAATTTCTCGTCTTGGCACGAGATCAGAAACGAGCTGATAATTCTTCTGTTTCTTCTTCTTCTTCCTCTTCTTCTTCTTCTTCTTCTTCTTCTTTCGTTTCATTGAAGCTCTTAACGGAAACAGTTAAATTTAACGAAGTAAATTTACACCAACGGAAATATCATTTTCGCCATTATTAGTTTAGCGCGGTTCGAACGTTTAGAAAATGTTCGAAGAAGTTGAATGGATCAGTAGAAATGGATAAAGGAAAAGAATGATGATGATGATGATGATGATGATGACGACGATGATGATGATGAGGAGGAGAAGGAAGAAGAAAAGAAGCGCTTCTTGCGCGTTTAACGTGCAACGAACGAACGGGTGGTGTACGCAAGTCACGTGCGTTCCTTCGTAGATATAACTCTCCACATTCATAACGCGAACTTGGCGTTAGTTAGGCAGGTGGCATCGTCTAATCGTGTTATACTACGTCGATCGTGCGATAAAGAAGGAAAGAAGAAGAAGAAGAAAAAAAAAAACAAAAAGAAAAAAAAAGAATCGATTCACGGAGTCGTAGCCTTAAGGGGAGTCGTCGTACTCGTTCGCCAATGGATCTGCGTTTCACGAGAGAAAAAAAATAATAAAAAAGAAAAAAAAAAAAAGGTGGAACGAATTATCGTCGATCAAGATCATTAATATCATTAATCATATCTTGGGTTTATTGAAAATTTTTTCTAGAAACGTTAATATTATTATTATCATTATTATTTGTAGTACATATTTGAATAAAAAAAAGAAAAAAAAATTAGTCCGAAGGAAAATTAT
>OU426999.1:991494-1023994 GCA_911387935.1 Dolichovespula saxonica
AATAAATAAATAAATAAAAAAAGAATGAACGTCGAATACATAAACGATCTTTCTTTCTATTTTCGTTTATCGAACTTAGAAATCACATGGGTTTTTCATGGTATGCGTCTCCAGCGAATTATATATAAATATATATATATATATATATATAATATGTTTATTTGAAGATAACCAATCAGGACGGGTCTCTTTGATTTTCCATTTCTTTCTCTCCTTGATTGTCTTGAAAGGAAAAGGAAAGAAGGAAAAAGTGAGAAGACATAATATCACGCGTGCGAGACACCGCGTTATATGTGCGTTCGTACTGGTTTATGTATTTGTGTGTTTGTGTGTGTGTGTGCGCGCGCGCGCGTTAGTTGCTTTTAACATACATCGTTGTCGTGTTGCGTAACGCGATAGGCATTTACAAGGACCCCCGTCTTCTTTTCCCTTGAAACGTTTGTTTTTTTCGCTTCGGCTTTCGCGGCGAACAAACCCGTTGAAAATTCGTATGCAAATGAACGTTATTAAAACCTACTGCTCGCGTTTTCGATATGAGCCGAGGTGAATTATTTATTGACCACGACGTGGATAGCCAAACGTTTCGAAGGAAAATGTTTATCGTATAAATTTGACGTTACAAACTGCAAGGAGTTTCCTTTCTTTCTTTTTTTTTTTTTTTTTTTTTTTTTTTTATTAGAAAATCAGATTAGTATCTCTATCTCTCTCTGTCTCTCTCACGCAAACTCTTTCACGATTACCCTCTTTAAAATACAATAATAATTCGATCAAATAGAATGAAGAATAAAATATGATATTGCACCAAGAGAAGGTGTATGCGTGTGTAAATGTAAAAGCGTATTAAATCATTGGTCGAGTCGATGGAACAATAATTGCGAATCTTTGAGTATCGAGCGAAATGATTAAAAAAAAAAAAAAAAAAAAAAAAGAACGCGATTATTTTTGCACCGATCTAATTTAACGAGAAAACTTAACACACGCTCGATAAAAATATAATATTATATGTATACATACATACATATATAATATATATATATATATATATATATATATATATATATATATATATATATATATTAAGAAAAGTACAAATGAAATATTGTTATAATAAGGGAACGCGAGTAACGAGAATAAAATTCCATTAATATTAATGTTATTTGTAATTTTGCGAGCGACGTGTCAAGGAAAAGTAACGAAATATCAAAGATAATAATAACGGAAAAGGCAAGTTGATTACATCGAGCGAGGCTAATAAAAAAATCCACTCTTGAACGACACGTACATAAAATACGTACGTACATACATAAATACATACACACGGGGTATATACATACATATTCATAGGTGCGAAGGACGTGCGCGTAAAAAAAAGGGGGTCAAGTTTTTCTCGATAACTAAAATTTCGTCGTTCAGTTTTTTACAATTTTTAGGTCGAACACACACACACACAAAATACATACATACATACATACATACATAGATAATACCTATGAATATACGTACATGGATAAATAGATAAATGGATAGATAGATGGATGGATGGATGTATTTCATCAAGCTGGAATAAAATTATCACCTACTTGGACACATATTATAAAACGTAATAACGTAACTTTTACGAATATTTTATCTATGGTTGCGTCACGTTTGTATCCTCGCTTTAACCCATTAATTAAGTAATTGAGCTTTATTAGCAGAAGAGTAGAGGGTGGGAGAGGGGAGGGGGGGAGAGAAAATGCCGTCGGCATATGGGAGTACAACCCGCATGAGAAAAACTTTTGGGAAGAAGATTCATTCTCTTTTTATCTAACTATCTATCTATCTATCTCTCTCTCTCTCTCTTTCTCTCTCTCTCTTTCTCTTCGAAGAATTTTCTAAGATTGTCTCTCGAACGACGAATCGGTGTGTATGTATGTGTAATATATATATATATATATATTATATATGTGTACCTGAATCGCACGGTCAGTCACGACGTTAGAAACGACGTTAGAAACGCGACACCGGTCTTCTAGTCGAGGTTAAGCCCGTAGTACAAAGTTAAACCGATTTCGAAGCTCCTAGAGCTTTGGATATTTTCGACATGGATATACATATATTTCACGTGTGCACGCGTTTGCCACTTTGGTGTCCATCCATGCATCATCCTTCAAATTTTCTCTCTCTCTCTCTCTCTCTGTCTCTCTTTATTTTTTTTTTCATTCATCTTCCTCGGAATTTGGATCTTCTCGGTTTTTTTTTCCTCTTCTTTAACTTGAATTTTCATTTATTTTTTGATTATTTCTTTTATAAATCTTATTCAAAAAAAAAAAAAATAAATAAATAAATAAATAAATAAAATAAAATAAAATTAGACGATACTTTTACGATCGCTTGATTCCACGATCTCTATATTTCTTTCTCTTTTTTTCCTCTCTCTCTCTCTCTCTCTCTCTCTCTCTCTCTGTTACATTGAATGGAGTATATGTACAAGATAAAAGCATTGCCAGAGCATGTTACGTATTTACATAAGAATCTTATCTCCCCTCCGGTAGTAAAACGCCGAGAGCTCTAAAGTGTGCCGAAGTTCAGAAGTAAAATTAGCGAACGATTAATCTCTAATTACGTGTACCACTCTCTCTCTCTCTCTCTCTCTCTCTCTCTCTCTCTCTCTCTCTGTGTGTGTGTCTCTGTCTCTATCTTTTTCGTGACTAAATAAAATGTTATAAAAATGAGAGAGTCAAAAGAGAACGAAAGAGAAGTAAATAGAGAGAGAGAGAGAGAGAGAGAGAGAGTGAGAGAGAGAGAGAGAGAGAGAGAGAGAGAGAGAGAGAGAGAGTGAGAGAGAGAGATCAACGATTATTGCTCGTTGTCCTCTTTTTCATTTCCAGATAATCTTCTCTCTTGTATTACTCGAAACCGACGCGTTGTGCCGCCTTTTGACTTTTGCCATGGAACGCTGAACGATAAAGATTCTTACGAAATCGATGCTCATATCGTCCGACTATTACTCTACTACCGTCTTAACGTTCACTTTTTCTTTTTCTTTTCCATTTCCTTCTTCTTTTTCATTCCTTTTCCATCTTTCTTTCCTTTGCATTTACGTAAACTCGTATGAACTTCCGTATGATTATGACATCAAAAGAATTAGAGAGAAATTCAACAAATAAAAAAAAAAAAAAAAGAACAAGGAACGGTTGCAAGACCGAATGAAAAACGAAGTTGAATGAATGATATGAAGAAACAAAAAAAGAAAAAAATTAACGAAAAAGAAAAAATGAAAAAGAAGGAAGACGAAACACATTCGCGTTTTCAGATCGATCCTCGTAGATCATCGACGCAGACATCTCTCTCTCTCTCTCTCTCTCTCTCTCTCTGTAGTTTGTTTTCTTCTCCCTCTCCTTCTCCTTCAGAACATATCTCCTTAGCGATTTAGTATGAGATCATCGTCATAATCGTTAAAGCTTACTTTTGCGATATATAAACAAACAAATTGACAATTTACGAACCACGATTCTTAGTATTATTCTAAAGGGAGAAAGGTCGTGTAGGAAGGAGGACAAAGAAAAAGACATTGTGTTTTGGTATGCGCGTACCGTGTGCGCATTTTGTGTTCTGTTCTGTTCAGAGTTCGCCGTTGTCGTCGTCGTTGGTTCAGAGACTTTCAGAAGACGACGCTTACGACAAAGTAGTCGACGCGCGTTTATTCCGAGCAGAACCGCAACGCAACACGGAATAAGAAAAAGAAGGGGAGGAAGAAGTAGAAGAAGAGGAAGAGGAAGAAGAAGAAGAAGAAGAAGGAAGGCAACCCGAGACACGATTCTGTTTTGCGGCGTTCCCAATTCGTATTTAGGCCGAGCGTGTGTGTCCATAGCGCTCGGTGAGCTGTCGTAACTCTTACGTTTCCAACCGAGAAAGAGAGACGTTCATAGTTCCTCTACCATCGTTGATTCCTCCTCTTTCTTTATTTTTTATTTTCTTTTATTTTTCTTTCTCTCTCTCTATCTCTCTCTATCTCTCTCTATCTCTTTTTTTTTTTTTATACTCCTCTTTGTCTCTCCTACCCCCTCCTACCTCCCCCCGTCTTTATTTCCTTTCTTTTTTTTTTTTTTTATTTTATTTTTATTAGACTTACACGTATATCTCGTCGATTTGCACAGCTGCGATCGTTTCTCCATCTTAATTTCCAACTATCACTTTTGTATTCCTTACCGGTGACATACTTCTTCTTCTTTCTTTTCTTTTTTATCTTTCTTTTTCTTTTTTTTTTCCTTTCTTTCTTTCTTTCTTTCGTTTCACGTCTTCATGTTCCGGATTAGCATTGGAGAAGTATTATTATGTACACGCTCGAAAAAGATATTACGATGACGTCTAAATAATCAATTCGCGACTATAGTTCCTTTCCTTTTCTTTCTTCGTTTCTTTCTTTCTTTTCTTTTTTTTTTTGATTTGATTCGATTTCTTCACTATTAATATCACGCGTGAAGCGGATATGAAATAATTATGGACAAACTTTTATTACGTATTTATCAGTATCAATCTCTAAACGTATTTACACGATATCGCAATGGCCGATCGATTTTATAAAATATGATTTAGTATACGATAGATGTCAATTAAACGTATAATTGTAAGATATAAATAAGATATATAATATATACATATATATATTTAATCGATGCTAGTAATACCTAATGATAATCATAACGTTTCGTTAGAGACAAATAGATATTTACGTACATTGCGCGTTGCTGGTGATGATAGTGGTGGTGGTTTTCGTTTTGTGTGTTTTTTTTTTTTTTTTTCTTTCGTTCTATCGTACGTATCGATCGCGAAAGCATTTTTGTTTTTTTTTTTTTTTTTTTTATTATCGATCGTCGATGAGACCATTTTTATTAAAAAAAAATACGTTCCTGTGCGTCCTGCCCTTCCTCCCGTCCGCCCTCCCCCCCCCTTTTGTCCAGCTGTCGTCCTGGAATTTTAATAGACATTGGACTCGCTGAAAAGGCTCCAACCCGACCCAAGGATTTACGAGCATCGGTTTATTTGCAAGAAGCCGAGCATATATGAGGGAATACTTTCGATATATATATATATATATATATATATATATATATATATATATATATATACATACGTACATATGTTTTATATATATAATATATGTATATTATATGTGTAATGTATATATATATATATATATATGTGTGTGTGGTCCGAGGCAACGAACGTGATATCGAGGAGACTCTTCAAACAAACATTTACGTAAATCCAATAATAATAATGATAATAATTGATATTTTATGCTCTAGCCCGTTCGTTTATTTTTAATGGAGGATCGTACCAGATCGTCCATTTATTTTTCTTGGAAAATTTTTAATCCGATTTTTTACACCGTCGTTCTTTTTGATCCTTTTCTTCTTCTTGTTTTCTTTTTTCTTTATAAAGAGGGAGATTATCGAATCGAATCGAATCGAATCGGATCGGATTAGAATCGTTTCGAACTTAGATCGTTCATTTTTATTCCCCTTTCTTTTCTCTTTTTGTTCCCTCTTTTCTTCTTTTTTTCAATTTTTTTTTTTTTAATTTCTTTTTTAATACTTTTAACGAAATAATCGTATCGGAAAGATAATAATGTTTACGAGGAAAAAAATAGAATATCTCTCTCTCTCTCTCTCTCCCTCTCTCTCTTTCTCTCGCAATGATATAAAATCGAATTGGATAGAATTTAATTGGAGTTAGTTAGAACGAATTAGAGATCGTTCATCGTCTTCTTCTCCTTTTTTTTTTTTTAATCAATATTATCTTCACAATGGAGAGAGAGAGAGAGAGAGATGAAGAGATAAAGACAGAAAGGAATTAAGAGAGAGAGAGAGAGAGGGGCACAGTTTCTAATACTTTTCAAATCGGCCGTACTGTTAAGGAACTGTAACACGAACACGCCTACGATCATTTTGATTTTTAGTAATCCGAGCTCCATTAATAAACCGCCCACCAGAACACCATCCTTTAGTGTTTAGGCCCTTATCTTTGTGGTTTAAGATATTTTTAGAGCGGGTTAACGCCGGTTGGGATGCTCGACTAGTTGGTGGACGATCATCGACGTGTGTTTTTGTTTGTGTGTGTGTGCGCGTGTGTGTGTGTTTGTGTTGTTTTACGCCTGTTGCAACGCATGTGTGCTTTCTTTATATCCCTTTCTTCTTCTTCTTCTTCTTCTTCTCTCTCTCTCTCTCTCTCTCTCTCTCTCTCTCTCACGCACACACAACTAATTTCGTGTTTTGTCCTTTGATCGAAATTATCGCACGATTTACGAATAAATAACGAACATATAGAATTATTAGTATTTAGCGTTTAATCGTTATTTACGTAATTTTCTGAAACATTATCGAGATGTTCGATTGATCGTAAGGAGAGAAAGAAAGAAAGAAAAAAAAATAAAAAAAGAAGAGAAGAGAAAAAGTAATCCTTATCGAACTGGCGATATACATACATACATACATATATGTATATATATATATATATATATATATATATATATATATATAAAAAAAAAATTGTGTCTAATTAGTAAAGCGGATCGTTTATCGCAACGATACATGGCCACTTACGTATTTATAATACGCAATCCTAAGTGCGTGTATTTATTTTACACGCATATTAGTCATAATTTAAATTAATAGGAAATGATTATATATCGTCGTTGTGGGGAATGATTAACGCGTCGGATATGCGCTTGTATTAAAACTAAACTAAATTAAAGCCGAGACATTCCAAGCGTTGCCGCCTTATACGCGATTATGCTTCGTAAAGATTGGAGAGAGATATTTGATCGAAAGGAAAGGATCGTGGTATTGTTTTGGCAAACGATACGGGGTCACGAGGGGAACGCTTGAGGGGATTAGTTGGAGGAAGAGTGAATTCGTCAAATGAGCGGTAAAAAAAATTTTAAAAAAAAATTTTTTAAAATTAAAATCCCCGTGTGTATCTTTTATACGTTGATAGAGAGATGGACAGAGATACAAAAAAAGTGGGAGAAAGAGATTGGTGGTAATATTTTCAATCGTTATCAGCTCGGCGATCTAACAGTATTTTGTGTCAAGCGGAAGAGAGAGAGAGAGAGAGAGAGAGAGAGAGAGAGAGAGAGAAAGGAAAAAAATGGAGGTGAGAGAGAGAGAGAGAGAGAGAGAGAGAGATAGAATGACATCGGTTAACGAGCTCTCACGGCCCACGCGATACCTCTCTCTCTCTCTCTCTCTCTCTCTTACCTTCGATATTTATATATACGTATACATATACAAATGCAACGTTTGTATACGTACGTATTATAGTTGTGTATACTCTCACTCGTTTACCGTAACAACAACTCGTATACATTGGTGTATCACGTAAGCAATACGTAGTAGGATAGAGATAGATTACTTTACCTTACGTTTATTAAGTCAGAGATAGAGAGAGAGAGAGAGAGAGAGAGAGGAAAGTTTAAACGAAGGTAAATAGTGTGCGGACTACCGAGGAGGAGAGGGGCGGAGAGGAGGGGGGAATGATCGGTTGTTGGTACCCCGCATCCGGTCACGCATCCGGTACTTTCGAAGAACCAATCCTTCGTGCCAGATCGATTTTTGTTTCGAGCTTGTGTGTTGTCCCTTAACGATCGCCATAGCCATAACCCCACATTGCCATTGCCATTGCCAACGACATCGCCCAGCCCACATCGATGGTTTTCTTCCTAAGTCGATTCGTTCGACTCCTTCCAGTTGCAGTAATTCGTCTTAAATGGACGCGATAATCCGCGATAAACGTGAAGAGGGGAAACAAACGGAACGGCAGCGTTATTTTTTCCGCATTTGTCGACTCGCGGAAATTCTTCCTCTCGTTTCGTTTCGTTTCGTTTGATTTCGTTTCGTAGAAATTAAATTGTATTGCATATTACGAACATGTGTGGAGATAATCTTTTTTAAAAAAGATATATATATATATATATATATATGTATACAGGGTGTTTCAGCTAAAGGTGGCCGCCTATTGACATACATAACGTTATACTATTATATATATATATATATATATATATATATATATATATATATATATATATATATATATATATATATGCTATTCATATTATGTATATAGGCTTAGTGACATATACCTCTCTTTTTAAACCAATCAAAGTACGTTATAAATGTTTGTCGCGTCATAAAAAAACAAATAAAAATATTTTTTTAAGGCGGTCTCCTTTAACCGAAACACCCTGTATATGATGCACATATAAAATTGTTGAAATCATATAAAATAAAAAAAAAAAAAAAAGAAAAAAGATATAGGATCGAATGTGAAATATTTGTCGATAAAACGTGGACTCTTAAAATTGTGATCATCTATCTTTTCTTTCCTTTTTTTTTTTTCCGTTCTGTTTTATCTTTTAAATTACACCTATCCGAGTTGTTGTTGCACGCGTGCATAGAATTTATGTCTTCGTCTCTCTCTCTCTCTCTCTTTTTTTTTCTTTTTTATTTCCTTCTTTTCCTTCTTTCCTCTTTTTCTTCTTCTTCTTCGGCTTTGGTTTTGGCCTACCTACACATTCCAGTTTTGTTCGCCATCTGTCCTTACGAAGAAAAATCTTCACGACGATCTCGTTCGATCTACGTCCACCTCGTATTTTCTTCGTCTCTTTTTTTTATCTCTCCTTTTTTTTTCTCTCTTTTTTTTTTTTTTTTTTTTTTTAATTTACTGCGCACAACAGACTTCCTACTAAATGGAAGGACACCTGGACTGAAAGACCATTTATTTTCGAAGATATTAGCTGTTCCTATTATTTAAAAAACAAAAAAAAAAAAAAAAAGAAACAAAAAACAAGGAAAAAAGAGAGAAAAAAAACATTTAAACGCGATAAATATTTAAACTTGACTCATACGTGCACGCGCACGTATGTACACAATGAAATTTCATTCTCTCTATGTGTTTTTCTTTTTCCTTCTTCTTTTTCTTTTTTGTTGTTTTTTTTTGTTTTTGTCTTCTTCTTCTTCTTCTTCTGTACCTCGTTGATACCGTCGAAGCTCATATTTATTTCACTCTTTTGTTTTTTTTTCCTCGTTCCTTGTCCTTTATTTTATTTTATTATTTCTTTTTCAACGCACTTACGTATCAATGATCGATGAGTGTTTTAGCATTACGCAACTACCATTATCATCGTGAATATTGAATTATTATGTCAGTGTCGGTTACTATCAATGAATTATTATCGCGGAAGGAAGTGTAATACTCGTTTATTATAAAACCTACCGTCCGATACATTTTTATTTTTCTTTTTATTTTTATTTATTTATTTTTTTTTTCATACACATTTATTTATTTCCTAACGTATCGTAATTTGTTAGGAACAATTCTTTCGTTTTATAATTTTTATTTGACGAGTTGGATCATAGTACACAAATACGAAAAAATATATATACATATATTTATATATATAAATATAAATATAGGTATTTATATTAATATTAGAAACGAATTAGATCAAACGATCAGTATAATGAAATTATAATATATATATAAAATTATTGAAAGTTCCATCTACGTATCTGTGCTGTTTCATCGATTATTTAATTAAATTGTCGTAATGATATTATATCAATCTGACGAAATATTACAAAAAGAAAAAAAAAAAGAAAAAGGAATAACAATTATAAAACATACAAAATCCAAAAAGAAAGAATACAAAATTGTAATAACATAAATGAATCATTGGGTGAGTAAGAGTATCGTCGGAGGGATAAAAAAAAAAAAATGAATAAAATAGAGAAAAAAGTAAATTATAAAACGAAAGAACACAGGATCATAACAATATATATATATATATAATGAATCATTAGATGATTAAGAGATAATATGTTGGAAGGGTATCAAAAAAAAAAAAAAAAAGAGACAGAAAAAAATAAAGAAAAAGAGGAAGAAAGAGATAAAATAAAGAATTAAGAAAAGAATTTAATCGATCGATCGATCGATCGATCGATCAGTGACTTATTATCCAAACAATAGAGTATATAATAATAAAATCCTCGATAGTCCCTTTCCAAAAGCTTTTTAAAACTTTTGTTGTCCCTCTCCCACCCCTCTCTCTTTCTCTCTCTCTCTCTCTCTCTCTCTCTCTCTCTTTCTCTCTCCAAATATTTATTTTGTGGAAATCGTGGAGAAAAGATTCGAGAATTGTCGTAAAGCGTGGGTGGTTGAGAGAACGAAGAAAAGAATTCGATTTACCGGTTAGGTTCCAAGAGAGAAAAAAAGAGAGAGATAGATGGATAGATAGATAAATAGATAGATACAAAGAGAGAGAGATAGAGAGAGAGAGAGAGAGAGAGAGAGAGAGAAAGAGAGTTTGGAGGAACGAAAAAAGGTTTGAGAAAGAAGAAAAAGAAAACGAAAAAAAAAAAAAAAAAAGAGGTTCTCTATGTAATTATTCGTGGTCGTGTGTGCATTCTCGAGGTGGTTTAAGAGGTAAAAGTGTGTTGTCGCCTAGGCGAGTAATAGTTATCCATCCCTCGTTTATTTTCTCTCTCTCTCTCTCTCTCTCTCTTTTTTTCTTTCTATCTCCTTCTTCTTCTTCTTTTTTTTTTTTTTTTTCTAACGAGAGCATAAAAGGGTGAGCCGAAAATTAGTGTCCGCTCTTCTTCTCTTCGTGACTATCTCTCTATGTGAAAGTTAGAAAGAGGATTCGTGAAGAGGAAACGAGAGAAAGAAAGAAAGAGAGAGAGAGAGAGAGAGAGGAGTAAATGGTGGTTTGGGTGGGGTGGGGTGGGGTCAGGGGAGGGGGACGTTTTACCAAAGAGGAGGAATGCCAGTCACCGAGCTAAGTCGTCGGACTACTAACGACTCTCTCTCTCTCTCTCTCTTTGTCTATCTTCCTATATGTCTCTCTCTCTCTCTCTCTCTCTCTCTCTCTCTCTTGTTTTATCTGCCGACACAAGTACATCTCCCTTCATTGAGTATTCAGTCGCCGTGTTCTCATTCTAATTACAAGGAGGAGCAGCAGCGCGCATAAAGCAGCTAACGCGCCCGACCTCGAGAAATCGGCCCGACGTCACAAACAACACGGCGTGTCTCCCGTGACACGAACGATGCAGTTGAGTTTCTCTGAATGTAACAGATTCCTTCTTTGGCTTCGGAATCAAAAGAGAAAGACCGTGGGAGGGAGGGAGATAGAAGAGCAAAAGCCGGTTTGTCTTTATCGAACAAAACGCAAAACGCGACTCTCGAATGATTACTTTACAATGTACTTTGTCTTTCTCTTTCTCTTTACGTATGCAAAATTTTGCATATACGGGATTCAATGATACGCAGAGCCAATCCTTTCTTTCTTTTTCTTTTTTTATTTTTTTTTTTTTTTAACCCTCACTCCCCCTCGGTCACCGCGTTAAATGCAACAAATTCCTTCAGTCTCGTTGGATCGTCAAGGACAAATATTTGCGTTCCCACAGTCTCTTCGAGAGTCTCTCTTGTGAAAACAATTAAACGTTTATTGCGATATAGCCTTTTCCTCGAGATTGGCTAAGAGTCGATTGATATTAATTCGAACGTCTTTATAAATTCGATTTATGAGAATGAATGTATGTATGCATGTACGTACGTACGTATGTATGCGTACGTTTATCGAGATTAACGAGACTAGATTATTTTTTCATAGTTATCACTCTATAGTCTTGTTAACGTTCATACTCTTCGATAGATCCTTCGATTTATATAAAGGAGTGTGCGTGTTTGTGAGTGAGCGAGGTGAGAGTGTGTGCGTTTCGAAACGTTAACACTCAACCTTCTTCAGAGAAAGTTTACGAAGTTGTAGGAAGAGTGAATGATAGATTAGGATGATTTAAGGTCGTGGAAGAGTTACTCGAGTTTGATTGAACGTATATACACACACGCCTCTCTCTCTCTCTCTCTCTCTTTCTAGAGGATGTGCTCCCTCAATTATTTTCACGCTAAGTTCGTACGATTAATAATCGATGTCGTCGATTTCTCTCGTCGCGCGTCCTTGATACTTGTACGATGTACTTATTCGACGATGTGATACGTCTTTTTATAATGTTTTAACCCGACTGTTAGTTTTGTGTATCATTTTGGATAATAAAAAAGAAAAAAAAAAAACGTTTCAAAAATGTTCGGATTTAAAAAAAAAAAAAAAAAAAAAAAAGACAAAAAGAAAATTCTCATCGAGTTTTGACGTAACAGATTAGTCGTATGTGGTTATGCGTCACAAGGGTGTCCCCCATAAGTTTCTTCCGTATCGCGTATTCGTTTCGTATGGAGAAAAGAGGAAGAAACTTACGGGACACCCTAGTATATATAGTAATATATACTATATATAGTATATATAGTAGATTTATTTTTAACTAACGAGTGTTCCCAATCGTATCACTCATTGACCGTAAATATATATATATATATATATATATATATATATATATATATATATATATATATATATATTCGAACAAGGTTATATGCGGTGTCCAAAAAAAACTTTCTTCCATATATCGGACGTTCCGAAGGAACAGAAAAAGAGAGAGAGAGAGAGAGAGAGAGAGAGACACGTTTCATTTATCATGAACGTCTGAAACGTCGTACTTACACACACACATACACACCACACACAAGTTACTGGGTCACAATTTGCCCTTTCATATAATGGTAACATTTGCCACGTAGAGCACAGCTTCTACTCGATTTACGTCCGTAGTAATTACATATACAAGGTCACTATCCCTCTCCTTCCCTCCCCTTTACCCTCCCTCACCTACCCTCCCACCCACTCCACCTTTGCCAACTTGCTATTCCTTTACTTCGTGAAATGCGAGAATTCGTGTTCGAACGCATAAAACTCACGTACGTACGTATAGATAGATGGAACATATATACGTACAATCTGTTTCGTCATTCGCGAACGTAAAACAGAAGGACGATAACTTATTTCCATATATTCTATTTTTTTTTCTTTTTTCTTATCGCACGACTCGTTCTTTTATTTTTCTTTCCTTTTTTTTTTTTCTTTTAGTTTTCTTTTTTCACGTTATAAATTGCGAGCCTTGAGTTCGCATAATGCGTTCTACTTTTTCTCTTTTCCTTTTCTTTTTTTCTTTTTTTTTTTTTTAATTCTTCGTTCATTTTTCCACCTTCTTCTTCTTCTTTTTTTTCCTTCGGTAAAATAAATAAGCGTCCTTGCGAACTTTCCGATAAGAGTAGCCTAATCGCGCGATGATTCATTCGGTCCGACAATCGACTTCATTAGTCGCGGTCTATTTTGTTCACCATTGGAAAAATTGTCGTTAAGTTGTTGATCCGATAATATGCTAATAAATTGATTCGTCGGTAATATTTTGGTCACCACAGGGAAAATCGTTGAAGTTGTTGATTCGAACGAGATAGGGATTGAAACGTGAATCGCGCGATACGTCGTAGAGAAGAGTTGTTAGCGAAGTTAATTTAATCGTTAACGTAGCAATTGCGATAGGCTCGATGGTTTAAGGGGTTTCAACCCCGCGACAACCCCCTCCCCCTCCCCATAGAATTCGTGCGAACGTATGGAGCGCGTTGGCAACGAATTAAAGGATGAATCGAATAGGTCGTACGAGGTATCGAATCTAAAGCTATCCTTTGTCCGTCTCTCTCTCTCTCTCTCTCTCTCTCTCTCTCACATTATATCTCAGTCAAGTCACCGTACCTTCTAGCGTGTACAAAACACCATAGAACCCCGTGGATTTATCCGTGAGCTTTGTGAAATCGTGAAGTATATCTCACCTACGTATCACTTTGATAGCGTTTAGTTATCGTTATTATTAAAGGAGACAAAGAAAATGGTGTTCTATCATCCAACACCGTCTTCGTCGTCCGTTACCTTTAACATACACGACTGTATCTATCCATCCTTCTAGTCTCCAAGAGTTAGATAGAGATAGAGATAGATATAGAGATAAAGATAGAGAGAGAGAGAGAGTGAAAGATAGAGAACAGACTCGTCGCTTCTTCTCTTTTATTTCTTATGTTATACGCTCGTCGTCTGATAAATGGACGACACTGAGCGAGTATAATTCGTTTAATTAAAACTACTACGGGGATGACGTTTTCATCGACTCGTCAAAGGGAACCGCGCGCCACCGTTTATATTTTCGAGTAACATATTACGTACGTACGTACGTACGTGAGTGTCTTTATGCGTGCGTTCTCTAAAAGCCGGCTGTGCTGTGCTGTGCTGATGGTGGTGGTGGTGGTAATCATGTTCGAATTTCGTAATAACATTCTCGAACGGATAGTTAAGACTATCCGCGACGATCGATTAATATTTGTGATATTACAAATTTTATACGAGACGTAAACTATCTCGTTTTTCTTTTCTTTTCTTTTATTTATTTTTTTTTTTCGAACGAAACTTTTATGTTAACAACAATGATCGTGGCAGAATTGTTACGAGGAGAAGTAAGTCGTTTTTTGTTTTTTTTTTTTTTTTTTTTTTTTTTAATTTCGTTACGGACCGATCGTATTTTTCCGGGGAAGCGTGTATCGAATTAAATTTTTCAAAAGAACGTGATTATCACGTCGCTTCGACGCGATATTTCGGATAATCGGACAATGGGATCGTTCGAATGATAATTGACTCGCGATGTATGAAATAGTTTCTCGGTTTTTAAAAAAGATCGATACAATTATTCGATGTTGGAATAATCGTGTGCGATCCGTCGAACTTAACGAGACTGCAGGATCGTGAAATATATATTGAATGTGTACGGTGTTTGTGTGTGTGTGTCGTGTTACGTTACGATATGTGAAAGTCTCGAAAGAGATTGCTAGGTGTTGGATTAACAAGCGTTAGATCGAAAAAAAAAAAAAAAAAGAAAAAAAATTGCGTTGCGAGGCATAAAAAATAAAAAAAAAAAAAAAAGAAAAAATAGAGAAAGGAGGAGGAGGAGTCGGTCGGTTGCCGGTTAAATTATCTCTCTTTCTCTTAACGTGTAATTGCGGAAGGTCCAACGGGGTTAAATACGGCCAACACGTTTGAAGCGATCACAACGATCGAGGATCGAGGATCGAGGATCGACGATCGAGAGAGGTGTTTTCGCTTGCGTTCCTTTTACATTCCTACCGTTAATGCTCGTGCCTCGTAATCGTTTAATAGACGATTTAAAAGCCGCTATATACTCTTAGGATATACCTGAGACAAGGAGGAAAAATATATGTCGTTAAATTGTCGTTTTGAGAACGTTCGATATTATTATTATTATTATTATTATTATTATTATTATTATTATTATTCATTATCATTATCATTATAACCCAACTATTTTCCTAGCTTCTAGTAAATGGATAAGTAATTAAATTCTAATGTATCGTAGATCAACGTTCTCCGATCGAACGAATTCCTAGATCGA
The DNA here is from genome assembly GCA_911387935.1 of Dolichovespula saxonica. NCBI lineage: Eukaryota > Metazoa > Arthropoda > Insecta > Hymenoptera > Vespidae > Dolichovespula > Dolichovespula saxonica. Next base: position 1,006,884 of record OU426999.1, read on the forward strand.
AATTTATAAACGTTCGATATTATTTTGTTTGTAAGTTACGATCGAGAAATAACTACTATGAAAATCGGGGCCATTGCTACCGCGACTGTTGGCGTTTGTACGTATCTTTATTTTTTTTTCTCCTTTCGTTTTATCTTATGCATATATATATATATATATATATATATATATTTTTTTTTTTATACGCGATGATTAGATTGGTCAGATCGTTCGCAGATTAAATTATCAATGTGTATTACTTCGTATATTTACGTATATATCCACCATTAGAGAATTACTACGGTAACTAATGTATGATACATACATGATACACTTAGTACATACATACGTACATATAAAAAATAAATGAAAAAAGAGATGATTATAATTATTATTATTATTATTATTTTTTTTTTAGCTGTCGTTAATAAAATCGAGGTGAAATTTCGATCAACAAACTGTTACGAGAATAATAGTATGGAACATTTGTCACCGTGTTTTCGAATCATACCGTGACGGCCATGAAACGTCCAGAAATAAAAAGATTATATCGGGGTGACGAGAGAGAGAGAGAGAGAGAGAGAGAGAGAGAGAGAGAGAGAGAGATAGAGAGAAAGACTATGACAATGATCGTCGGTGATTTCACGAGCATTTTTTTTTTTTTTTATCGTACGAGATTGTTACGTCATTATCGGTATCGACGAATAAGAAGGAACGGAAGCGAGAAGAATCGAAGCGAAGCGAGAAGCGCGTTTCGTGTATTATTTTACGATTATTTTACAATCGGCTTAGATCAAGCGAGTTTATCTAGTACTCGTTTAATTAATGGCTTTTTCGAAAAAAAAAAAAAAAAAAAAGAAAAGAAAAGATAAAGGAGAACGAAAATGCGATATTATTAAAATTACGTCGATTGTAATATTTTTGAATCCGTTGTTTTTTGAAAATTCGTTGAGAGTCGATTTCTTTTTCTTTTTTTTTTTGCTTGCTTGCTTGCTTCGAAAAGATTAATGGGGATCTCAGCATTATCGAATCGACGCGCGATTACTTTTACTGGCCGATTTTAAATTTAACGGAAGCATCGGCCATCTTTTTTTTTTTTTTAAGATATCAAATATTAACTAGTTACAAGTGAATAGGTTTACGTCAGATTAATCAGAAATTATGACCTCATCAAAGAAAAAAAAAAAAAATGGACACTACTTTCAAAACAAACGGTCCATTTAAATATATATGTGTATATATATATGGTATACAGGGTGGGCCAAAAATTCTCGAATAACGAGAGTCGAAGTTTCCTAAATGATCTTGAACATCGATTTACCTACATTTTCGAAGAACATTTCGGGCTAATTTCTTTTCGATTGCTGAGGGACAAGTTATTAGGTTTGTGGTAAAAAAAAAAAAGAAAAAAAAAATAGAAAAAGAAAATTAAAATAAAAAATCCAAAAACAGAAATAAACTCCCTCTATCGTCCTGTATACACCGGTAAATTATTTACGAGAAACATATGTAAATTTGTAAATTTCATTAATTAAACAATTCCTCGATTGATCGTTAAAACTGATAGTAAGGGATCGTTGCAATGATCGTTAGAAAGTAGAAAAAAAAGAGAAAGAGAGAGAGAGAGAGATAGAAAGAAAGAAAGAAAGATATTCTGAAAAAAGGTAAAGGGTAAGAAAAATAAATTGGATCGACACGGCGGCGGGTCTTAGTCTCTGAAAAAAAAAAAAAAGAGAAGAAATGAAAAACTAAAAACTCGTAAATGCACTTTAGCCTGGGAGGGAGGGGAGGGTAGAGGGGGGTGGGGAGAAATGTCGTTGTCGTCGAGGTCTTATATAGAGGATGACGCCACTCGTTAGAGTACCATCTGCAAGACAGAGTTCGTAAAGCATGAGGTTCCTTCTTCCCTTTTTTTTTTTTTTTTTATTCTTTTTTTTCTTTTTTGCTCGAAATCCTATCGTTCCTATGGGCGACGTTAAACCGGTGTATAGAACCATCTACGTACATACATACATACATACACACACACACACGTACGTACGTACATACATACATGCACGTGTATGTATATAACATCTTTCCGTTTTTTTTTTCTTTTTTTTTTTTTTTTTTTTTCATACATAGTATAGTTCGTAATCTCATTGAAAAACGAATTTAGTTTTCCCCCCGTTTCTTTTTTTATTTTTTTTTTTGTTCCCTAGACATTACGTAGACATCACATACATACGTACGTACATAAATACATGCGACATTTTTTCGTTTTTATTTGTTTTTTTTTTTTTTTTTTTTTTTTTTTGTTTCATAAATAGTATAGTTCGTAATCTCACCGAGAAACGAATTATAGTTTACCCCCGTTTCTTTTTTTTCCTTCTCTTTTTCTATTTTTTTTTTCTTTTTTTTTTTTTTTTCAGTTCCATAGACATTCTCGTTGGATTCGGTAAATGGAAGGGAAATATAAAAGCCTTCCTCCTTTTATTAGAGACGATCGACGAAACGAAATTCACTTTCGAATGTCGGCATGCCTCACTCGTTATACAGCTCGTAAAAACAAATTCTATTTTCGAAGGCCGCGATGTTGGCCGGATCAAATGGAACATTTACGAATCCTCTCTCTCTCTCTCTCTCTCTCCCTCTCCCTCTCTCATCTCTTCTCTATATATCTGTCTATCTATCTATCTGTGTCTATCTCGCTCTCGTTTGCTCTTTCATTATGTAGACCGATGACGTCACGCAGGCCGAGGGATATCGACGGTTGCGTTGAGAGAGAGAGAGAGAGAGAGAGAGAGAGAGAGAGAGAGAGAGAGAGAGAGAGAGTTGGTTTCGACGAATGTTGTATATACGTACGTACGTACGTACGTAGGGAGTATTGGAAGAGGATGATATCATCGTTCGATGATGATCGTTGATAGAATAGAGTAGAGCCAATTTGGACTGGCGATCACGAAAATTATTCGATAACGCTTAGGTCCTCGCATTTCGAAATTCTTCTTTTTATTTTTCCTCTTTTTCTTTCTTTCTTTCTTTCTTTTTTTTTCGGAACAATCTCTCAAAAGTAGGTGTTCCCGAATCGGTTGTCTCACGTTGATTTATATCAAACGTGTCAGGTTTTTTTTCGTTTTTTTTTTTTATTTTTTTATTTTTCTCTCTCTCTCTCTCTCTCTCTCTCTCTCTGTCTACAAAATGGGTGTCCAGAACTAAACATAAGTAAGAGTAACCGAGACGATCGTTAAAGTTCTTCACTCCCGCGTGAACCCCATAGGAATTACAAATAAAGTGCCTTCTCTTTCTCCTTTCTTTCTTTATTTCTTTTTTATTCTTTTTTTTCTTCTTCTTCTTCTTCTTCTTCTTCTTCTTGTCTCTCAAAGAACGGCAGCAACAAATTTAACGTCCGATGACTGGTCCGTTGCCCCGTCTAAGTCTACGTGTTTCGTATTAAAATTCAAAAATCGTCATATTAATTCGCTATAAGCGAGAAGGATGAAAACGGAGATAAGAACAGTTTTGGAATAGTGGCGATGGGATTTAAAAAAAAAAAAAAAAAAAAAAAAAAAAAAAAGAAAGGAAGAAAGAAAGTAAAGCAATAAAACATATTAAAGCTTAGAGTCATCTGGTGTCATCGTGCAATGTGGTGTAATCTCATCTCGTGTGTGTTTCGCTTCGTAAGCAGACATGTCTTTTGATAAATTTTTTCCCTTCTCTCTCTCTCTCTCTCTCTCTCTTTCTCTGTCTGTCTGTCTGTCTGTCTGTCTCTTTTTATACATCGAAACGACAAATGATGATAATCCTAGTCTGATTATCGCGTAATATATACTTGAAGTTACGTGACTTCAATCTTATAAATATTACGAGAAAGAGAGAAAGAGAGCATGAAAGAATGACAAAGAGAGAAAGAGAAAGAGAGAGAGAAGAGGAAGATGACAAATATCGAGTTTCATTTAAGTTTGTCGATAGTGTAATAACGAATGACGAAAAGCGGAAAGGAATCGTTTAAAATATCCTCGTATCATCGCTTTTTTTTTATCTCTCTCTCTCTCTCTTAGGCAACGACTATGGTCAAACCTCGTCGTATTCTCTCGTAAAAAGACGACGACGAGGACTGTGACGCTAACGAATCAATATTGCAATAAACGCATTGGCATTATTATCCGTGGAGACAAGAGCAGTCAACCGTTCGATGCACCCCTTTAAAACGTGCGAGACAGAAGTGGCTTAATTGATATACACCGGTCAATAATAAATAAGCGCGTTTCCATGTTTCGCCTTCTTTACATTTATTATTAATTATTAATTATATTAATAATATATATATATATATATATTATTTATAATTATTTATAATTATATATATATATTATTTTAATTATATATATATATTATTTATAATTATTTATAATTATATATATATATTATTTTAATTATATATATATTTATAATTATTTATAATTATATATATATATTTTTAATTATATATATATTATTTATAATTATAATTATAATATATTTTATATTATTAATTATATTTTATTTATATTTATTACCAATAATTATTGTTTCCTCTTTTATGATAGCCTCGTCGCACATATTTTGTCAATTGTTATTATTATTATTATTATTATTGTTGTCGTCGTCGTTATTATTTGTGCGTTTTACGATTGCACGACTACTGCGTTAGAGTAGCTCGATAATGTTTATTAATACGTCATCTTGATTTTTTTTTTCTTCTTCTTTTTTTTTTTTTATTTTTTTTGGACGACATCGAATATTTCAAGGCTAAGAAAAATGGAAGAATTATTTTCGGGCATGTACGCGTAAACGACGCGATTAATAATCATTTTAAATGCCCGTACAGACTTCACATCCTTTTTTTATTTTTGATTCTTTTTTTTTCTTTTTTTTTTTCTTTTTTTTATATCCATTATTATATTGCGGCAAATCGATGTCACGAAAGCGCTCTCCCACCCATTAAACTCGTGAACGTTTTTCAACGTTTAGAATATCATTAAATATGGTTGGAATCGTTCAAAAAAAAAAAAAAAAAAAAAAAAACAAAACAAAACAAAAAGAAAACATTTTCTTGTGCCCGACTAATATTCGAGGATTGTACTCGACACTTATTTCGAGTTAATCTTTCCTTTCTCTTATTTTTTGTTATCTTTTTTTTTTGTTGGAAGATTGGGTAGGGGTGGAAATGTCTTGCCGATAGCGTCACGATGCATCATCATCATCATCATCATTATCATCGTCATCGTCATCATCGTCGTGCAACTTGAACATTTGAAACATTGAATTTATTGAATTTATTGAATTTATTGAATTTATTTTCGCGTTCGAAATTGAGAACATTGAACGGAAGGAATGTTCGTCGATCTACCTGGTATAACTCACACTTCGGTTGTTACTTTATGGAATTGCACAATGCCCCGTGTCATTTCACGTTTTCTCTCCTGTGAGCGTTCGAGCGTGCTCAAGATCTTAACGTTCGTTCGATCGTGCTTTGGAAACTTCGTAAGAGGAGGGTGGGGGCGGAGGGGTGAGGGGCGGGCATAGTTTCCACACACACTCTCTTTCTCCCTCCCGCCCTCCCCTTCCTCGTCCCCACCCCCTCTCTCCTTCTTTCTTTCTCTTTCGCCGAGCTAAAACGATGGCAACAACTGTTCGTCTACGTGCACCAATAATAATAATAATAATAATAATAATAATAATCATTATTATTATAATTATAATAATGATGATGATAATAATATATAAGAATAATATTAATGTATTGAGAAGTAAAATTGAACGCGTTCAAACTGTCGGTGATAATCTTTACGTAAGTCGGATTTATTCATTCATCCGACAACGTTTTCTCTCGTTCATAAATTTTTTTTCTCCTCTAACCTCAACAACAAAAAAAAATAATATATATATAGCAATCCTCGTTAAATTGGAAAGCAGCGGGTAAAAGTTTGATCTTTAGTGAAAAGGGGATCAAAATAGAGGGAATCTCGATGATACGAAAGGAGTTGTTCCGAACGAAATCATGGACGAAATCATGGAAAATCATGGAAATCATGAACGACTCTCCCGTTTCAATGTTCGTTAATATTTTCGATGTGTTTGAAACAAAAAAAAAAAATAAAAAATAAACAAAAACAAAAAACACAAAGTTTCTACGAAATCTAAAATAATAATGACAACGTTCCTCGAACAACTCTCCCGTTTCAATGTTCGTTAATATTTTCGATGTGTTTGAAACAAACAAAAAAAAGAAAAAAAAAAACAAAGTTTCTACGAAATCTAATATAATAATAATAAACGTTCTTCGAACTCTCCGCTTTTAATATTCGTTAATAAAAAGATACCCGAGTTCCTTAATAAGATTGTAACGTCGAGTTTATAACAGATTATTCGTTTACTCAATGATAAAGATAAAGAGTAAGAGTAAGAGAAAGAAAGAAAGAGATAAAAAGAGTGATAGGAGGAAGAAGGAGAAGAAGAAGAAGAAGAAGAAGATTTACATAAGTGCCCTTAATCGTTAGAAGGGTTGAATCGAGCATATACTCTTTCGCGCTCTTTGCCTTTCGTTTATTTCCTCGAGAGAGGATCGCCAAGGCGAGATAAATGAATGGATCTCGTGGAACTCGTGAGTCACGCATTATTAGAGATAAGTTTTTAGCTTGTTTTCTTCTTTTTTTTTCTTTTCTTTTCTCTCTTTCTCTCTCTCTCTCTCTCTTTATTTATTTCTTTATTTCTTTCTCTCTACTGACGCGAGAGACTACTCCGATGCATCGTACGAAGAACAAAAAAAAAAAAAAAAAAGAAAGGCGTGGTGACTCGTTTTAAACGATCGCGCGATGGTCTCGTTAAGGAAAACGATCTTTTTCTACTTTTTCTTATTCTTCACCCTCTTCTTCTACTTCTTCTTCTACTTCTTCTACTTCTTCGTTCGCGAGACGATATTCGAGAAAGTTCTGAAAATTAAGGGACGTAGGAGTTAGTTGGACTAATCATGAAAGTAGACGAAAGAGGTAATTGATTGATAGAGAGAGAGAGAGAGAGAGAGAGAGAGAGAGAGAGAGAGAGATAAGGGTGCGCCTAGGAAAGCTTCATCCTTGTCGATTATCCGTCTCCTTATTTTTTTTCTTTTTTTTTTCTCTCTTTACTTTCTTTCCTTCTTTCTTTTTTTTCTTATTTTTCGTTTCCACCCCACTCTCCATGCCTATCCAAGATAAGCGGTGTCTCGATAAAAACGTTCGTATGTACGATGGATATATATTTAAAAAAAAAAAAATAAAAAAAAAAAAAATAAAAAAAACATTTTCTCTCTCTCTCTCGGAAATTAGAAACTCGAACGATGAAATAGACGATTATTTCGAACTCGCCGTAACGAATAATACGCACGTAATATACAAGAATAGATTTAATTATTTTCTTAGGGATAAATTTAGTAGATCTTTTTTTCTTATTTTTTTCTTTTTTTTTGTTTTCAAAGCATCGGATCAAAACGTTGTTCTTTCCGTTTTTTTTCTCTCCTTTCTTTCTTTCTTTCTTTCTTTTTTTCTTCTTTTTTTTTTTTAATCGTTGGATCGTCTTCTGCGCAATCGAAAGTTCACGTCCGTTTTATTTATCCCCCTCCTTTTTATTCTGTCCCTTTTTTTTTCTTTTTCTTTTCGTATCATTCCTTCCCTGCGATACTCTTTCGAGAATGAAATATCAAAACCGGATACTATTATATGCGCGAGGTAGTGTATTTGGTGCCTGGCACAACCCTACTAAACCCTTTTCCTTTTTATTCTTCTTTTTCTTCTTCCTCTTCTTCTTCTCCTTCTTCTTCTTCTTCCTTTTTTTTTTTCAAGATGATTCAAAGTCTGGGTCATCGAAAGAACCGGATCGTCGTATCGTGCCGACGAAACGTTCGTGTAAACGTTTAACTTCTCTCTCTCTCTCTCTCTCGTTTTCTTTCTCTCTCTTTCTCTCTGTTTCTCTCTCTCTCTCTCTCTCTCTCTCTTCCTGTCCTTCCGGAAATTTCTTTCATCTTAAAATACTAAATGTGTAAAGAGCAAAAGAGTGAAAAAGATAGATAGATAAATAAAGAGATAAAGAAAGAGAGAGAAAGAGAGAGAGAGAGAGAGAGAGAGAGAGAGAGAGAGAGAGGTGACAGGGTTGGTTTAAATAAACAAATATAAAAACCCCGAGTTCGAAAATCACTTTCCAATATCAAAACTTGTAGACGTGACAAACGAGCCGCGACTCCTTCCCATTCATTCATTCCTTCTTTATTTCTTTCTTTCTCGGTTTAGAGATTAATTAACGAACGAGTCGGAGGGATGGGGAGGGTGTGGGGTCAGAGGGTGTGTCGGGTTAAAAGGAAAACCTCGTGGATATAATTGATAAGCGTCATTTATCAGCGTATCGAAGCGTAAGATAAAAAAAATAAGAAAACAAAGAAAGAGAAAAGAAAAAGGAAAAAGAAAGAAAGGAGGAAGGAAAAAATAAACGATTGCGATTATTGGAAAATTCGTTCATGGGTCGTCATGGTGGTCCGTCTATCGTGCGATCTATAGAGAGAAAGAGAGAGAAAGAGAGAGAGAGAGAGAGAGAGAGAGAGAGAGAGAGAGAGAGAGAGAGAGAGTCCTTGTGTGCATTACAACGAAAACGACATTGTCCTTGCCGAGGAGATCTTTATAAAGTGCTGCTTGCTCCTATGGACGTCGTAAAAAAAAGGGTAAGGTTGTCAAGTTCAAGGCCATCGGGCCAAGTAAAAAAAGGAAAGAAAAGAAAAGAAAAGAAAAAGGAAAAGAAAAAACGAAAGGATAGAAAGAGAGAAAAAAAGGACAACTACCGGTTGTTCGTCGAAGGTGCATACATACATTCACACACACACACACACATATATATATATATATATATATATATATATATATATATATATATGAATATAGGTATATGTATAGAAGAAGGTATAAGAGAGGCAGGCGTTCGACTCATTTTGCAAAAATAAATATTGTCGTCTTCGTTCTCGATGTGCTCTGAGGTTTGTCTTTCTCTCTCTCCCTCTCTCTCTCTCTCTCTCTCTCTCTCTCTCTCTTTCTCGAGACTGCCTTCAACCCTAGTTCAAGGACTACGAAAGAAAGAGTAAGAGAGAAAGAGAAAAAGAGAAAGAACAAGTAGGAGCAACAACAACAGCTCTTTTGCATTCGCGTGTTCGTTCACCTCGAGTCAAAGATGGCAAAGCCTTAGCAGCAGCCTTAGCAGCATCAACAGCAAGCAAGCAAGCAAGCAAGCAAGTAAGCAGAACCTTAGCAGCAGTCTCTCTCTCTCTCTCTCTCTCTCTCTCTCTCTCTCTCTCTCTCTCTCTCTCTCTCTCTCTCTCTCTCTCTTCGTAGCCCCATGGTTGCCATTGTTGCCAAGCCCCATCAAGGTCCAGGGCTTTAGCTAGCACCCGCATATGTTGGTAGATACGTATGTATGTATTTATGTATGTATGTGTGTATTTATGTATGTATGTATGTTGGTATGTATGTAATGTATTTACGTACGTACGTTGCGTGTATGTGTGTGTGTGTGTGTGTATGTGTTATATGAAGAGAACTTGGAGAGTTATAACGCTAAGAGTGAGAGAGAGAGAGTGAGAAAGAAAAAAATGGGCTCCGAGTATCTTCCCACAAAACTTATTCAGCAGTCGTTCCATAGGACAGATTTTTCTTTATGTCTTTCGAAGATTCTGTCTGTCTGTCTGTCTATACGTCTGTCTGTCTGTCTGTACGTCTGTACGTCTGTTGATCTCTGTCTTTCTCTCGGTCTCTCTGTTTCTGTCGGTGTTTGGTTTTATGTGAAACAAATATGTGAACAGAAGGAAGATCAGTGTCTGCTGTTTCTCTCTCTATTTTTTTTTTCTTTCTCTCTCTCTCTCTCTCTCTCTCTATATATATATATATATATATATATATATATATATATATATATATATATATATATATATATGTCTCTGACTATCTTTTTATTTTGATACATTGTTTGATCCTCGATAAGAACGGGGTAAAGCGTTCACTGCTTTTTCCATTACTTTTCTTTATTTATTTTATTGCCTTTTCTTTCATTCTTTCTTTCTTTTTTTTTTTTCGTTGTTTTCTTTTCCCCTCCCCCCCACCCCCACCGTTCTTATTCAATCAAACAAACGAGGAGAGGAAACGGCGTTATAAATATCGACGACTATCAATGGCCATTTGTTAGCGGCGGCAATAGCTTTTCATTTATTGAAAATGCAGATAGGAAAACGTTCTCTTCACGATGAGGGTCGAGATTAATCGCGTGGAACCTTTTAAAACGTTCTCGTCGTCGTCGGAAAAACTTTAAAATGATATAAAGAATAATTTCCGTGAGAAGAGATGCCGTTGACTCGTACGTGGAAAAAATATAACGATCGTTATCGATTCGATTCTATCGTACGTATATCGTGGATTCTCTCTTTCTCTCTTTATCTACAGGGTGTTTCAGTTGAAGGGGACCGCCTATAACATACATAAAATTATACTATTAAATATATATATATATATATATATATATATATATATATATATATATATATTTATATATTTATATATAAACTGTTCATATTATGTATACACACTTATATTTATTTATATATAAATTATATAAATATATATATATATATATATGTAAACTATTCATAATATACCAATTTTTAAATCATTCGAAGTATCATAAAAAAAAAAACAGAAAATATTTTTTTAAATCATTCAAAGTATCATAAAAAAAAAACGAAGAAAATATTTAAACGACCTCCTTTAATTGAAAAACCCAGTATATATATATATATACACTAATCAAAGAGCATGTGACTCTTCATCGAAAATCGATGTAGTTTCTAAACGAAGGTGATAAGAGCGCGATCGTAGAGAAAAGTGATCGTCAATGAATGAACACTGTCTCTCCTGTTCCTTTTTTTTTTTTGCGTTATCTTTCGAAGTTGTTAGTAAGTTGCTTTTGAAGAAGTGAGAAGAAGACTGTTCTTTTTTTTTTTTTATATATATATATATATATATTTTTTTTTATTTGCACGGAGTCGAAAAAGAGAGAAAATTGTTTTTATGAAGGAGCAGTACACGTTCGTTTGTTACTCGTTATAACGAAAAATGATGTACTTTTTTTATTTGTTTCTCTTTCTTCGTTTTTTTTTTTTTTTCAACGAATCGTTAAATCATCGTAACAATGATCGGAACACGAAGAACGAGAGTGGCAATGGCGATTGATTCGACTAAAGAAAAAAAAAAAAAAAAAAAAAAAATAATACGAAAGAAAAGAGAAAAGAAAAGAAAATTGAATATAAGGGGATTACTTATATATTTCTAATAAATTATATATATATATATATATTTTTTTTTTTATACATAAAACAAATAAAAAAAGAATTTATATATTTATTACTATTTTTCATTAACGATTTTCTTTTTTTTTTTTTCTATTTTTAAATCTCTAGATCCGAACAATGTTAAAACGGACAATGACAATAGCAATGGTGATTAATTCGTCTCCTTATAATTAGACTCTTATATTGGAACGGCGATAACGAAATAATGAATGAAGTCGAACGAAACGCCTCTTCTTCTCTTCTCTTTTCTCCTTCTTCTTCTTCTCTTTCTTCTTCTTCTTCTTCTTCTCTTATCATTACGCCCTTGACGAATCCGTGCGTTCGTTCAAAGTATGGCGACGATATCGGCCTTTATCACCGACGTCGTCTCACTTTCATCGCTTTCCCTGACAGTTATTAATTTACCGAGTACGAGGAACACGGAGAGGAGGTTCTTTCTCCCTCAGCTCGAAACGCGTTTTCCATTCGTTAGTTCGTTCGTTCGTTCGTTCGTTCGTTCGTTCGTTTCTACATTCGTTCGTTCCTACGTTCGTTCTTCGTCTATAAATACGTTGGTTTGAGAGGAAGAACGAACGAGAAAGAGAATGAGAGAGAGAGAGAGAGAGAGAGAGAGAGAGAGAGAGAGAGAGAGAGAGAGAGGGAGGATGAAATCCGCGTTACGAGTCTTCCCGTTTTCATTTCGTGTTTTTCTTTGTAACTTTACGTAAATAGTATCTTTCTAATTTATACTCCACTCTTTCTTTCTTTCTTTCTATCTGTCTCTTTGGAGAGATGTTCGTTTATTATTTTGTAAAAAGAATTTTATTTTTGAGTCTAGATTTCTTTTTTTTTTTTATATATATTAAAACGATTTAGTACTCGAGTAGATAATATTATGTGTATATGTATATATCTGGTAATAATTATATCAAGTAATTTAATTTATTAGGTATATAATACATCGGTAATAAATATGTATAAATTAAAAATTAATCAAATATATATATATATATATATATATATATATATATATATATCTTCAAAATTAAAATGCTATTAAATTAAAACGAGTTTTATCGAGTTTAAATATAATTTAACTTTCATATTGATGTTCCGATTATGTTTTTAATTAAATTTTCTAAATTGAATGCCACGTTAATTTGTAATTAAAATCCTATACATGTATATATTATTATTATTATTATTATTATTATTATTATTATCAGAAGAACCGTTTATCAAAGAACACACAATCGTACATGAATAATATTTCTTGGTATTCAAATGTCGGGCGAAGTATGAATGTATATACGCTTTGTGTGTATGCGAACGAAAGAAATTATAAAGAGATTAGTTAATGGGTAAGGAACAAGCAGATGTTTTTCTAGAAGAGCAGCGAGCAAGCGCGTCACGTTGGCGCCTTTATAAAGTTTTCATTTTTCAACGAGGAGGCGCGAATTAAGGTCATTCGCGACCGACTTTCCGTAAATGACCTTCGACAGGACTCTCTGAAAAAAGTAAAGAGAGAGAGAGAGAGAGAGAGAGAGAGAGTTTGGAGAAAGTGTACGGAGGTTTAACGCTCCTCGTCTCATTTTTTTTTTTTTTTATTTATTTCGAGATCGATTAGACGAAAGCAGTCGAATTTGAAGAATAATAAATGCCTGTGCACGATGAGAGTAAAATGATCAAATCGAGAACGAATTATCCTCAACGTCAAGAGGACGGGCTTTTTAATATTTCGTTCGATCGCGATCGATAAATCGATTCGATCGACGAGGAGAGAGATCTCACGGGGAGAGCAACAAACGTTCTCGAGATTAGTAGAGTAATAGAAACAACACACACACACGTACACGCGTACACACAGTTCGTTCGAACTCTTATCAATCGGAAAGTTATCAAGCTGATGATAAAGCATTACGGATGACTCATATATCATTCGATCTTATTGTTTCTGTTCCTTTTTTTCATTTCTTTCTTCTTTTTTATTTTATTTTATTTTATTTTATTTTTGTATTTTTTTTTTTATTTTAATTGTCCCTCCTCGTTCGAACGATCTCGTACGATGGTATGACATAAACGATTTGTATATGAATATACAATACGAGTGCAACCTAATACATAGGAATAGATATGTATTTAAAATGGATATAATATAATATGTGAACATACATACATACATACATAGATACATACATACATAGAATGAATACATGAGTTCTTGAGAAAGTTTCATTCATGATTCGAAACGAATCCCGCGTCTGGCAGTTAATCAGAGTGTCTCTTAACATGTGATTTGACGCACATCACGCTTCGTGCTTGGCACAAATGAAAAGAGGAGCTTCTCTCTCTCTCTCTCTCTCTCATGTTCTTAAGAGAGAGAGAGAGAGAGAGAGAGAGAGTGGACCAAGGAAGACACACAAGACTCGGTACTGTGCTCTCTCTCTCATTGCTACCACACTCACTAATTAAGTATAAATTGCTTCTTGTGTGCCTTCTCTCTCTCTCTCTCTCTCTCTCTCTCTCTCTCTCGTTTAAAAGAACTTTACTACCGCGGTTAAGTTAAAGCCGGTAAATATAAGAGAATCCAAAACGTAGGGAAACTTGAAACGTTCTGACATTCTAAAAGTCTTAGCGCATGCGCGAGTTCGTTGTCGTGTTATTCCCTTTACGTTCTCGCAAACTATCATCGTTAATCCCAAAGTACAACACCGCGCATCGCTTTAATACTTACTCTTATCGTTGTTAAAACCATCTTAAATTTTTCTCTTTTCTTTTTCTTTTATCCTACGAGCAGACGTTACACAGACATTTTAATTTAAAAGGACGCATATAAACGGACAGCTCGCGAACTTGCGTTCTTCAATGAGCGAGCTCGAGCGCGCACCCGTATGATTCATTTTGAATATATGTGTACATACATATATATATATATATATATATATATATATATATATATATATGTGTGTGTGTATATATGTATATATACATCGTCAGAATGGATCGAACGATCTCCATCGACGACGATATTCACGTGGGTGGTCGAAGGCCAACTCGACGCGAACAGTTTCGCCATCATCGTTTCTTCTTATTTTTCTTTCTCCTTCCTTCTTCTCCTCCTTCTCCTCCTCCTTCATCCTCCTCCTCCTTCTTCTTACTCCTAGACACTTTAATCCAGGGTTAATCAATCCTTTATTCGTTCCATCTTCCTCTCCAACTTTTTCTCTTGCCTGTGCTAACACAAAAGAGGTCTCTGATCGCGATAAAAATTCGGTGGTTATAGCGAGTACATACGTTTAGGGATTTATTTACGAACGCGTTTTAAACCTAATCGCGAGGTTTTCAAACTCGAAATTATTTATAATCGTACACTCGGAGCGTGATTATCAATTATCTTCTCTCCTCCATCTCCTCGGGCACTTTAGACACCTGTCGTTTGTACGGATTGAATAATTTTGACCTTAAAAAAAAAAAAAAAACAAACAAAAAATTCCGTATATTTCTTTCGAAAAGTATTGGATAATAATAATCGGCAGGCTTGAAAAATCATTTCCAATGATGTCGTTATGGAAAAAAAAAAATAAATAAAATAAAAAATTTCACGTATCATACGACGGGCGAATCGTTTTTTAAATCGACCTAGAAATATTGATCCGTGGGTGATGTTGTTGTTATTGTTGTTGTACGGATTGAATAATTTTGATCTTAAAAGAAAAAACAAACAAAAAATTCCGTATATTTCTTTCGAAAAGTATTGGATAATAATAATCGGCAGGCTTGAAAAATCATTTCCAATGATGTCGTTATGGAAAAAAATAAAAAATAAAAAAAAATAAAATAAAAAATTTCACGTATCATACGACGGGCGAATCGTTTTTTAAATCGACCTAGAAATATTGATCCGTGGGTGATATTGTTGTTATTGTTGTTGTTGTTGTTGTTGTTGTTGTCCAATGCTTGAGATGCACAATTAGGATCAAGATAGATCGACGTGTGTCTGGTAAAAACGTGAAACTGTGCGTACTCATGGAATGAATCTCTTCGAGAATTTCGAGATCGTTTCTGTTTTATCTCGTAACGTTTGACGGCGATGACGACGATGACGATGACGACGATGACGACGATGACGACGATGGCTGTTGAGATGGGGACAACAAAACGGGGAGGTTCGTTTCAGGGATCTTTCATTGCGTTGACGCGCGTTGGTAACACTTGCCGAGTGAGATTTTATCTCGAATGAAAGAGGGAGAGAATATGTGTGTGTGTTTGTGTGTTGTGTGAGAGAGAGAGAGAGGGTGGGAAGGGTGGGTAGGAGAGAGGAACGGAGGTAAAGAATTTCGTTTGCTAAGAAAGCCTCTGCAACTCTCTCGTCGTATTCACGAACGTTCCTCTCGTTAACGGTATATACATATACATACATACATATTATATATATATATATATATATATATATATATATATATGTACGTTCTTAAACTCTTGTAAATAATCTAACAGGTAGGTTAACGTCGAGTTATATCTCGTTTATTAAGTAGAAAGGGACATTTCTTTCTTTCTTTCTTTCTTTCTTTTTTATTTCTTTCTTCTTTTTTTTTTTTTTTTTTTTACGCGATAATTACGCATATATATACGCGCGATTTTTTTTTTTATTTCCTTTTTTTATTTTTTTCTTAAACCCAAATTTGATCATAACAATGAGATCGAGCGAAATTTTTTACTTATTACATCGTCCTACTCTTTTCTTTTTATTTGTTTGTTTATTTTTTTTTTTTTTTGCATTATCAACGTTACATACCGTTGAAGATAATGCACGACGAGGGGCGAGGGTGGGGGTGGGGGGTGGGGTGTCGAGCTCTAAGAGGAATGCACGCACGGAGCAGAGATAAATCCGTAGGAGAGAGAGAGAGAGAGAGAGAGAGAGAGAGAGAGAGAGAGAGAGAGAGAGAGAGAAAGGAAAGAAGATGTCGTTTCTCCCTCGACGAGACGGCCGATGTTTTACGGCCGAATGAAAAATGCAGTGTGGTATACCTACCGACGAGAGATACACAGGTGGGGGAGGGGGGGGGGAAGATGAGGAGGAGGAGGAGGAGAAGGAGGAGAAGGAGGAGGAGGAGGAGAAGAAAGAGTAGAGGTTTACAAACACATACGTACGGGCGCGTTTACAAGAGATACGAGTTTTCTCGGCTGACTTCTTTTTTCGAAGAAGGTAGAAACGTAAAAAAGAAGAAAAAAGAAAAAAAGAAATAAAAAAAGAAAGGAAAAGGAGGATGAAGAAGAAGAAGAAGAAGAAGATGATGATGACGATGATGAATAAAAAAGAAGAAGAAGATGATGATGGTGATGATGAAAAAGAAGAGAAAGATGATGACGACGAAGATGGAAGAGAAAAAGAAATGGGTGAGAGTGGGGGGAGGGAGGGAGGGAGGGAGGGAGGGAGGGAACATAAACTCTTTCTTAGGTGTTCTCGTCGCGACACTTGTTTGACTTGATTATCACGGATCGGTGGTAGCTGATGTGTGTCTTGTAGATAACAACTTTAATCCTATATGTGCATCGTCTCATCGACTTACTTATTCTCTCTCTCTCACTCTCTCTCTTTCTCTATGTGTATCTATCTTTCTCTATCTCTTCGTGTCACGTCTTATGGCGTGAAATTTCATACTTATCATGGTATTTTAATCGGTTAAACGAGCCTTTGGTATTCCGCGAAAGTTTCTTTAGTTAACTTAACTTAGAGAGTTTGTACTCTCGAAACGAACTCCGTCGTCTTCGTTGTCTT
>OU426999.1:1028994-1039421 GCA_911387935.1 Dolichovespula saxonica
GCGTTTAACGTTCCCGTTGTTCGTACGTGGAAGTTCGCGTTATAAAAGTTAAATACGCGTTGGATCGCGTACCAGGAAATAACGATTCTAACCAATGGGGGTGTGGGATGATGGTGGTGGAGGAGGAGGAGGAGGTGGAGGGGGTGGAGGAGGAGGGGTTAGAGCAGGAAGATCATAAAAAGAAAATGGTGGATATTCAGGAACAGTTTAGTTTTCGCAATGATCACATCGCGGGTTTAAAACGTATGTGTAACGTGTGTGTACTTACGTAGGAGAGAGAGAGAGAGAGAGAGAGAGGGGGGGGGGAAGAGTATACTTAAACCCTTTGTTTAATTCCTCCAAGCAAAAGTATTCGCTATTGAAGAATTCATCCTTCATCCTTTTCTATCTTCTTTGATCTTTGTCCCTCGTTCTTTCTTCAATGTTTCATTTATTGAGAGAGAGAGAGAGAGAGAGAGAGAGAGAGAGAGAGAGAGAGAGAGGATGCACCTTGACTGCAGCCGTCGATCTCTCCTCCTCCTCCTCCTCCTCCTCCTCCCTCTCACCCCCTACACACCTCCTCCATCTCCACCTCCACTTCCACCCCCCCCCCCCCAACCCCAAATGAATATTTAACCTTCGTGATTCCTTCCTATAGAAGCAACGCAGCAGCAATCGTTCAAAGAGATCATCAAGAACAAAATTGGTAATTCATGAATATTCAAGGGATAGAACACCCCGAGTTAGCACGACTTAGGAAGCTAATTCACTTCGTTCATTCGTCCGTTTCATACCAAGATGGATCACCGATGACGTGTTGTTTTTTTTTTTTCGATCGCGCTTACGTGTTAACCGTATTCGTAATATACAAGATGGAAAAGATTTCCTATGTAACAATGATCGCATAATCGAGGATAACCTTTTATAGTAGCAACGATATGCAATGCGTGTATCGATATATACAACCCGTAATAGCCGATCGATATCGTTTAGTCCGTAGTTTTATTATTTCGTAATGGGACTGCTATACTTGTATCGATGCATATACAAGTTGATTATATATCCTCGACGTATATAATCGTATATCCTCTATGAATTGTCATTAAGAATCGAACAACGAGAGTATATATTCTTATTCTTATCTCGTTCTCTCTCTCTCTCTCTCTCTCTCTCTCTCTCTCTCTCTCTCTCTCTCTCTCACTCACTCTGTGTGTGTGTGTGTGTGTGTGTGTGTTGTTCCTTTCTAACAATCCTCGTCATTCTTTTATCTTTCCTTCGCTCTTCGACATTCGTTGCACCTTCGTAAACGATCGACGATAGGGTTAAACAATGGCCTAGAAAAGAAAGAAAGAAAGAAAAAAAAATAGAAAGAGAGAGAGAGAGAGGACCGATCTTATCGGGGAGGGCCACACATTATCGCCTTTAACTATCAATACTTTTTCATCCCTCCTCTCCGTGACAGTTCGACCGAGAGTACAATAGATTCGAGTTTTCTATTTCTTTTTCTTTTTTTTTTTTTTTTTCGAATCGTTCGGATATCTCGGAATGTTTCCTCTCGCGTTACTCTCACTTTCGCTCTCACTCTTATTCTCAATCCTCGAAGAAGACGAAGAAGAAGAAAAAAGAATGAAGAAAAATAAGAAAGAAAGATAAAAAGAACGAAAGTGATCTATCTTTTTCGAAAGAGGTTTTTCGGACTGGCAGGTACATTAGTAACGATTTGTGTTCGTCACTCCTTACTTCCCGATCTCCCTACCACCCTCAATCCCAACCCCTTCTTCTTCTTCTTCTTCTTCATATTTCATATCAACGCGATAAACATTTTTACTCCTTTCTCCTCTTCCCCTCCTTCTCTCCCCTCCACCACCACCACCACTCCTCCTCCCCTCCCTCCGTGTCCTCGTGCCAACACGAATACCTACAACGACGTACGTTGTTATCTTTACGACACCGCGTGAACGTTCTGCCCCGGGGGTTCTTTTCTAAGTTTTGTAACCCGACTCGTCCCGAACTACGACAACCTTTTTTTTTTTTTTTTTTTTTTTTTCAAAAAGAAAAACCCCGACAAACAGTTCTCTTCGAGCTTCAAGGCTGAAGGAGGACAGAGGACATGGGGGGCATGGAGGGCAGGGGAGGTTTAACCCTAATCTCGGAACTTTGTTAGAATCGATGACGAGGGGATATGTTTTGGTGTTAAAGCTCAAGTTAGGAAATGTTAGGGGGGGGGGATCGTTAAAACAGAACCCTCCACGAAAGGAGGAGTATAAAAATTAAGGGAGAGGGAGGGAGAAAGAGGAAGAGGGAGGACTGCTACTGTTGCTGTTAGTGCTACTGATGGTGTTGCTGTGTTGCTATTGCTGTGTTGCTATTGCTGTGTTGCATTAGCTACGCCCGTTGACAGGCGATCCTACTTCGTTTATTCACGTGTTAAGGAATTTATTGTTATTGCCTCTCCCCTCTCTCTCTCACTCTCTCTGGGTGGGTATCTGTCTGTCTATGTGTGTGTGTGTGTGTGTGTGTGTGTACGTTTGTCGTACAACAGGGGGAAAAAAAAGGGAGAAAATTAATTAGCTTAGCTCGGTAAAATGCTTCGATGATATATTACCAGACTATGATTGGTGGCTGGAAAGCATGAGCTTCTTTTAAGTTTTTATTTAGGTTACTCTTGAAAAATTGAATACGTCTTTTTTAAATGGATTGTACGTATAATTTTTGTCTCTTTTTCTTTCATTTTTTTTTAACCCTGGAAGTCGTTGACTTTTGTTTTGTCCTTTTTGTTTTTTTTTTTTTTCGATCTTTTTTCTTCTTTTTTAGGGTGGTGTTCCGTAACAATCTTCTTCTTCTTCTTCTTTTTTTTTCTTTTCCTTCACAGAACGTCGTAATCTCGTCGGAGTGAATTTTTTTTTGAGTGAGAAAAATTATATACATATTTTATATCGTATCAAATATATATATATATATATATATATATGTAGGTGTATTACGTACGTTTATAATTCGTACAAATTTATCTTTTATGGAAAAAAAAAAAAAAGAAAATTACGCGAGTTTTTGTATCCCCCGTTATACTTCATACGAAAGGGAATACGTACGTCGTACGCTTTTTTCCCCCTCATTACGAAGATAAATAAATGAAAAATAAAAAATAAAAGATAAATAAAAGAGAAACGATGTATTCGGGTACGAAGATTCTCGGCGATTAAATGAAGATAAAATAAATAAAAAAAAAAAAAAAAAAAAAAAAAAAAAGGAGAAAGACGGAGTGAAAAAGAGGGATGTTAAATATGGTGGCGCACTCGCTCGAAACTGTTTTGTTCTTCTAAATTGATTTCTTTTAATGTTTTATTGCTGCTTGCGGTCAAATAAGCGGGTCATTAGGGAAGTATTTTCCTCGCACGAGTTACTATATTATACTATAATATGTATGTATGTATATTATTACTATATTATACATACATACATACATACATATACATATATACATATATATATATATATATATATATATATATATATATATACATACATCCTACGTACGTATTCGCGTACTTTCTTAAGGCAATGCACATAGGCATATATATATATATATATATATATATATATATATATATATATATATATATAAATATGCATATATAAACGTTTCGCAGTGTTGATCACGGAGAGAGAGAGAGAGAGAATGGAATTTCAGGCTCGTGCTTATTGTACTTTCCGCTTCTTGGTTGTGCAATATGTTTAGAAGTCACGCATCGGAGAAGAAGAAGCTCTCTCTCCGATTGGCGTGGTATTATTCCACATTGTAAGATTCTAGGTCGAGAGTCAGAGATGACCGGCATCATTTTACGTATATATTACTACTACTACTATTATCCCATGTCACGTGCTTTTCGTTTCTTTCTAATGAAAGAAATTCTCATTTCTTTATTTATTTATTTATTTTTATTTTTTTTTATTTTTATTATACTCAATTCCATACAAATTTGAGTTGAGAATTATATTCGATACGAACGTTCATCGAAATGTTCGAGGTAGTTCGTTTTAATTAAAAAAGAAAAATAACAAAAAAGAACAATATTATTTTTGTACGTATCTATTATTATTATTATTATTATTATTATTATTATTATTATTAATATTATTATTATTATTATTATTATTATTATTATTATTACGCCACGTGTTCTTCGTAAAATTAATCTTTTCCTTTTCCTTTTCCTTTTAAATTTCATTTCACACTTCACTTGCGTCATCAGATAATTACAATTCGATTCAAACTGTTCGTCAAAGTGTTCGATGTAATTAGTACGTTCCGATCAAAGAGCTACATCGATTAGTCGAGTAGATTCAGAATTTAATTTCGTTCTTTTTATCTCGAGAGAAAAGATTTTTTGGAAGATAGGCGAAAGGAATAATAATAATAATAATAATAATAATAATAATAATAAAAAAAAAAAATAGGAAGGAGAAGAAGAAGAAATTTATAGATCTTTTCTCTCTCTCTCTCTCTCTCTCTCACTCTCTCTCACTCTCTCTCTCGTTTTTTTTATTTTTCAACAGGTAGTCAAACGGGATTGTCGTTTCGTGTGTTAGATTCGGATAAAGCGGGGAAGCGTGTTGCCATCGGTTGTTCGGTAATTAATTAGACGAGAATGCGGTAGCACTGTGGACCAAGAGAAAGAGAGAGAGAGAGAGAGAGAGACATCGATGTAAAGATTGAGAACACAGGTATATATAAAGAGAGAGAGAGATAGAGAGAGGTCGTGGTCATGGTGGTCCCCTTTTCCCTTCACCCCCTTGTTCGAGTTAGAGCCACCGTTGAAGGGAAACACCTGTTTCCTCGGAATGAGCGTACGCCTTTTCCAAGGTCCCTTTCTTAACCTTTTCTTAGCCTATTCTTCGAGACACTGGTCGAATTCTTATTCTGATCCTCACGAACATCTGTCATGATCGTCGTCGTCGTCTTCTTCCTCTTCATCTTCGTCTTCGTCGTCCATTTAAATACGATTCTTTCATCCAACCTAATCTTTCCCTTTTTTTCGTTTCTTTACCATCATTTCCATCAAAACGATTCTTCCTAAATCGAGATTTCTTTGGTTTGCCCTTTCGAAAATACTTACGAGGCTTTAGAAAATAAATAGTGTATATATCTCTTTTCTCGTATTTATATTTATTTGTTACAACTCGTTTCGTTACGTACGTACGTACGTAGATTCTCGGGGCGCTATATCGAAATATGAAATATATTTGCATTAAAAAGGAACACCGATCGACGAGACTATATATATATATATATATAGTCTCTTTTATTCGTTCGATATCAACATTCGTATCGCATACACGGCGCTCTCTCGTACGCGTACTACACTGTTAATATTTCGGTTTGTCTCTTTATGCAAGGGGTTCCTACGCCCCGTTATGCCTACTTAGGCGCCGTCGATACTATAATAATAATTATTATTATAATAATAATAATAATAATAATAATAATAATTGTTATTATTATGCCTGGCCACGTCCAACTAACGGGCCAACGAATAGGTGTCTCCCGTGAATAATATTTATTTCGATCGATATTGATTCTTCGAGCGATCGATTAAATCGTCACGATTAACGTGCGTTGCCGCTTAATGGAGAAGGTCGGATCTCATTCGCGAATTCGTAACGAACGAATCAAGTTCAAGTATAAGCGTTTATTTCTATTTGAGAGGTCTGAATCGTTTCGTACGAATTCGATATTAGATATAAATCGATTTAATCCTTATTATCCCCCTTTTCTTTTTCTTTCTTTCTCTTTTTTTTTTTTTCTTTTTTAATCGTCACTTTCATTCATCGTCGTAACGTCGTTTTTAACTTACAAATCATGTTAATGTATCACGTCAGCAAAAATACTTGTAATTCTCGATGAGAATTGATCGTATATTCCTCTATTAATAAAAAAAAAAATAAATAAATAAATAATAAAAAATAAAAAATATCACTCGACGTATGTGTAACAATATCGACCATTAGACGATCGAACTAAAGGGGTAATAATAATAATAATAATAATAATAATAATAATGATAATGATAATGGTATGGATTATTGAATCATAGACAGAATAATGACGATAATATCGATCATCGTGTCATGATAATGATGATAATGATGATGATGATGATGATGATGATATGGGATCGATCATGTGAATCGAATGTTGTCACAATAATTACTATAATAGATATCGTTTAATCGTAGAGTGAAATCTATTGACGATCGATAATAATATCGATCATCTAGGAACCAATTAACATAACGACGAGATTATTGACGATCGTGAAAATCGTACGACATAATTGAATAATAATAATGATCCATATTATAGATCATTCGAATGGTATATATATATATATAATACAAAAAAAAATAATATTATTAATCGATCGTAGAAAGAAATAATTCTCCTAAACGACGACGAGCTTTTAGCGTAGATCGCGGGATCCAACGACACGTGACAACGATCGATAACGTATAGATCATTCGTGATCGCGGACATAAGTATTATCGTTATTAATACCGATCGCGTTATATCGATCGTCGATGAATCATAAACGTAACGACGATCGCAGGGGTTGATCGGTGAATTCGTATGACGTAACTAAAACAATAAATCCATAATACGAATCACTCGGACGTCGACGATCGATGGATCGTCGACCTACAGGCGAGGTTAATGTCGTTCGTGGAAAGAAAAAAAAAAAAAAAGAAAGAAAGTTCGATCGTAAAGGCGTACAACGACGATGATCGATAAATACAAATAGATCATTATTATAATCGATCGTCGATATAATTATCGATATATAAATCGGAAAAGGAGGACTGAAGAACGATCTCGATTAAATTTCTTTCTCTCTCTCTCTCTCTCTCTCTCTCTTTTTCGAGGGTGAAACATTTTAATCTAGTCTTAATAATATTCTAACGTTGGACGGAGTTTCATGGGCGGGAAGAAGAAGAATCTCGAACGCGTTTTGGCGACAGTGCTGGCATTATATCCAAGTCAACGTAGAGAGAGAGAGAGAGAAAGAGAGAGAGAGAAAGAGAGAGAGAGAGAGAGAGAGAGAGAGAGAGAGAGAGAGAGAGAGAGAGAGAGAGAGTACAGCACACACGAGGATGCGATACACGAGCGGGGATCACGAGAACCCGAAGACACCGCAGGCCGTTGAACCGCCCGCGGCATTCCAACCTTCTCTCTCTCTCTCTCTCTCTCTCTCTCTCTCTCTCTCTCTCACTACATTTCCCTTTCTCCCTTTTTCTCTCTCTCTCTCTTTATCTCTCTCTTTCTCTATCTCTTTCTCTATCTCTTTCTCTATCTCTTTCTATCTATCTGTCTATCTATCTATCTATCTCTCTCTGTCTTTCTCTATCTATCTCTCTATTTCTCTCTTTCGTGCACGAATACACGTTGGACGCATAGATGAATTTTTAGGCGTAGACCGATAGATCACTTGAGGAATACCGAGCAGTCTTTGAAGCAGGAGCACACGCGCGCGCCTGTTGTGTTGCGATCGTCCGTAGCCCGATAGTTTAACACGATGACGTAGAATCCTATCGATATGTGTGTGTGTGTGTGTGTGTGTGTGCGCTCGTCGTTTTCGCATTTTCTTTCTCTCTTTCTCTTTCTTCTTCCTCTTTCGTTCTCTTCTTCTTCTCCTTTTTTTTTTTTTTGATCGGCCGATGACGTTATCCTATCGTCATTTTCTTACTAACTATCTCTCTCTCTCTCTCTCTCTCTCTCTCTCAGTCTCTCTACCAACATTAGTAAACATCTACCTCTTTATACTATTTCACTCGTCACTCAAATATACTCGTGATTTCGTTATCGTTATTATTATATACATAACGTATCAACGATCAACATCGTCCGCGCTTTATTCAGAGATTCATACGTTTCTTTGTTAGATCGGTAGAAGATCGGTATTGATCGTTATTGATCGATATCACCTGCAAAGTTGTCATATGTAATACGTATATATATTTCTCTATTTTCGGAAGGTATCTTCGGGGAAAAAAAAAAAAAATTACGCACACGTTATTTTGTTATTTCGAGATCGAAATAGTTTTCCTTTTACAATACGTATCATTCGAATAGATTTCAATAAATATGTAAGTACTACGGATTATTGAATGTTACACGTGTATCCGATTTATTATTGTCGTATCGTGGTTGGTTACGATTTAATCGTTCTATACGAATTCGCGAGAGATTCCCGTAAATATATATGTATATAATATATGTAAAATAAAAATGTATAAAAAATATATATATAAATATATAGAAAAAAAGTAAATATATATATATATATATAAACCATGCTGCTCGATTCGAAGAAACGACGACCGGGAGGAGGGTGAGGGTGAAGGAGGAGGGAGGAGGGAGGGGGTGTTCGTGCCGGTGCCAATTAAGTAACTCCGACACGTACTCTTAGTGTAGGTTACCGTCCATTTCGTCCGTCCATTCGTTGGAAAATGGTGACATAGACGCGAGAAAAGAGGGTCGTGTGACGGCAGTAGGTTGAATATTTCAACGTTTTCTAGGTCGGGGAAAATTATGTCAGCCACGAATTAAGATCTCCTTACGATAGGTACGGAAAAGATATATTCGATCGAAAGAAATCATCTCGACGTTAATAATAATGTGCCCCAATGTACGGGGACCAATCGAGGATAAGTCGTAAAAAAAAAAAAAAAAAAAAAAAAAACCGGAGATATAAGGACGTGAAATTTTTTTTCCGTTACGCTTTCTTTCCACTTTTCACTTTCTGTTTTTTTCTACTCTCTCTCTCTCTCTCTCTCTCTCTCTATCTCTCTCCCTCTTTCGTTTTCTCTTTATTTTATTAAAAAAAAATTCTTCGTGATATTTTTTATTCGCGCGCTCGTGCGCGTTAGAAAATTTATACGACGAATTAAATCGTTTTATTAAAACGTCAACGACTATACGAGGTCCGAGGAATTTTGTGGTAAACGTTTTAAGAATTCTGAAAGTATGATATTTGCGTTTGTATTAAAAATAAAGATCAATTTTTGTCGTCTACGAAGGAAGGAGAAAAATAACGAAACGAAATATTACGAAACTATATTAACTTGATTGAAATACTTCGAAACGGGTGGAAATTTTTTTTCTATCGTGTGGGGTTGATTCGTGGAGATTATACGATTTCGTGGATGAGCGAGAAGGGTCGATTTTTTTAAAAGGGACGTTGAAGGCTCCCTCTCTCTTTTCTATTTCCTCATTCAATTTTTTTTTTTCGAAATATAAGGATATGATTAAAATAGGATTTTTCGTTCCATCATCGATCTCTCGAAGAGAAAAAGAGAGAGAGAGAGAGAGAGAGAGAGAGAGAGAGGGGAGAGTAGCATTACCGATAAACGTTCCTTATCTGAATCCGCACGAGATAAGGGGTAGTTTTCAGGGGGTACTCTTTCTTTTATGCTTTAATGGAAATTAGGGCTCGCGTGCGTCGATCCTTTCGACTTTTAATATCTTCCGTAGGTATTAATAGAGCTAACCTCAAGGATTATTCTACTTTCTCTCTCTCTCTCTCTCTCTCTCTCTCTCTCTCTCTCTCTCTCTCTCTCTCTCTCTCTCTCTCTCTTTCTTTCTTTTTCTTTCTTGTATATACCGTCCCTTAGGAATATATTACTAAGCTCTCCTCGATTCTCGGATGAAAGGACGGACGATCTTTATGAACGATAATGGTGGTTGACTTCTCTTTATACCCACACACACACACACACACACACACACACACATATTTGATCACCGCCTAATCCGTATCTAATCATTTCGTACATATTTGAAATTTCTTTCTTTGAAAAGGAGCCCTGCCGCCAGTGAAAAGAAAGAAAGAAAGAAAGAAAGAGAGAGAGAGAGAATGGGTTTGGATTTTTTCCTTTTTAAAACTTTTCTCTGTTTTTTCTTTCTTCCTTTTTCCTTTTTTCTTTTCTTTTCCTCTTTTCATTTCTCTTCTTTACTTTCCTGCTTTTTTTCTCTTTCGCTTCTTTCTAATTCCTAATTCCACCTACGAGTCATATAATAATAATAATAATTATTATAATAATAATAATACCGTGTCGAAATACAAAACAGGGGTCGATGGATCGTTTAACTGGCAACGGTTTTTTGAAGTATTGGGTTTAACGCCCCCCCCCCCCACCCCCCAATTTCATCGTCGAGTTCGATTACCGTTTTTTTTTTTTTATTTCTTTTTTTTCCTAGCCGGAAGTAAAAACCGAAAGCGATCGTTTTACCGACCTACCCTCTCCCCTCCCCCGTCCCTTCACCTCCACCCCCTCCTCCCGTTACTCCTTTTCTCCTATCCCCTTTTCACCCCGTTCTTTTATTTTTTTCTCCTTTCGGTTTCTTCGCAGACCCGATGACGCCTAAACGTGTTTTTCTCTTTCATCTCTCA
>OU426999.1:1039621-1069621 GCA_911387935.1 Dolichovespula saxonica
GTGTGTGTGTGTGTGTGTGTGTGTGTGTGTGTGTGTATGTGTGTGTGTGTTTAAGACGCGACGAAAGACCGTAAGCAAACTATGATGATTACACTCTCCGTACACATTCACGTATAAATCTCGATTCCGCGTGGTAGAGTGAATCTCTCTCTCTCTCTCTCGCTCTCTCTCTCTCGCTCTCTCTCTCTCTCTCTCTCTTTCTCTCTTTCGCGTACGTCGACGTGATTTCCCTCTTCTTCTTCCTTTACCATACCGTATATCCACGTTCGCGCTCCTCGTGTATTCGTCGCTTATTCTAAGCTCGTTAACGTTCGAGCTAATCATCGAGGCACCACTCGTTACCCGTTCATGCGACGGAAGCACCACTGAGAGAGAGAGAGAGAGAGAGAGAACGTTCGTGTAGAACTTAACAGACAGTATAATTATTTTTTTCTTTTCTTTTTATTTTTTTTTTTTCTCATCTTTCTTTCTTTCTTTCGATGATTCTCCATGTTAAAACCCGACGATTTTTAATATCCGATAATGATCGTGTATCGATCTTTCGTTTCGTTTTATTTCTCTTTTTCTTCATCTTCTTCTTTTTTTTTTTTTTTTTCTTTGTTCGTTCGTTCGTTAGTTTGGTTCTTTTTTTGTTCGAGGAAAACGAAATATATTTAAGATTTTGCTCTCCTTGCTTACGAACGAAAGAAACGAATATTTCTATTTATTTATTTATTTATTTATTCTTTCTTCTTTTTTAATTTTCAGGAATATTCAGTAATATTTTAGTAGTACTCAATTTTATTTTTATTTTTTACCAAGTATTCTTCATTTTCTTGTTCTATGATATTTCTCGTTATTACAAATGGTACTTCGTGCGAAAATAACGATCGCGCGACGAACGTGTTTCTTTCAATGGTAAACATAAATAAATAAATAAATAAATAAATAATTAGAGAGGAAGAAAGGATTCCCTATAATAAGTAACGTTGTTGTTGTTGTTGTTGTTGCATCGTATATATGTTTGTCAAAATCTAACAAGATTTCTCTACCGATTCACTGCAGTTTTGACCTCGATCCTTTAGTCGGCCTTTGTGACTGGGGGGGAGGGGCCACGTGAAAAGCCCTCGTCTATGGCGAGGGTGGTGGAAATAGAATAAGGAAGAGGAGGAGGAGAAGAAGGAGAAGGGGAAGAAGGAGTAAGGAGGGAGGGATATTTTGAAAAGAATTTTTTCGAAGGGAGAAATAAAAACCGCAAGCACGAAAAAAGGGCTGGGCGACTACGAACGTCGTCGTCTGTCTTTCTTCTTTTCCTTCCTCCTCCTCCTCCTCTTCTTCTTCTTCCTCTTCTTCTTCCTCTTCTTCCTCTTCTTCTTCCTCTTCTTCTCATTTTCTTTGTCAAGAAATTCCATCGTTCCTAATAATAGGATCTGTTTTCACGCGTCTACTCGCGTGGCACTGTTAGAGAGTTAGAGAAAGAGGAAGAGAGAGAGAGAGAGAACTAGAGAGAGAGAGAGAGAGAGAGAGAGAGAGAGAGAGAGAGAGGACGTTTGGTTCTCTTCGGTCTAGTAGTCTCTACTAGCAGTAGGTAACGCGTGTGCATATGGACGACGAGTGCGATAGAGATAGATAGATAGACAGAGAGAGAGAGAGAGAGAGAGAGAGAGAGAGAGAGAGAGAGAGAGAGAGAGAGAGATAGTTATATGTATACGAATAGAAAAAAAAGGGGGCGTTACGCATCGCGCGCTTTTACGTTACGTCGTTTATTGCTTCCGATAATGGTTGTAATGGTGAGTTTGGGAACAACGTGAAAACAAGGAAATAGACGATGAAAGGGCCCTCCTGTGTTAGAATCGCCTTCCACATCCGATTGTTGTTTCAAATTGTTCCGTACGGCCGAACTGTCACGAGTTTAACGGTTTTCCCTTTTACCAATTTACGCATGTGTGCTTAACTATTCGTATATGATTATATATATATATATATATATATATATATATATATATATATATATATATGGTTCCATTAAACTTAGTCAATGTATTTGTGTGTGTGTGTGTGTGTGTGTGTGTGTGTGTGTGTGTGTGTGTATATGTCGTAGATACGTACGTAGAGATATGTACGTTCGCCATACGTTTCCTATTGTGTGGTCCCTATTTTGTGCATACCAATAGTCACGTACCTTAATTAATAGCTATTCCGATCGTTCACGAGCAGGCGTTAATTAAAGGAATTGAGTCGATTCATTCGAGACCCAACGATGCGTTAATTTATAATGTTGAGAAAAAATTTTTTTTCATTTAACCGTTTATGGGACCTCCGTTTAACTTTCATCTCTCGCGTGCACACACACACACACACACACACACACATGTATATATAATATTGGCATACATACACCAATATATATACATATATTGGCTTTAAATTTGATACGTTTTAATTTCAATGACAAAAAGTTAATTGCTTTTGCTCTCGTACAAGAACAGTTTTTTTTTTTTTTTTTTTTTTTTTTTTTTTTAAATATAGATCATACATGCTCCTGGGGGGAAGGTTAATGTTCGTGTCGATTTAATTGTAATTTCCAATTTTCTTTTTTTTTCTTTTTTTTTTTTTTCTTTTTTGGTAAAATAATTTTTACGAAGATACGAAAAAGAAAGGACGACGACGACGACGACGACGAGAAAGGAAAAGAAAGATTGAATCGGAATAAATAATTAAAAATGAAAAGATAATAAGAGAAAAGAGAATTGGTTTAAGGTGTAAACGAGATTACCTAGAAAATAAATAAGTTAGGCGGGATTATAATTGATAAAATCGTCGAAGTTTAATTTATACTGAATCGTAAAAGGGAAACCATTCGTTTATAACACTGTATTATACAATCTATTAGAATTTCTGTCGCGTACGTTTAAACCGTCGTTGATACGTTCCGTGATCGTGTCCCCATAATAAGCTGAAATATGATTAATCCTACTCGTACGATAATTTAACTGGCATATAATGCATCCTCATTATATATTCATTAGTCGCGACCATAATACTGTTGCGGGTGTTTTAGACGGGTTGGTTGGCGTTGGGAGGGGGTGGGAGAGAGAGAGAGAGAGAGAGAGAGGGAGGGAGGGGCACGGGGGGGGGGGGTAACGTATGAACGATACGCATCGTAGAGAAAGAGAGAGATAGAGATAGAGAGAAAGAGAGAGATAGAGGGAGTGAGTGAAGTCTTGTCGTAACGATTAAAGCAGCTAATTCAACCGAGGCGACATTATGGCGCGTGTGCATAAACTCGGAAGCTCGATCTAAACTTTTAGCGTGAGCGAAAAGTCATTAGCCAGTGCTTAAATCACCTCGGGCTCGTTACTTGGCGCAAATGCCTCATGCTTTTCTCTTTCTCCTCCTTTCTCTCTTTCTCTCGTTCTCTCTCTCTCTCTCTCTCTCTCTCTCTCTCTCTCTCTTTCTCGTTCTTTCGCTCTCTGTATAGGTCAATGACCCTAGTCGAGTACGGACGGTGACGAAGTTAACATCGAAAATAAAGCGTGCAGCCCTCCGGACTCGAATATAGCGAACGTATTATGCGACTTCTCTCTCTCTCTCTCTCTCTCTCTCTAACTATTTCTTTCTTTCTCTCTCTCTCTCTCTCTCTCTCTCTCTCTCTCTTTCTTTCTCTATTCGCATTTCTTCATTTTTGTAACTCTTTTCTTGTCTGTACGTACTTCGTGCGTTCGACTCTACCGAGCTTTTCTCGCAGACGCTACCATAAAAAAAAGGGCTAATATTCGAGAGAGAGATAGAGATAAAGAGAGAGAGAGAGAGAGAGAGAGAGAGAGAAAGTATATTATAAATAGAGAGAGAGAGAGAGAGGGAGAAAGACAAACGAGATAATTGAGAGCAAGAGCGATAAGATTTCTAAACTGTTTAACAGTTTTAATGTT
This sequence comes from Dolichovespula saxonica, assembly GCA_911387935.1. Taxonomy (NCBI): domain Eukaryota; kingdom Metazoa; phylum Arthropoda; class Insecta; order Hymenoptera; family Vespidae; genus Dolichovespula; species Dolichovespula saxonica. Next base: position 1,043,533 of record OU426999.1, read on the forward strand.
TCTCTTGATAAAAAAGAAAAAAAAAAGAAAGAGAAAGAAAAAGAAACACGTCGTCTTTTCCACACGTCATCTTTTCAAAATGTTTCCTTTCCTTTCATTCCAATCGTCATTGCGTCCTCACGTACGGCTATAATCGAAAGTTTTCTTCAAAACAATTTACTTCGACGTTTGGTCAAATTGTTTTCGATATTAATGTCAAAGAATTTTGAGATCCGTTCGAAGCAAAAACAAAAAAAAAACAAAAACAAACAAAAAGCGATCGAGACCCAATCACAACACGACGTCGAATAAATTTTCATGTAGAATTCTTGTGACGCGCAAATGATTGACATCAGTGACGGAGAGTAGAGGTATATCTTATTTGAAAAAAAAAAAAAAAAAAACGCGTTGAAATTATTTTTAGTCGCCATACCTTTTGTTCGATTGGTTATACGAATGACGATGGATAAAAAGGGAAGGGACGCGGTTATTTCAATTTAGGATGAAATACATTCTAAAAAGGTTTAGTCTTCAAAACACCACCGTATGGTACTGTTTACAACGAACGAGAAAGGGAATTATAAGGTGTCGACAGGGCATCCTCGGTGACACGTATGTGTGCTGTTAAGTGCTTCTCATATATATATATATATATATATATATATATATCTTTTTCTTTTCTTTTCTTTTCTTTTTTTTCTTTTTTTTCGTCTTTTTCTTCTTCTTTATCTCCTTCTTGCACATTCTCTCGTCATTCGACAAGATGCATTATGGCGTTATCGTTGAAATGTACTTTTATTTTAACACGGCTATGAGGAAATGGGGGGGCGGTAGAGAGGAGACCGGGGGTGGGGCGGGGGGGTCGGAGAAGAGGGGAATTTATTAGAAACGATTTTGTTAGCAAACAAAAAAGTCGTTCGATATCGTCGCATTGATTTATTCCGTACTCGAAGATAGCATTGGATACATTTTTTTTTTTTAATTAATCGTTACTCAAACGATTTTTATGCATATATATATATATATATATATATATATATAGTTATTAATTATTAATTTTTTTAATTAATCGTTACTCAAACGATTTTTATGCATATATATATATATATATAGTTATTAATTATTAATTTTTTTAATTAATCGTTACTCAAACGATTTTTATGCATATATATATATATATAGTTATTAATTATTAATTTTTTTAATTAATCGTTACTCAAACGATTTTTATGCATATATATATATATATAGTTATTAATTATTAATTTTTTTAATTAATCGTTACTTAAACGATTTTTATACATTTATATATATATATATATATATATATATATATATATATATATGTATAATTATTAATTTTTTTAATTAATCGTTACAAACGATTTTTATGCATATACATATACATATACATATATATATATATATATATATATATATATATATATATATTAATATTATTATATATATATTTATATATTATTAGCGTGTTCTATATATATATATATATATATATATATATATTAATATTATTATATATATATTTATATATTATTAGCGTGTTCTATAACCGAGCAGCAGAAAGCAGAAAGCAGAAAGCAGCAAGCAGCAGCACGATAGAAACGTATAAAGAAAGCTAAAGGCGATAAAACTGTTGGAAAATGTTGCGTGGCGTAGCAACGTCGTCGTCTTCTTGCTCCTTGCTTCTTCTTCTTCTTCTTCGTCTTCTTCGTCGTCGTCGTCGTCGTCTTCGTCGTCGTCGTCGTTTTCGTTGTGTGTAGTCCCATTGCTTCGATTTGCTCTCTCACAACATCGAAGTCTGATACCAGGATGACGCAGCCTTCGAGAATAGAGAGAGGGAGAGAAAGAGAGAGAGAGAGAGAGAGAGAGAGAGGGAGACGGACAGACAGAAAGAGAGAAAGAGAGAGTGAGAGAGAAAAAGAGGAAAAAACATTCAACCCTCCGTATGTGGTTTATGGATGCCGTAGCAATGCTCAACGGCATGCAAGTTTCTCTCTCTCTCTCTCTCTCTCTCTCTCTCTCTCTCTCTCTCTCTCTCTCTCTCTCTCTCTCTCTCGTAACGTTTCTCGCTATAACGTGTCGTCGTCGTGGATGCGTGGGACGGAAATAATTACGTCATTATTAGAAAACGAGGGTTGCGACAAGTTGGTCGCAAAAATCAAAACGAAAAAAATTCAAACGAAAGGAAAAGACAAAATCCAAAAAAAGAAAAAAAAAAAAAAACAAAAAAAGAAAAACGAAAGAAACCTACCCTATCCCCGTCGTCGAAAGATCCGCGAATATTCGTCGGGAACGGGAAGTGCGTTCTTTTTTTTTTATGGTTTCTTCTTTCTTTTTCTTTTTTTTTTTTTTTTTGTTTGTTTTCTCGACGTCGGACCAAACCAAAAAAGAAAAGGATTTTTCGTTCGGTCGGTGGGACGACGCCGCTAACGACGATAACGAGTCCCAAAATGCAACGTGAGCCCTCGGCGAATAACTGCGTTTGTTTACTTACTTATGTACCCCTCCTCCTCCTCCCCCTCTCCACCCCAACCCCCGCGTATATGTATGTACAAATCGAAAAATGTATATAGAGGATATTGTGTGTTTGGTCGTGGGGATAAATACCTTGTGACGGTATGAGATGTAAAGGTAGCTTCGCGACGAAAAAGTGCGTACTAAACGAGTCGCAGGGAGGGAGGGGTTGAATGGGGACGGGGTGGGGGAGGAGGGCCGCAAATATTTGCTTACTCTTAATGGCGAAAGAGAGTCACCTATGGCCTTGCGAGGATGTTTGAAGAGAGCGTGGGCGAGACCTACGAGTACGTGGAAAAGACGAGTCTCTCTCTCTCTCTCTCTCGTGAAATAATATTTTCTCTTTTGTATTATTTATTTTTATTTTATTTTAATGTTTTTTTTTTTTTTGATGAAATCTATGCATTCGAAACGTTCCACTATTTCTATCTCTCTCTCTCTCTCTCTCTCCGGTAAAATAATATTTTCTCTTTTTCTTTTATCATTTTTTCTGATTTTTTTTTTTTTTTTTTTTTTATATAATAAAATCTATACTTTCCGAACGTTTTACTATCTCTTTCTCTCTCTCTCTCTCTCTCTCTCTCTCTCTCTCTCTCTCTCGTGAAATAATATTTTCCTCTTTTTTATTATTTATTGTTTTTTTTTATTTTTTTATATTTTTTTTTGATAAAATCTATGTCTTCGAAACGTTCTACTATCTCTCTCTCACTCTCTCCCTCTCTCCCTCTCTCTCTCTCTCTCTCTCTCTCTCTCTTTTTCCCTCTCTCTCTTTTTCTTTCTCTCTTTCGAAAGACGAACGACTTCCTTCATTTATTTTATCTTCATGATGCTCGCCATTCAAGGAATGTCAAGCAGTCCAAGTGGTCGAATTAAAGCAGCTCGTTGAACGAATTATTTAAATGGAAGAGCGACCCGTACCAACAACAGAGAGATAGATAGAGAGAGAAAGAGAGAGGGAGAGAGAGAGAGAGAGAGAGAGAGAGAGAGAGTTAGTGAGGGAGAGGGAGATGGAGAGATGGAGACGGAGAGATGTGCGTGTCTCTTTCCTTTCACGAGATATCCTGTCCTCGGTCTCCGATACATCGTGCTTCTTACCCCTCCCTCTTTCCCCTCCTCTTTCTCCTTCTCCTCCACTTCTTCTTCTTCTTCTTCTCCTCCTTCTCCTCCTTCTATATTTTTTTTTTCTTCTTCAGTACTATTTATTTTATTTCTCGAATACGCTTCACTCTTTGCGCAAAAAGTTAAGCCGATAATCCGATAATATCTGACTGATATTCAATTATTAACATAACGATTTTGTATCAATTTGACCGAACCCAATTCTAATATCTAACGGGATAAGAATTCATTGAGGAAAATATACGTAAGTAAGATACCATACCGTATAGTCTCTCTATGTATCTCTCTCTCTCTCTCTCTCTCTCTCTCTCTCTCTCTCTCTCTCTCTCTCTCACTCTCTCGTTCCACTTTAAATAGAAGTTTATCAATCGTGTCAAGGAGCGTTAATCGATGACCGTTTTCTTTCGTGCATACATATACATATACAATATGTACATACACATAAATACATACATACATACATACATACATACATACGTACGTAAGTACATTGTTTTGCGTACATAAGTTATTATCGAAAAGAATTAATGTATGCCGGTGAAGTAAAGTAAACTAACGTATGTAACATAACGTAACATCGAGCATGAATTACTAGCCGATAGTCGCTAATACATATATATATACATACACACACACACACACACACACACACACATAATATATATATATAAAAGTGGCTTTAACGCTCAACACAATGGATCCTCACGTAAGCGCCATACAACCGGTTGCATAAGCGGAAGCATTTCGCTCCTTCCTCTGGTCTCCGCACGATTTATGCATTTACTTCTACGCCCTGGACGTTGATTTATAGCGGCAAAGAAGTGCCATGAGAGAGAAAAAAAAAAGAAAGATAGAGATAGACGGAGAACGAGAGAGAGAGAGAGAGAGAGAGAGGGAGAGTGAAAGGAAAGGAGGAAGGAGGGAGGGACGTCGAGAGGAATCTTTTTCCTTCGTCGACGAAAAAACGGATCCTTGAAGAGGATATCTTTCGAGAAAGAGAACTTTTTCGAGCTGACTCAATTCCTGATTCGAGATTCGAGTATCATTGTGAATTCATGATGTACTTTTCCGATTATGTCAGACATGTTGCCGAGAGAATCGGAATGATCGTGTAATCCTTTTTTTCTTTTTTATTTATTTATTTATTTATATTTTTTTTTTTTTTTATTGGAAGTTCATTAATCGTTAATATCATCAGGATGATATCTCTCTCTCTCTCTCTCTCTCTCTCTCTCCCCCGCCTCGCCCCTTCTCGGCCCATCCACTGCGTCGTAAAATATTTTGTAAGATGTAATTCAACTTGCAAATACGTCTACGTATATTTATATGGAAATGATCATTGGTTTATCGTCGAAATTTGTCATGGTCTGTTAGAGATATTTATTGAAAAATAAATTAGAAGTAAATATATATATATATATATGTGTGTGTGTAAAAAATTTATTAATGAAAATTAATTACAACGAAGAGAAATATTTTAACGAATCTTAATAAATTGTAGAATAATATTTACGTTTAAAATATTAAATAGAGGATATATATTATATATATATATATATATACATATAAAATGAATTAATAAAAATTTATTATAACGAAAAGAAATGTTACGATATATCTCGATAATTTCCGCCAAAGTGATTCTCAACGTAATTTCCAATATGAACGTTTTGGAACAGGATTGAATTATATTTTACGTCGAATTTTTGTTGAAACGTTTATCGATAAAAACGATTAAATATTTTTTATTCATTCGTGAATATAAAATGTTCCGACGAGTCTCGATGAATTATTACCGTCAATAGGCGAGAATATTTATCTGTTATAATAAATATTTCTTCGATCGTATTCTTCATTAACGAACTACCGAGATATCTATAATCCGATTTATCCGGAAATGATAAAAATCGTAACGATACGATAACTCGATCGGAACCAAATCGATCAACGACATTTTTCATCGAAGTTACATTATAAATTCGTATCGTCGAAGTACCGTCATCGTCGTCCTTCTAACCCTTATCCCTTCGATGATAACGATGACTCGATACCGTCAAAATTTCAAATAAACCCAAGGACAACGGTCAACCCTTCTTTTTACTCGACGGTTTTAACGATCGCCCCGGCATTTTATTTTTAACGAGTACGTACTATTTTTAATACGATCGCGATGTAAACGAGATAAAAAAGAAAGAAATAAGAAAAAAAAAGTCAAGCCGGTAGTAGCCTTAAAATAACTATACTCGCGAGTAATAGTACGATCGATATCTTTTTTTTTTCTCTCTCTTTCCCTTCTTTCAACCCGAACCACCCGAACGTTTCTACGGAACATTGTTTTCTCGTTGGAGAGGGGTGGGGGTGGATGGGGAGGGGAATCGATAAGGCTGGCCGACGTTTAACTCGTCGTAGAGAAAACGATGAGATAAAGGTCAGTGTTGGCAAAAGTGGTTGGGGTGGAGGGGAGAGGGAGGATCATAAATCGATCGTTAACGCGATATTTCTTCTTTCCTCGTCTCTAGGAACTGCCGGTAGCTTCCTTCGATACTTACTCTCCATATAAGCGATCACCGGACCGGATCGGATCGGACCGGACCGGACCGGACCGGTCGATCAATGGCTTGGATCCACGATCTAAACCAATGGAGAAGGCATAGAGGAAAAACGTCAGATGAAGAAAGAGAGAGAAAATCTTTTCCTCTCTCTCTCTCTCTCTCTCTCTCTCTCTCTCTCTCTCTCTCTCATCAATCGAGCGTCTTTTCGAAAACTCGACGAAAGCGCGTTCCGTTTAAAATCGCCTCGTCATTTTCACCATTGATTTTCTACGAAAGTATATATCGACGATAAAAATAATAATAATAATAATAATAATAATAATAATAATAATAATAAAAAACTGTCTATTCTCCGAACGATTTCACTTCGTTTGCTCTTAAAAAAAAAAAATAAAAAAATGGAAAGAAAGAAACTCGGAGGATTAAGGATCGCTTTGTGTTATCTCGATATATCTCTCATGAGTACACTCGGGTATACTACGTCTCATTAACGTCTAAACCGATTAGAAAGGAATAATTGACGGGTGGGTGAGATGGGGTGGGGGCAGGGAAGGGGATAGAAACGAGTAATACCGTGTCGTTTTGATTTTCAATGGGGTGTTTGACGTTTGAATTTTACAACGTACGTACGTATATATACATGGATACAATAGATATATGAATATATATATATATATATATATATATATATATATATATATTTATTTATATATTTATATATATGTACGTATGTACAGTCACGTGTTTACGTAAGTACGACGTTTAGAAATTTAAGAAGAAAAGTTTCGTAGGAACGTCCAACGAAATAACGTAGCAAATAGGTGTTTCGTTCGAATGGGTTTCTCTCTTTATGATCGGCCACATCGATCGATCGATCGATCGATCGATCGATCGATCTATCGGAAGAAGGTACGAGACTTATCTTTCCGTTGTTCCTTCCTTCCTTCCATTCTTCCTTTCTTTTCCTACTTCTCGAGTCCTCGACTTTCCAACGAGAGTTCTCGTTTCGCCATATACGAAACTCGACAAACTGGTCGATTGAGAGTTTACGCGGGGTAGCATCGTCCTCGAGAATCTAAGAGGTAATAACGATTGGTTGCGATATCACAAATCGAATGTATCATCGATTATCTCTAAGGATTCTCTCTTTCTATCTCTCTCTCGAAGAAGAAGATGATGAAGATATATATGTTTGAAAACTTTCTCGAGGATTCGTAAAAACGTGTACGTATATATATATATATATATATATATATATATATATATATATGCATATATATGTATATTCGTACGGAGAATCAATGGCTTGAAAATCTTGAAAATTATCCTTGAAATCATCTTTATACCAAATGATGATGAACCTTGCAAATTTCAAATCGTTCGATCATGCATACCTCCAACACACTTGGATGCACATGGACATACAACATAAAGGAAGAAATCTAATCTAAATTTATCGTTGGTAGAGTTACAGAAGTATCTCATCTGTCAACGCCTATCTTTTATTTTTTCTGTCTCTTTTATTTATTTATTTATTATTATTTTTCTTTTTCTATTCTCTTTTTAATGTCTTATCTCCTGTTCGCTTTTCACTGAACTAAGAAGCAAAACTCGACAGACCGGTCAATTAATGTGGTCCATGGTCGTAGCAAGATAGAGGAGATCGAAACGATCGATCGATCGGTCGGTCGGTCGACAGTGTCAAGGAACCGACTAGTCACTCCGTTGCTTATCTAAACCAGTCACGGCTCGGCTACTTCATTGAGAATTCACGGAAATTCACGATAACGACGACAACGACAACGACAACGACAACGACAATGACAACGACAACGACTGTCTGCCTTCTCTCGAGTGATTTACCGAAGATTCTTTGCAACTGGGTCAATCCACGACTAACCTTCTTTATACTTCGTTATTTCGTACACTTTTATTTAACGTTGAACAATTCCTTTCGCGCAAATAATCCTTTCATCTTCGATTCGTCTAACGTCCATTGATTTTTGTATCTACGGAGTTTAATCGGAAGAGAATTTTTTTTTTTTTCTTATTTCGTGAAAAGGAAGTTCAGAGGTTTGAATCTTAACAATCTTTGGATTGTCGTACGAAGGATCCAAATAAGAAAAATACGATTGATCGGACGAGAATTTTTATTTTTTATTTTTAATTCGTAAAAAGAAACTTCAGAGGTTTGAATCGCAGCAATCCTAAGATTGTTTGTACGGAAGAAATTAAAAAAAAAAAGAAAAATATTTTTTGTTCGATCGAGAATTTTTATTTCTTTATTTTCTTTCAATTCATAAAACTAATTTTTGAAGGTTCGATTCGTAACACAATCTACGGATTTTTTGTACGGAAGAAATTAAAAAAAAAAAAAAAAGAAAAATATTATTTGTTCGATCGAGAATTTTTATTTCTTTATTTTCTTTCAATTCATAAAACTAATTTTTGAAGGTTCGATTCGTAACACAATCTACGGATTTTTTGTACGGAAGAAATTAAAAAAAAAAAAAAAAGAAAAATATTATTTGTTCGATCGAGAATTTTTATTTTTTTATTTTTTTTTAATTCATAAAAGAGACTTCAGAGATTTGAATCTTAACAATCCGGGGATTGATTGTTCGTACGGAAGAAACTAAAAGAAAAGAAAAATATTATTTGTTCGATCGAGTATATCTTTTTCTTTTTCTTTTTTTTTTTTTTTTTTTTTTTTTTTTTTTAAATAAACTAACCGATCTTCCCACGATATCGAGCTAGGCTCGATCATTTGCCGGAAGTAAAATAAGGAGAGGAGAACGAACGACGTGAACTCGCGAACCGTCCGTTGTCCCGTTAATTGTCATGGTAATGCTGCCTGCCTCGTAATTAAGGATAGCCAAGTCGAAGAACTAGAATGACATCATTGAGTACCGTGCACGTGCCACGTCCTAGAGAGAAAGAGAAATAGAAAAAGAGAGAGAGAGAGAGAGAGAGAGAGAGAGAGAGAGAGAGAGAGAGATAGATAGATAGAAGTCTTGAGAATAACGACTAGTACAAATAAGTACAGCAACTAAAGTCGTCTCTACGGGAGAGCCTTTTTATTTTTTATTCTCGTTAGAATGAGAGAGCTCGTTATTGGTTATTACCATGATCGAGTGTCGATGCTAATGCGTTAAATAAATGCAATATCTATCCTGTTTAAATTTCTCTCTTACATTTTATTATCGTTGGAAATAATTTATTATTTTTCATCGTGGATTAGAGAAATCGAATGTGTATATATATATATATATATATGGATATACGTCACGTTCTAACGCGTCGAAATATATTTTAACTATCGTCGTTTGCTTTAAAAAAAAAAAAAAAAAAAAGAAAAGAAAAAAAAATTAATTGAACTTAATATCGACTCTCTATGGATATATGTAATCTAATTTTTTGTCGTTTTTTTTCTTTTTTCTTTAAAAAAAAAAAATATTATATAACGTGAAAGTTACAGTACATGTATCTAATTATACTGAGATAATTATTAATTTTAGAATTATCATGGAGTTATTGCAGGATGACTTTTTGTTTCTGTAATAAATATAAAAGTTAATTGATATATGGAAGGGCGAGAATAATTTACTTCTTCCATTAAAATTTGAGTGATCAAGTATTTATATTACGTAAATGAATAATTAAAAAAGAAATATATATATATATATATATATATATATATATATATATTAAAAATTAAATAAAATATTATCTAAAAGAAGTAAATTATTTTGATAAACTATGATCACTCACCTATATTATAACAAAGATAAATTACTTACTAATACTACCACAAGAAAGAGTTAATTTGTACATAGAAAAGATAACGTTTAAACGTTTCCGAAGGTAATCAAACGTAATAATTGATTTTTCTAACGAAGAAGATATAATTTTGAAAAATTAAAACGCGTAAACACATGCGTAAACACATAAAAATAGAAACGTATGTTATACATTGTTAAACACAAAACTTATGAAGTATTAACGACGTGATTCTTTTTCACGTTATAATCGAATAAAACTAATCGTATAGTGAGAAGGTATATTATAAATATATATATATATATATATATATATATATATATATATATACACATACTTATACATACATACGTGTATAGATCGTAAATCTCGTGGGAGTCGTCTGAAAGGATATTTTTTTTTCCTCCCATGGACAATAACGAAGATTATAATGCGAGAGAATGATTCGTATATGTTTATGTGGGTGCTTACGTGGTCACATTCCATTCTAACATTGTTCGACCATTTCGTAGAAAGCGAACGAGGGTGGGTCGATTGTCGGATACAATCGATCAATCGTTTATTCGCCCTTCGAAATTTCGATATTCACGATGACCGTCGACCAACCCCTTTTTACCGTCCTTACGACGTACAAATACGATTAATTCTAACTCTAATACGGACTTCATATCGAAGGACATTCAAACGGGGATTTAATCGGGTTTATTTCCCAATCCCATTGTCAATCATTCATCGTCCTTTAAATTCGATCAATGAAATCCGATTTATTTGTAGAGAGAGAGCGAACGGATTGTTAATATTTTTTTTTTTTTTTTCATTTCATAATTCAATTCTACTTCGTGGTATACGATTTTAGTATTGTTGTGCTATCAGAGTATATATATATATATATATCACTTTTAATATCATCGGAACGCGTTAGATATAATTTATACCGAAAGAAAAAATGAAAGAAAAAAAAAGAAAGAAAGAAAGAAAGAAGACAAAGAAGAAAAATTTCGAATACGAATTAACGATGAATTTTATTAATAAAATAAGAAAAAAGAAAAATTGCGATCGAACGAAGGACGAGCACAAGTTATAAGAACGTATCGTGATATAATTATGAATATTAAACGTAAACGATCGATCCAAATAGTTACAAAGGCGTCATTTAAATGGAGTTAAACGGAGCCTAAAGCGAGCATAAAGAGAGAGAGAGAGAGAGAGAGAGAGGGAGAGAAAGGAAATTTGTCTTATCCCGGGGACACAGCTGTTATCCTCGATTCCGAGAAAAATCGATTCGAAACGAGTTAAAGTATTATATCCCTCCTATGTTGGCGAAACGTGTGTAGGGTTAAACGTTTACGTGACGGGCCTTGAGGATCATTTCTTTGTTTCAAGTTCATCGTTCCCAGAAGGAGAATTCGAGTTTAAAAACTTTTGCAACGAATCGACTTGCGTCCCTTTTTCACAGCGACGACCATTTAGACGTTAAATTTGAAGGGCCTAATTCTTAGGGCGAACATCATAATGAAGAGGCGTCTAAATTACCAAGAATATTTCAATTAATCAAATTCATACGTTTGTCTCTATTTTTCTTTCTTTTTTTTTTTTTTTTTTAATTTTTTTTCTACCTTCGACTTCGACAAACGTGTTGTGCTATTTCTAATATAATGTATTTATCGAAAAAACTTCGTAACGTGTACTTACGTATGCATGTGTGTATGTATGTATGTATGTATGTATGTATGTTAATTTTGATTGGATCAGATACTCGAGCCTCCCCCCCACCCACTACCTCTTTCGAATACTTTCACTTTATTTTTTCGGGGGATTTTTTTCTTTTCTTTTTTTTTTTTTTTTTGTTTTAACATTGACACACGAGTACGAACTCGTCATCGTCATCGTCATCGTCATCATTGAAAGTTTACACGAACGAAGATAAATTGTTGACATTCGCCTACTCACGTAAGATGAGTACTATGCGGCCAACGAATAATTACACCACATCCTGCTTACGCGAGCACGTATAATAACAACAACGATAAGGTGCAAGAGAGCTCGTTTACGATGAAGCTTACCTAACTCGGAGATTACTAAATCAAATGTTTCTTCCTAAGTCACGTTCTAAAAAAAAAAAAGAAAAAAGAAAAAGAAAGGAAAGAAAGAAAAAAGAAAAGTACGCAATAACTTTCCTCTTTTCTTTCTATATATATTTTTTTTTTAATCCTTTCTTCTTTTTGCTTCTCTTGTCTTTTTTTTTTTTTTTTTTTTTTTTTTTTTTTTACTTATTCGCATTTCACGATCGAGGGTTATTATCAATCCTCTTAACCAAATATGTCTAGAACGAGAATAAACGTTCGGGTATAAGTGACATCATCGTGAGTCACGTATTTAATACTTTTTTCTTATGATATATATATATATATATGTTCATACGTATGCATATATTTACTAAACGTTACAACTATATTTATTTATACATTCATTCATTCATTCATTATTTATTCCGTTGATCGCCGATGGGAGTAGAATAAAATACTCGATCGTAAAAAAAAAAAAAAAAAGAAAAGAAAAGAAACGCTCGTCCTACATATTACACACGAACGAATTATTAACGAGAATAATAATAATAATAATAATAATAATAATAATAATAATAATAATAATAATAATAATAATAATAATAATAATGTAATATTGTAAGTAATATATATTAGAAGTGGACGCGAGTGTGTCGATCTTCGAGATTATAAATTTTTGGGGATATAATAATAATTCCTCGTTAACGAAATCACGATTGAGAGAGTATCACGGGAACCGGTGTGGGTGAATAGGGTGAATGGATTAGATTAGATCGGGAGGGAAAATTAAAGGATCGTGTTAGATATGTGTAACGAGGTTTGGAGTAATTTTTTCCAAGGAAAATATTAAAACGAGTATAAAGAGAGAGAGAGAGAGAGAGAGAGAGAGAGAGAAAGAGAGAGAGTATTAGGAGTGTGTGTCTCACCGATGGACGCCGATGGCGTCGGTGTCTAAATCAGGCACCCCCTGGAGTTAATAAAAATCTGGTACGTAGTACGTAGTCGAAAGAGAAAGAGAGAGAGAGAGAGAGAGAGAGAGAGACCCTCGAAAGGAACCCTGGGCCAATGGAGGTTCTTACACCCAAAGCAAAAAGGGGAGGAGGCAGAAGCATCTCTCTCTCTCACTCTCTCTCTCTCTCTCTCTCTCTACACCAACGGCATCTGTGCGTTCTCCTACGTTATCTTCCCGTTTGGCTTAAAGCCAATTTCAATGTCGTGTCCCTTTTGCTATTTCCCTCTCTCTCTCTCTCTCTCTTTCTCTCTCTTTTTATTTTTCTCTTTCTCTTTCCTTCAAACGTTATATCCCTTGCAGACTTCTCGAGAGCAAGGTTATTTTCGAGTTAGCGAACTGCTCGCGCAATAACGGATTCGAATCGTTCATCCACGTCTCCTAGACTACTAGCCTAACTAGAGAATAGTAGTAGTAGTAGTCGTGAGGATTACGCAATAGAATTCGACTATGTATATATATATATATATATATATATATAATATGTACGTACGTGCGTACGTACGTATTTATGTATGCGCGTACGTTCTATCCTACTTCGTGATGGTGATCAAACGTACGAGACGAACACGCGTGTCTGCGTGCGTGCGTGTGTGTGTGTGTGTGAGTGAGTGTGTACTCGTCTAATCTCGGAATATACATCCAGAAAAGTATACTACTAATACCACTATTACTGCTACATTACTAGGATGAAAGATTTCCGGTTCCAAAATATATATATTTTCTACTATTGTATATAGGTATAATGTATATGGATAGGATGATGTTCGAGAAGTTACTCGTACGTTTAAACGATGGGGAAGGCAACGTAGAGGGAGGAATATTTTTATAGTATACAATCGATTAATTATCACGTCGATATAATATATCCTTCCGAGTACGTTCGTCGATTATTTTCTTAATCTTAACGTACGTTTTAATTTCGCGACAACGAAGAAATAAAAAGATCCCTCTCGATCGATCGAACTTTTTGGATTCGATTATCGTTAAAAAATAAGACGTCTAAAGATCCGTCGTTTTCGATCTTCCTTCTTTTTTTAAAAAAAAAAATTCGCCAGTGATTCGAGCGTCACGATGGACGAAGGGAATCGTTTATTTTAATCGCAATCGTGTCGAACGTAATAACGTTTATCTCGTATCTCAATAAGAGGACACTTACAAATCCGTCGTTTTTAATCTTCTTTTTTCATTCTTTTTTTTTTTAAATTCGCAAGTAATCCGAGTGTCACGAAGGACTAAAGGAATCGTTTATTTTAATCGTAATCGTGTCGATCGTAATAACGTTCATCTTATATTTCAATAATATTATATAATTACTATAATAATAATAATAATAATAATAATAATAATAATGATGATGATGACGACGATAACAGCAAAAAAAAGGAAGGAGTAAGAAAAAAGCGAAAGGAAGGTCGAGAAGAAGTTTCAAAAGCAGAAACAAAAAAAAACACTCATAAAAAGTCGTATGAATCCGTCATTGAGATGATTTCTTCTCTTCCTCCTCCCTCCCTCTCTCCCTCTCTCTCTCTCTCTCTCTCTCTCTCTCTCTCTCTCTCTTTCACTCTTGACTCTCCTTCCTCTCGAGTTGGACGTATCAAAGGGCGGCTCGCGCCGCTTAAATATCCTCTTTGTATCGGGCATCGGTCTTCTCTGCGATTCAGACCGCGCGCGCTAAGGGAAGAGGTGAAGGAGGAGGTGAAGGAGGAGGTGAAGGAGGTGAAGGAGGAGGAGGTGAAGGAGGAGGAGGTGAAAGAGGAGGTGAAGGAGGAGCGGCACGAAGCTGCGCTTTTTAGGCCTTCCACGTGCAGCACATACACACACACACACACACACACACACACGCACGCACACGCATGTTGTATACACCTATACATACATACATACATACACCGTAGAGCATAAAACACGATTCAATTCGGGCAATGGCACTCCCTAGTTTTATTATCCGTCTTCCGAGACTCTACCGATCGTGGCTTAACTTTTATTTTACATTCCATATTTTACAATTACGTATCAACCCCACGTATAATTGAATTATTTCACGTTTACGCGCTCATTATATTCTCTTTAGCGATAAGAATCTTAATCTTTAATCCTAAATCCTCGTGAAATTTGTAACGCGCGTTGTTAACACGTCCGAGTTTAATTTCGTCGAGTTTACGTTCAAAACGACGTCCTACGTCTAACATTTTACGAGCTCCCCGTTTCATTTTTATAATTAATATCTAATCCGAATCCTCGTAATATTTACTCAAACGCGTGAATACATATTTTTTTTTTTTTTTTAAGTTTTAGTTTGATAGTTCTAATTTTGTTAAAAGGCATCCACGCGTATTCCCCGTACGCGCACTGTATTCCCTTTCGATAATTAATTTCTCGTCCAGGTCTTCGTAAAATGGTTCATGGAATAAAAAAAAAAAAAAAAAAAGAAATATTAATAATAATTAGGTCGACGTAATCGTAAATTTTATTTTTTAAAAGTCCATAACCATCAAAAAGAATTGTCGGAATATTTTTTACGTACATAATTATTTATTCTTTTTATCTATGCGTAGATATTATCGATTGTTTACCCATATTTAAGTTTCGAATTAATATCGTACAAAAGTTATCGTCGTAATTTTTTTCGCGTCCAAAAAAAAAAATAAAAAAGAAAAGAAAAAGAAACCAGAAAGAAGAAAGATATCACGGAATCGTAATGAAATATAATGACCGGTGTAATTCTGTTTTTCTAAAAGATAGGACAAAAATTTAACGTTCGAAAAGCAATTGGATCGCGAATAATTATTCAAATGATTAGAAACTTTCTAATCGTGATTGGTAAAAAGAGAAAATGTTAGACGTTCATTAGAGAGAACGCACGTACACGAGTACACACGCATACTTGTTTCACTTACGATTGCAAATTCGAAGCAAAGAAACAAAAAAATAAACAAATAGGGAGAAGGAAGAGGAGGATGAGGATGATGAAGGAGAAGGAGGAGGAGAAGGAGGAGGAGGTGGAGGAGGTGGAGGAGGAGGAGGAGGAGGAAAATAAGAGTGCGTACCTCCTGGCAATAATAACCATTAAGGCGTGAGAGAATGCGATGGCTGACGTCACTCATTCAGCATTCCCGATCCATCGGAGAAGGCTGACTGACGGACGACGAGCTTCTCTCTCTCTCTCTCTCTCTCTCTCTCTCTCTCTCTCTCACTCTCTCAGCCTTTCAGCGAGGGCTTGAACCTTCTAAAAAAATAAAAAAGACCCCTTCCGAATCGAAATATTATGCGTATATATGCATTATATTCGTTATAATATTCATTATATATACTATATTATGCGTATGTATATATATTATATTCGTTATAATAATCATTATATATACTTTATTATGCGTATATATATATATATTATATTCGTTATAATATTCATTATATATACTAGATCATGCGTAAATATATATTTATATATATTATATTCGTTCGACCTCATAGAATTTTCATGCGACGTAAACAATCGAAAAGAAAATAATGTGCAAAGGGTGACGGTGATGATGATAGCCAAAAATTAAGCTTCCGATCGGTGCTTGGTTGATTGGTTGATGCTACGTGATTTTGTAAAATCGTTTCGAGTACTTCGAAAAAAAAAAAAAATAAATAAAAGAAACGAAAAGCTCTCCCGTACGATCGATTTCCCGAGCAACGCGTCATAAAGTTTTTGTCGAGCGTTAGATTCATCCACGTTCGTCTACGTCTAAGCAGGATTCGTGAATGCTCGTTCGATCGTGAGAAAACATTTTTTAGAAAAAAAAAAAAAAAAAAAAAAAAAAAAGGAAAGAAAAAACGAAAAATGATAAATGCCCCTCGTGAAAAACTTCGCGATTATATACCATCCAAAGGTAAGAGATTACTTTTCCCGGAACAAACAAAGGCGAGAAAGTTTTTATGGATGGTAGGGAGGAGGAGAGTGCCTTAAGAGGGGTGGAGGGAGGGGAAGAGGGTGAGAGGGGACCACGAAGAGGGTTAAGATGATACGATCGATAAGGAAGAATTCCCTATTCTCGTCTATCGTCTTGAAAGAAAACATAAAAGAATAGAAAAAAAAAGAAAGAAAGAAAGTGCCCCTTTCGTTTGATCGGCAAGCGAAAATGTTCTCTTGGGAAAAAGGGATGGCTAAATTTAGATCAAAACGTTGATGATGATGATGATGATGATGACGATGATCGCCTTGCACTCAGAATCCATTTCTCGATCGAGAGATATTCCCTTTGGATAGTCCCCTTTGGATAAATATTGTCTAAGGAGATCCTCCTTTCCCTGCCATTTCTATCTGCTACTTTAGAACGAATGGTAAAATTAGAGAGAGAGAGAGAGAGAGAGAGAGAGAGAGAGAGAGAGAGAGAGAGAGAGACGAGACGAGAGACTATGATCTTAATTTTAATACGTTCGGACGTAAATAATACTTCGTCGAACTCTAATAATATTTCATTTTATAATAGCAACTGGTTTGTCTGATCGAATATTGAAAGGAAACGATAGTTTCATTGGCAAATTTTCCGATTGTGGAAAATACGAAAATATTTTTATCCCTAAAACGTGTTAGTCGTCCTCTCTCTCTCTCTCTCTAACGAAATTTCTCGTATTATTGGTTACTCGAGGCGCATAACGTATGCATGTATATCTTTGTGTGTGTGTGTGTGTGTGTGTGGGTGAGTGTCCGATATATATATAGGTGCATGTGTGCCTTCAGGAGGCGTGACGAATCGTGTAAAAATAAATTTGTACGTGGATGAATCGTAATAAATAGTTTTTGACTTAACGATAAAGCGTTCCGGTTAGCTAACGCATATACATACATACATACATACATACATACATACATACATATATACATACGTACGTACGTACATACACCCTAATACCTATTATGTCATCTCTATTATAAAAAGATTGACTACATTTTATCGAGATCGTTCGAAGTAAACGAGCAAACAAGCAAGTAAATAAGCAAACAAATCCTCCCCTCCGTATAGGTAAACAAGTAAGCGTGGTAAGCGTACGTGAGAGAACGTCCCACGTTTACCTATTTCTCTGGTTCTCGAAAAGGGACAGCGGGGAAAAGTCACAATTGTCTCTGCACTCTGACATTTTCAAGGTATACACACACACACACACGCGCACACACACATAGATGCGTACATACGTACAGCGTACAAGGAACGCTGTTAGAATTTACGATTCGTCCTGTGATTTATGTGATACAAAGGCTGACCGTTTGTAACACACCGGATATATATATATATGTGTGTGTGTGTGTGTGTGTGTGTATGTATACGTACACATGTATGCATATACTAAAATAATACGTGCATATCTTGGACCTCTGCGAGATAACGTGAGAAGATGAAGCTTACGTATCTACATCTGGAACGATAAGAATTTCGTGGATAATTTTGTTTCTCTCTCTCTCTCTCTCTCTCTCTCTCTCTCTCTCTCTCTCTCTCTCTCTCTCTCTCTCTCTCTCTCTCTGTCTTAATCTTATCGTATGTTATTTTTAATAATTCTACTTGACCACGACTATATTTATACTCGTCAATGTATGCACAAAAATCATATTGAATTGGCCGAGCCAAATAAACTTTCGTTCGTCCTCGTAAACAATTAAAAAAAAAATAAAAAAATAAAAAACAACAACAAAAAAAAAAAGAAGGAAGAGAAAGAAAAGAAAGACAAAACAGAGGGTCAGATTTATCCTTCGATTTATCGGTGAGATCTAAATATATTCAATTTCCAATTCCCATAGATCAATTTATCTCGTTAAAAAATACGAGATAATGTTGTTCGTGTACGCAGGCCAGATTTCTCTCTCTCTCTCTCTCTTTCTCTCTCTCGCGCTCGCATGTCTGAGATACGACAAGATTAAATTCGTCATATTTGAATGGTAACGTAGAATTTCTTACTATCGTTTATATTTTGATTTATGCACTTTCCTATCGCGCTTAGAAACCGTGAACGAGAATTATAAAACGGTCTAATCGTCGTATACATCCCACGTTATAATACCATGTACAGAGGATCTGAATCATGCGAAAATATTCATACATATTTCGGTCTGTCTTTCTCTACCCCTCTCTCTCTCTCTCTCTCTCCCTCTCTCTCTGAGAAAGGATGACGTGTCCGTGGGATTTCCGAGCTGTGTTGGAAGAAAAGACTGTTTTCCTTTTTTTCTTTTTTCTTTTTTTTTTTTTTTTTTTCTTTACGTCGATCGTCGTCTACCTACAATGGTCTCTGTATTACAGTCTGTGACATCATCGGTATCGTAGCCGAACGTCGTGTGCCTAATGCAAAATAAAGTTTGCGGTTTTTGATCACGTCCGTTATGTCTCCTCCTTTGCACGTTCGTCACGCATACTTCGCGTCTTCGTCCCTTTTTTCTTTTTCTTTTTTGTTTTCTTTCGATCGAAAGAAGAGGAAAAAAGAAATTAAAAAAAAAAAAAAGAAAAAAAGAGAGAGAAAGAAGAAAGCGACGAACGAACGAAACAAAAAGTATAAGTAGCACATTTACTAGCGTAGAAACCAAAATCGACGAGACACACGTTTTTTATTTTTTTATTTTTTTATTTTTTTTATTTTTTTCGTCGTCCTTCCGCAAAATTAATTAATCAATTGATTGACTGATTGATTGATTGATTGATTGATTAATTAATTAATTAATTGTCTCTCCTCGCCGTTCCCGTCGTGTAAACGCCGACGAATGATGGGGGAGAGGGGCGAGATGAACGATCATAAAAATATATAAAAAAAGAAAAATATGACGATACAAAAAAATATTTTTTAATGATCGGCACAAGCGATCGCTTTAAAAAAAAGAGAGAGAGAGAGAGAGAAGAACAGAGACGGACAGACAAACATCTCTCTCTCTCTCTCTCTCTCTCTCTCTCTCTGTATATATATATATATATAGATAACGCGTTCGACAAGAATTATTATTAATCGGGGCTCGATCATAAGGAGTTCCCCATTGCTAAAGTACAACTCCCTTCGTTCTCTTTGTCTCTTTTTATTTTTTTTGTCTTCGCTTATGGCTAATACTCTATCACACGACATAGGAAGAAAAAAAAAACGAAGAGAAAAGAAAAGAAAAGAATAGAGAGAAATGGAGGTTACTTCCGACGGATAAAATGTATCTTGAGTGAAATAGGTCTATATATGTACGTGGATCGTTCAGAGGGTGAAAGTGGATTAAGCTCTATGGGACACCATGGCGCCTTCCACGTGGATAAAAGCTAGGTCGTTGCTAAGGGACTTGTGGGGTTGCTATCTAATTGGAAGCTGGCCTGCTGCGTATTTGTGTGTGTATGTACGTACGTACGTACGTATGTATGTATGTATATATGTATGTATGTATGTATGTATGTATGTATTTATGTATGTATGTATTTATGTATGTAGTGATGGTGTAGAAGCTGACCGACCGACCATTAGCCCGGATTCATAGTCGGCTTCTGTATATTATTTGATCAAATATTATCCTCTCAGACTATTATTCTTCGAGTGTATATATATATATATATATATATATATAATATATATATATATATATATATATATATATTATAAATGATCGACGCTTTTGATGAACGATTTTAGTAAGGTGATATTGTTTAAACAATTAAACCGTGTCGATGCGTTCTCAATACATTTTATGTATACATCGGGATCGAGAGGGGAAGGGGGACAGTATTATTTTCAGACGATTAATTCTTCCATCGAGATTACACGCACACATATATGTATATATATTTCTTTTTTCTCTCTAGACGATATCGTCGGTTATGTAGACGAGACGTTACAACATTTTTCATTTACTCCGATGGGTCATGCGAGATTGCCCGTAGTGTATGCATGCATAACTATGAATATATATTCCTATGCCTTGTGTGATAAGAGGTGGTTCTCTCGAGGTAATGGTGTTAACGTGCGGCGACTTGATGTCGTGGAATGACAAATATATACGTACATAGACATATATATGTACATATATATATGTACATATATATATGTACATGTGCGTATATATATATATCTACACACATACTTTACACGTACACACACGTAAATATATATATATATATATGTATGTATGTATGTATGTATGTATGTATGTATGTATTTATGTATGTACGTATGTATGTATGTACGTATGTATGTATGTATGTATTTATGTATTTATGTATGTATGTATTATGTATGTATGTATACGTAAAACGAAAAGAAACTAGAGAGGTGGTGGTGGTGGTGGGTTGGCAAGTAGTGCAACCCATTTTTTTCTCTCGAGGGTGTGGTTCGACCTAGTGGGTATCTGAAAATCGTACAACGCGCTTTAGTACGTATAGTCGCCGCCTTAATAAGTAGCAGAGGTTGGTTGGAAACGGCGAACCTTAAAAAAAGAAGAAGAAAAAGAAAAAGAAATAACTAGGCTAAATCGAGGATAGACACGAAAATGGTTGGTAGAAGGTAGCAGGCGTTAAGGAACCTCTTATTTCATATCTTTTCTTGGTCATCTTCGATAGGATTTATTATTCATTCTTTTGTTTGGCCTCAAATCAACCCCCACTGTCCTCCCCACCCCTCCTAACTCGTTTGTAACGCGCGGGAAGGGAAAATCGTTGATGGATGGATTAAAGAGGAGAGAGAGAGAGAGAGAGAGAGAGAGCAGCCATTGTCGAGGCAAGGGTTGGCTATGGTACTCTCTCTCTCTCTCTCTCTCTCTCTCCTTGCTCTTTCTAGTCGTCGTCGTGTATTATTAGAATCTCCGATGTGCTTTATACACACGGGCTGTCCTGAAATCAGGCTCTGTGTGGCTCGGTGGTGGTACGTGGACTAGAAATCTAATTTCAACTTCGTGCACAGCCGGTTCGTGGTATTTGGTAAACGAATCGTTTCGTGCCTTCTTCTGCGTAATCAAATCTCCGTGGGTTGAGAAAAAGAGAGAGAGAGAGAGAAAGAGAAAGAGAACGGAAGGAGGAGAACGAATGGGTCACGGCGACGTGTCTGTTGAATATTTCGAATTATTATTATCATTATTATTATTATTGTTATTATTATTATTATTATCGTTGGTGTTGTTATTGTTATCATTATTTAATTTCGGACAGATTTTTCCCTTTTCGTTATCGTTACGGAATTTTTCTTTTCTTTTTTTCTAGGCTGGTCGAAACCGTCGTCCTCGAAGAACTTCGAGGATCTCGATTACAACGATGACGCGCAGGCCGACGACAGCGAGGATTATTCACAAAACGACGACGAAAACGAAACACCGGATACCATCGAGGAACCCCCACAAATTATATCGAATCCGGAGAGTAAACGCGTGAGAAGTGGAAGTACCGTTATACTGCCATGCCTGACGTCGAATGCAGGTTCGTAAAAGGGGAAAAAAGGAAAAAAAAAAGTAAAGAAAACGAAGAAAAAGAAGATCCTTGAGCCTTTAACCGATTTAATAAAATCATCTCGCGATGATCCAACTCGCTTAATTTTTTCCCGATTAAAAAAACAAACTCTGTCGTTAGATTTAACCCTTTGGGTACCCATTGGTAACCCATTTGACGAGTGAGACTCGTCATCTGCTTTTTTTTTTTTCTTATTTATATATTTATTTATATTTTGTAACAAGAGTCCTGTTTCAAAAATATATTCATATCACCTATATAAGTACATTCCAAATAAAATGTATTACTTTTACAAATTAATCCATACAGCAAACAAATTAAATCCGTCCAATGGGGATAAAAATTTTTAAATAATTCACTACTCAAAGGATTAATAACAACAACATTCTTACCCTTCAATACGATCGCATCTGTTTCGCGGATACGTTGATTCTTTCAAAATTTTCCTTCGAATAATTTCATTGTAAAATGATTCGAACGAAAAAAAAAAAAAGAAAAAGGAGAAAGGAAAAAATAACCAAAAAGTGATCGCGATCCTTACGAGATATCCTTACGATGATAACGAATAACGACGACGCAACCCATACGTCTGCGTGTGTACATTTACGTAGGACATGGAATCGTAAGACCTGTGGAATATGAATTATTATTTTTTCTTTTTCTTTTTTTTTTTTTTTTTTTCAGATTCCGTCGCGATCATATGGAAGAAGGACGACGAGTTTCTTTACAGCGACGACAATGCCCTAACCCAGGATATGAATAGAATCGTTAGAACGCCGAATAACAGTTTGGTGATCTACAATGCTACGGTCAACGACACGTCCGACAATTATTCCTGCAGTATAGTCAGCGACAAACCTATTACGATCACTCACAGATTACTAGTCGATCCTCCACCTCAACAATCTCCATCTCAACATCCGTCGAACGCAGCCGACAGATCGCCGTCATTTACGACCACAGCATCTTCGACGACTACGACGACATCGTCAGGGTCATCTTTGGTACCTAACATACGCGTGACCCCATCTAATAAGGTTGAAGTAACGCATGGTCAAAACGTTACCCTCGGTTGTCACACCAAAGCTCAACCGCCAGCTAAGGAATTGAAATGGTTCCATAAGGTATGTTAGACGAATTTATTTATCATTTAACGGATAATCGATCACCTTCGAATTATAAATATTTACGGTCGAGCAGTCGTTTAAAAAAAAAAAAAAAAATAAAAATAAATAAATAAAAACAAAAAAAAAATCATCGACGATAAAAGTTTACCGAGATCGTATTATTGAAAATCGATCTATCGTATATTCCATTTCGAGAATATTTTCAGCTTCCTGTTTCTTTTTTCCTTTTTTTTTTGTTTTTGTCTTTATTTATTTATTTATTTATTTATCAGATCGATACTCGAAATTTACTTTCGGCCGACCCTCTTTGTACTTTCATAATCTTTCATATCGTCATATCGATTAATATCTATACATATATATATATATATATATATATATATATATATATATATACTAATGCATCTATCATGTTCGTTGCGTTTCAGGGAACAAAATTACACAACGACAAGCGTACAAAGATCCGTGGCGATTACATCACCATATACAATGTCGGTAGACACGATGTCGGTTTATATCAATGTTTAGCCGACAACGGGATGAACAGTCCACCACATTCTGGCATTAATCTCATCGTTAAATGTTAGTACAATGAAATCTTATTTTCCTTTCCTATCCCTTTCCCGTTTTTTCTTTTCGACCCTTTTTTTTAATCAATCTCTTTGATAATGTTCGATGATTGATAAAACTTTTCTAATTTTTTTTTTCTTCATCTCTCTCTCTCTCTCTCTCTCTCTATCTATCTCTATCTCTATTTATCTCTTTCCTCTTTTTTGAACGTAGATGCACCGGAGATCGAGGTGGAACGTGAAATTGTACACACAGGAGCCGGCGTTGAGTCAGAGATCACGTGTATCGTTCACGCTTACCCAATCGCGAACGTGACTTGGTATAAAAATCAGAAGGAACTACCGAAGAAAGGGAGGATCTCGCGAAAGGATAATAAAACGCGTTACATTCTCAGGATTATGCATACGTCCGAACAGGACCTAGGAGATTACACGTGTCGGGCGAAAAACAATTTGGGCGAGGACAGCAGGGTCATCTCTCTTACTGGTAAATTTTATATATGTATTCTTTTCTGTTTTCTTTTTTTGTTTTCTTTTTTTTTTCGAGATAAAAGAAGGATATATATATATATATTTATGTAGTATCCGAGAGGTTTCAAGAAGTTTCTCGAAAGAGATTTTAACGTGATCGTTTTCTTTTCGTTTTTCAAATAATATTCTGTTTTAGAGAAATAGCGTTTATTGCTCGTTTTTGAGATTTCGTTTCGTTTAAAAACGAGAACATTTTGTCGAGATAATCTTTAAGACAAACGTTAAATGAGTTAAGACGCGTTTGTTACCTTTGTACATATTTCACAAATAAATTTATATTTATCGTTACATCGTCCTAGCTCGAAACTGATTGATTTCTTCTGAATATAATTTCTACGTATATATATATCTTTTTTTTTCTAATTAAAATTATTAGAAATATTTTAAGAGCTCGTGTTAATCTTTCGCGTGTTTTATTTTTTTTTTTTTTCCCCAGGAGCTCCGTCGCAAGCGACCATCTACGAGGCCGAGTTATTGAAGGACGAGAACGACAGTTACATATTAAAATGGCGTCTCGAAAGTTACTCTCCGATTACGCAGTACCTAGTATGTTGATAAATGCATTTAACAAGCGCGTTACGTGCGAGACGAGTCGAAGATCCCAGGAACGACTTTTTTTCTTTTTTTTCTTTTTTAAATCTTCTTCGAGACTCCCAATTTTATTCCACGCGAATGTTTTTTTTTTTTTTTGTTTTCTCTCGGATCGTCCGCACCGAAGACAAGATATTCGTTCGATCTCGTAATTCGATTTGTTTTCTTGACTCAAAAGAATTAATTCGAAGAGTCTCGCGAGAGATCCCGATCGATTGATCGTTGGATACATCGCAGGGATCATTTTGACTCGTCCTGCGTGTGATAACGAATTCGAAAAAAAAAAATATATATATATATATATATATATGTATATATAAATAACTAAATCGTATTGTTTTTTTAAAGCTTAAATATCGTCGCAAAGGAGACGAGGAATGGCAAAAGATCGAGCCTCGCGTAATAGACGGCAAAGGAAATCAATATACCGTGGAGCATAAGTTGATCGGCCTTGAGGATGGATCTTACGAGGCGATTCTGGTAGCTAGAAATTCCTTCGGTTGGTCGAAACCGTCCGCTCCTCACACGTTCATGAACGGTAAGAAATATTTTCCGATTGTTATCGTATAATTCGTGAGAGAAACAAAAGCAGAACAAAAAAAAAATGTGAATTATCCAACAATGTACGAATTATCATTCTCCCCTAATCCTTTGTTTTTTTTTTTTTTTTTTTTTGTTTTTACAGATCACAATACCGACGAGTCGCAAAACGGTACGTAGTTAATAGACTCTCGCGTTAATAAGAAACGTAATTATTGTTTTTTTTTTTTTTATACGAAGTTATTAAAGCGTAACGT
>OU426999.1:1072121-1074621 GCA_911387935.1 Dolichovespula saxonica
GACGTGTAGCACGTTGTCTTAAAAATGCGTTATTATTAGTTTCTTCAACCAAAAGAAAAAAAAAAAAAGAAAAAGAAAATAAAAGAAAAACAAAGAGTCCAGAATTCAGCCGATAATTTAATTTAATTTCTTCTGCCATAAAAAAAAAAAAAAAATAAAACTGATCATGTAATATATCGAAACTTCTGTACATATTTAACGTGGTGCTACTTTTATAGTTCTTTTTTTTTTCCGTGATTTCGCATTACCATCGAATTATAACCAATGAGGAATAAAACACGATCTTTACATTTTTACACTATGCTCTAAACGTTGATGCGAATATGTGAACGGATAAATTAATATTTTTCGAAATGAATTAACGTGCAAATTATAGTCATAATCTTCCAATAAACTACAGCTTGTATATCGTTGCCTTATTCGATGTAACTTGTACAATCAATAACATACATTAATCTATAGAATAATATAAAGTAAAATAAATGAATAAATGAATAAATAAATAAATGAAAGAAGCCGCAAATAAACGTATTGTGCAGTAGTTAAGATACCTCGACAATTCAATCGATTACTCGCACGTCACAAAATCCTGATCGAGATCCCTTGGATGTACGAAGCGACTTGAATCAAAAAAAAAAAAAAAAAAAAAAAAACAGAAGAAAAAGAAAAGAAATTAACAAAACTTCGTCATATTCGTTCAAAGCGACGCAACGTGTAACTTATGACCGATGAGATTATTCGATAACAAAACGTTCGTCCTTTCTCGGATGATTAAAATATCAAAAAAAGGATATATTCGAAAATTAAATATTGATTTGTAAATCAAATATTGATTGAATATTGTAACGTTGAAAGAAATTTTGTCGGTACGTAATATAAATAGGAAATATAAATAGAATGAGAATTTCTTTTACGTGTTATTATGTATACATACATACGTACGTACGTACGTATTGTATAATATCATTGATAAACATAACCGCACGACTTAGGACGTCGATCGAGTATAGTAAACAGTTTCATGACCTCGGGCTAAGGCTTTGTGCGTAACGTCGTCGTGTCAGTTTATCACGATACTTCGACGCGTTAACATCTCTCTTCCCTACGTGTGATTAACATCGCCTCTTACTTTCACGTTCGAGCGCCATTACATTAACATAAAGGAGAGCGTGCATCTTATTAATGTTTAACGAGCGTAATTAATAACTTCGCACGTGTATATCTCTTACCCGTTGAAAGGATTAAAAAAAAAAAAAAAACCGTCATAGCGCGACACTCATCGACTTTTTACGAACGGATTTTGATAATTTGATCGCCCATTAAATAATACCTTTTATAATTAATCATATAAGTATCAAGCGTGTTTAATATTCGTTCTTTAAAATATATTTACGTTTTACCGTTTTATGTCTGTATCATGTGCGCGTTCAGTTTTTATCGAACGATCGTGTCAATCGATAATAATTCGATCTAAGTACTATTTATAAATTGAGGATTGAATTTTCTTTTCTTTTGTTTTGTTTTTTTTTTTTTTTTTCTATCTCCGAGTTTTTTCATCTCGATCCGTTCGATAATCGTAATTCTGCGAATGAACGAACGATAATACGACTTGTTATTTTTATAACGCTTCGAGAGATATCTTCCAAGATATTTTCCTTCTAATTCCGATTAAACATTTAATGTTGTTCATTGTATAACGACGGATAAAAAAAAAAAAAACAGATCGTACGTAGCAGCGCGATAAGATAATTCCTTCATTATTCTCATTCATTCTTATCCTCGTTTTTCAAGCGAAATATTTACGTTTGTTTTATTTTACCTATATCCTATATTACGTCTTAGGTATTTCGTCGCAAATAATATCATCATCGTCATGGTCATCGTCATCGAGAGTTAATGACCGCTCAAATATGCGTCGGCACTGTGTTTATACGTGTTTAATCGAAGACCGAAGAAAAAGAAGAAAAACATAAAATTTGTAATTTACGTTTAACAAAGACATTTCGATCAAGCTATCTTTAGAAAAAAATATATGTCCGAGCATATGGTTTTTCGTCGAACGTATTATCATTTTTACTGTGTATATACAGGGACCTACGTCACGCGCCAACCTCGATCGTTGATTATTTGGGAGATTAGTACAATGATTTGCACGAGCATTTTACCATCGATTCAATTATCAATCGCGAAAATTTATCTACTGTTTCGAGATACCCACCGTCGGTAAAGCAGAGACCTTCGATAGCTATGAGAGAGTCGGGTGGCGATCGGTCAAGCGACTTCTTTATCTACGTATGGTAATGAAAGTATGGTTCGTCAAATAATCGACTTGACGAATGGATGTCGCCAAGTGTTCGAGATCTCATTTCGATTTTTCGATCCACGGAGACGGTTCTTTTCTTCCGTTTTTCTTTTTCGTTGTTTTATTTATTTATTTATTTATTTATTCATTTATTCATTACCATATTTTTTTTTTTTCGAAAATAATTCCAAAGCTCCA
>OU426999.1:1082121-1092121 GCA_911387935.1 Dolichovespula saxonica
AGAAAGAGAGAGTAAGTATGACGAGCGATCAGTGTTTCTCTCTGATCGTTGCTTTGCTCTAACGAGAAGAAAGGTCGAGGCGAAAGCGAGGATTCAAGCAACGTCGTAACTTTTAATGTATTCCCTCTCTTCGAAGAGGTGTTCTCTCTGTCTCTCTATCTCTATCTATCTCTCTCTCTTTCTCTCTTGTAAGAATCGAACGAGTTCGACCTTCGTTTATAAGCGAATACATACTCTAAAGCCGAAAATTTTATCCTGGATTATCGATCTTTTTTATTTTTCTTCTTTTCTCTCTTTCTCTCTCTCTCGCTCGCTCGCTCGCTCTCAATTCCTTTTTGTTTTGTATTTTTTCTTTTCTTTTTTGTTTTTTGTTTATGCTCCTTTTTTTTCGTCTGTGCTTCGTTTTTTTTCTCTCTTCTTCTTCTCTGGTCGAACAAACGACTCGCTTCCGGGTTAATTTTACTGATTAACTAATCGGCAAAATTACGGGTTATCGTTCGCCGTCGTACGTAATAATCAAAGCGTTGGGGCCAGGTTCTAGCTCGCTTAATATCCGTGCTTTGTGTCGGGAAGTATCGAGCGTTGGTCGTTAGTTAACCGCGCCAATTAACGTTGACCTAATTATTCACGCGTCGACGAGAGGGTGGGGGGGCGGGGGATCACACGAAAAACTTTCGAAAGTAATATCTATCGAAAAATGTTAACGAACGTATAATGCCAATCAAGAGAGACAGAGAGAGAGATAGGTAAATAGATAGATCGATAGATAGATAGATAGATAGATAAAGAAAGAGAGAGAGGGCTGGGTTTATTATAAATATAATCGTTCGTTCGAAACAACGTTTCATTCGCCCGATCGTCGTTAATCGTGTAAACAAAAGAGAAAAGGAGAAAGAAATCGATTCGACCTTTCACATCGATTTTTATTGAGCCGCAAAAAAAAGAAAAATTTTTTGGGAAAATATTCAATGGAAAAGAAAATAGAGAAAAAGGAAAGACGCGCGCGCGCGCGCGGGGCCCTCGGTCGACGGGTTCCGGCCCTGACGCGATCGCGAGTGTAAATCGGTAGACACCCGTTAGATGGTGTGTGTTGCGGAGGTGGGGGGAGAGGCGGGCCAGGTGGTCCGTCGGTGCGAATATCCATTATAGATTCGGCGGAGTGTAGCCGCCGGTGCGCGATCCTCCTCTCTCTCTCTCTCCCTCTCCCTCCCTCTCTCTCTCTCTTTCTCTTTCTCTTTTCGTCTGCGCGCGCGGCGCTTTGCTACACTCGCATTATACACAGATACATATATACGTACGTACGTAGATAGAGAGAGATAGATAGATAGATAGAGAGAGAGAGAGTGAGAGAGAGAGAGAGAGAGAGCATCACACAAGATCGCTAGAGATCAGTGCAGCGTCGATGTCGTGCGCGCCACTCTCCCTCGAAGAAGCGCCCACGTATATAGAACCGAGAGCGAGAGAGACAGAGACACAGAGTGAGAGAGAGCGAGGGAGAGAGAGAGAGATAGTAGTATAGGTTATACGATGGTATCCTTGATGTGTTAGTAGTAACGGCGTATTTGCGCGTAGTGTCCGGCGAGGGCGCAGTCGTCGGGTTTCGCGGCGCCACCGGTTCATTCCGCCATCGGCGCCCGCGACGTACGGACGTGCGTGTCGAGACAGAGAGAAAGAGAGACAGAGACAGAGTGAGAGAGAGAGAAAGAGAAAGAGACAAAGTGAGAGACAGACAGAGTGAGATAGAGAGAGAGAGAGAGAGAGAGAGAGAGAGAGCGAGAAAGGGAGAAAGAAGAAAGGAAGGAAGGAAGGAAGGAAGGAGAAAGAGACAGAGACAGGGACGCGCTACGACTTTCAACAAGAGAGAAAGAAAGAGGAAGACAGATAGATAGAGAAAGAAGACCAATTATTTCGTGTGCAAACGATCATCTCGGGATTTCTCTCTCTCTCTCCGTGCGTCGTGTCGTCCCCGGCTATATACGTCCTACCGAGTTTTGTATTCGCGCGAACGATAAACGACGTTGAGGAATTCGACAAACGAGACGCACGGTGCTAGTCCGGAGGCGGAGTGAGGAAGATCGGTTTATTAGCGATTTTATAGACGGACAAGAGATAGATAAGTATTAGATAGAGATAACTAGGGAGTGCGTGCGTGTGTGGTGTGTGTGTGCGTGCGTGCGTGAGAGAGAGAGAGAGAGAGGGAAAGATATCGAGGAAGGGAATATAATCGGCGAGGAAAGACGCGCGGATACTTTTTTCGCGAGCGAACGAGCGAACGAGCGAACGAGTTAACGGTGTCGAGCGTCAGAGTTCTTCGTGCCCTGGTAGTGGTGGTGGTGGTGATGGTGGTGGAGTGGTTGGTTGGCTGATCGGTCGGTCGGTTGGTTGGTACTGGCTGGAAGAAGAATAAGAAGTAGTAGTAGTAGTAGTAGTTGTTGTTGTTGTTGTTGTTGTTGTTGTTATTGTTCCAGTAATAGTAACAGCGGTAGTAATAATAGTAATAGTAACAGTGGTGGATGATAGAATAATAACGCGCTTTTGATTCCGAGTGTAAACAAGTGCTACGAGGAGAAAGAGAGAGACAGACAGACGGACAGATAAATAGATAGAGATAGAAAGAAAGAAAGAAAGAAAAAAGAGGGGAGTATAGAGAAAATAGGAGAAAAAGTAGACAGAGTTATATTTTCGAAGGAAAAAGAAGTGTCTTCTATCCCTCGGTATAATATATCGGATATATATATATATATATACGTAATAAGAAAAACTCGAAGAGAGAAGGAGGAGGAAGAAGAAAGAGGAAAGACGAAGAGTGAGAGAGAGTGAGAGGGTGGGAGGAGGAGGCAAGGGGGAAGGAACGAAGGAAAAGAGGTATCGCGGAGTAATAGAAGTACGATTAGCAAACGGCATCGGCTCTGGTGGCAGTTGCTGCGACGGGTGTACCCCCGTCGCTCGCTTCCTCACCTCCCCTCGCCACCGCCTTTTCACCCCGACCCCCTCTCCTCTCCTCTCCTCCTCTCTCCACGCTCTCCGCGACCGTTCGTATCCTCCTCGGGACGACGCCACCGTCGAGACGCGTCGTGCCGGGGCTCGACTCTCGCGCGAGGGGAGAGGACCGTCGGTGCGAGAGAGACAGAGAGACAGAGAGAGAACGAGAGAGACCGAGAAAGACCGACCGAGAGAGTGAGTGAGTGAGTAAGTGAGTGAGTGAGACGAAGAAAGAAGAAGAGGAAGAAGATAGAGAAAGACGGATAGCCTGCTTGCGAGACACGAGCAAGGGAGAGAGAACTAAGGGAAGGGAAGGGAAGGGAAGGGAGGAAGAAGAGGAGGAGGAGGAGGAATAAGAAGAAGAAGAACGGCAGCAGTGGCTAAGGCACGGGCACACAGGCATAGGCACGACGGCAGTGTAACGTCTTTGGTGTGAGAAAAGGAGAACGAGAGAGAGAGAGAGAGAGAGAGAAGAAGAGGATCAAAGAAGAGGATAGTGTGTGCGTGAGAAAGAGAGAGAACGAACGAACGAACGAACGTGTTGTCTCTCTACCTGTGCGCGTCCCTCTCTCACGAAAGTGCGACTTGGAAGGCCTTGCTCCGATCTCCTAGGCATCGTAGCAGGCGAGCGAACGCGAGCGAGCTAACGAAAGAACGAGCGAGTGAACGAGCAGTCAGGCAGGCCAAACGAGCGAACGAGCGAGCGAGCGAGCGAGCGAGCAAGCAAGAAGCCGAGGAGGAGAAGAAGAAGGTGGAGGAGAGGAGGAGGAGGAGGAGGAGGAGGAGGCAGCGGCCAGGCCTCTCTCGTCGTCGCGTCGTCCAACGACGCGGGATATTTCCTTTTGGTTAGGTAAGCGAGACAACAATATAAATGGCTCGTACACAGTGTACCCGCAGAGAAACGGACAAAGAGAAAGAGAGACAGAGAGAGTGAGAGAGAGAGAGAGAGAGAGAGAGAGAGAGAGAGAGAGAGAGAGAGAGAGAGAGAGAGAGTACCAGCGAGAACGTACGAACGCTTCGGCGCGAACCGATTCG
Source organism: Dolichovespula saxonica (assembly GCA_911387935.1). NCBI lineage: Eukaryota > Metazoa > Arthropoda > Insecta > Hymenoptera > Vespidae > Dolichovespula > Dolichovespula saxonica. The sequence goes on from OU426999.1 coordinate 1,086,139, forward strand.
CGCGCGACTTACTTACTTCCCCTTTCCTCCTCTCCCCGAATTCCCCCTCGCCCTTCTCTCCTCTTCCTTCTTCTTCTCCTCCTCCTTCTTCTTCCTCTTCTTCTTCCGTCCTTCTGCGACATTTTTCCGAGAACTCGTCGCCCGACGTCGTCGTCGTCGTCGTCGTCGTCGTCGTCGCTCGATCGATGGCCCTTTTTTTTTTAGGAGCTCGCACGTACTTACCAAACCTTCCACCCTGTCTTTCTTTCTTTCTCTCTCCTCTTCGTGTCTCGCTTTTTTTCTCTTTCCCATTTTTCGTTCCTTCCGTCCGTCTCGTACGCGCATTCGAAAGACGCGCCAAATTCGTAATTTCATTTTATTTTTTTTTTTTTATTTTATTTTTTTTTTTTTTAACGATGATGGTCGCGTCGGTTACGGTCTTTTGTTTTGGCGCCAGTTTCGAAGACGATTCGATGTTGGAAATATTTCGATAGATAGATTGAGAGATTGAGTGAGAGAGAGAGAGAGAGACTGATTGACGATTGAAAATTGACGATAACGACGAGGAGCATGACGATGACGATGACGATGACGATGACTCGTTTCTCTCTTTTCATGTAAGAGAACGTTGTCGTTAAATATCTTATAACGGGAAAACGAGGACGTGGAACGGCCGCAACGCGAAAGCTTCCTTTCCTTTCCTTTCCTTTCATTTCGAGGTGGTAATAAGATCGGTCCTTAAGGACGATTAGGATCGTCGACGAGCGGAACGCGCGCACCGACGTGACGCGTCGTCCTTTCGTACTTTTTATTCTCTCTCTCTCTCTTTTTTTTCTCTCTCTATTCCTTTTCTTTCTTTGTTATTTCTTTCTTTTTGTTTTTGTTCTCTCTAAAGCAACGTCTCTTACAGACGAGATTTCTTCTTCTTATTCTCTATCGATATCATCGACTATATTCGTACTTGTATAATACTTAACGTACGTGTATATATATATATATATATATATATATATATATATATGTATGTATTTATGTCGCCGATAATTCGTTTCGTTAACGATCGTGCGTGTATACGTACTTATGTACGTTACGTAGTGTTTCTCTCTCTCTCTCTCTCTCTCTCTCTCTCTCTCTCTCTCTCTCTCTCTCTCTCTCTCTCTCTCTCTCTCTCTCTCTCTCTCTCTCTATCTATCTATTTGTGTGTGTGTACGTGCGTGTACGTGATCGGTTAGTGCGTGTCTCTTCTCGCAAAAAGGAGGCAAGGTTAACGATCGTCGACATTTCTCTCTCCCCCCCTCTCTCTCTCTCCGTCTATTCGTTTCTCTTTTATTTTATCTTATTTTTTTGTTTAATTTTTTTTCTCGTCTTTCTTTCGTTTTCTTTCTTTCTTTTTTTTTTTTTTGTTTTGTTCTCCTCCAATCGTCATTCCAGTCGATCACACACCGCCGTCGTAAGTTTCGTCGTTTCGTTACACTTTCGACTCCGTTCGTTTCAAAGTTTAGACACGCTTTTCTATTTGTACGTATATATATATATATATATATATATATATATGTATATGTACGTGTTTGTATGTATGTATGTGTGTGTGTATATGTATGTATATGTATGTATGTATGTATGTATGTATGTATGTATGTATGTATGTTGGTAGTAAATCCATGTAGAAGACGTCGGAGAGAATCGACGGTTAGAGACCGAACGCGTTAGGAGCTCTCTAGCTAGATCTCCGTTGTTAGATAAGACGAATTACCAGAGGCCAGAACGCGAATCGCTCGAGTTTCTTTCAGTAGACACACTAACTAAGGAACACATTCGCTTCGACCATTCCGTTAGTTCGTCAAGAAGGAAACTTACGTACGTACGTACGTATATTATACATGTGTGTGTGTGTGTGTGTGTGTGTGTGTGTGTGTGTGTGTGTGTGTGTGTGTGTGTGTGTGTGTGTGTGTACGTATGTATGTATGTACGTATGTACGTATGACGATTACGAACGACTTACCTTCTCTCTCTCTCTCTCTCTCTCTCTTTTTTCCTTTTTTTCATTCGTTTTTTTTTTTTTTTTATTTATTTTTGTTTCGTTTTTTCCTCCTTCCTATCGTCTTAAAGGAAAAGTCGAACATCGCGAAAAAAAGTTGACGAAGGATTCGCGCAGAAACATTTTCGATTTAACTAACATCCGTGTTTTTCTTTTTATTTTATGTTAAAAACAGTCTCATATATACATATATATATATATATATATATATATATATATATATATATATGTATATATAATATGTACGAAAGGAAACGCGAAAGAATCGGTTACGCAAGCACGGACAAACTGCGACACGCGTCTCGTCCTCTTCTTTTGCTTCTTCTTCTTCATCGTAATCGTTGTGTAGTAAGTATCCTTCGTAGTTGTGTCGTTGCAGTACTACACCACTGTACCTTAGTCGTATTCGTTCGTTACTTGTACAACTCGTACAACGATAGACAGATAAGACACGATTGAAGAGAGAGAGAAAGAAAGATAGAGAGAGAGAGAGAGGGAGAGAGGGAGAGAGAGAAAATTGTCTTTTAACAACGTCTCACTATTTCTTCTTATATTTACCGGCGCGCTTTTAGAGCTACCTTCCATGTTGAAATACGTACGTAATCGTTCATACTATATATATATATATATATATATATATATATATATATATATATATATATTCCTTTTACATTCTCTCTTTCCCTCCCCCTCCCCCCATTTTTCTTTCTCTCTGTCGTTCTTTCTCTTTTTCTTTTATCTTTCTTCCTTTTTACTTTTTCTTGTCTTCTCTTTCGGGTATCGCTCCAATTCTCCACGAGAAAGCAATCGTCGTCGAGTAATAATTATATCGAACGAGTTTAAAAATGTGATGTCGGACGCGGGAGTTAACCAACGTCAATGTGTATATCCGATTAACGCATACTCCTTCGTCGCAAATCGTTGGTTGTATTGTTTTTTTTTTTTTTTTTTTTTTCCCCGTAATTCTAATGTTGTATATTTTCCTGAACAACAAACTCCTACGTACATATATATATATATTTATTTACGTACATACGTACGTACGTGCGTACCACGTTTGTGATTCCAAAGATTGAAATCGATATGGAGAGAATAAAAAGTCCAGAGAGAGAGAGAAAGAGAGAGACAAGCTTCGAGATAAACGGATATCTCGGATTATATATATATGTGTATATATATATATATATATATATATATATATATATATATATATATATATATATATATATATACACTACACAAGCGGACACACGCACACGCACACGCATTATATATATACACGGATACATCGTAATATATATATATATATATATATATATATATATATATATATATATATATATATATATATCGCTATACCTACTTTGCACACTTTGAACGGGCGCTCACTCTCTCGCAAGTTCAAACACGAATATTGTTGCCGTTGCTGCTCTTGTTGCTCTTACCGTTGTTGTTACTGTTACCGTTGTTGCGCTTCGTTATATATAACGAATATATATATATATACACACACACACATATACAAACCACGTACGTACGTACGTACAAGCTACGTGTATATACGTATATCTACTACGTTCGCCTAGCGAGAGGAAAAATAGGAGAAGAGAAAATATACGTTTTTCACGGACGAGAAGGGGGTTGGGGGAAGGGTAGGGTAGGACGGTGGAGTGTGTGAGAGAGAGGGGATGGTAGGGGAGAGGAGGGGACCCTCGATCGTTCGCTCGTTCTCGGCTTAAAGACGCGGCCCAGGTGAACAGCGTTTTTCTCGCTCTTAACGTTTCGTATTATGTGATTATTTACGTAACGACTCGAGAAAGATAGAGATAGATGGATAGACGGATAGATAGATAGAGAGAGAGAGAGAGAGAGAGAGAGAGAGAGAGAGAGAGAGAGAGAGAGAGAGAGAGAGAGAGAGAACGAGGTTGCGTTCGGAATCGAAATTATCGAGGTATCTGACATACGAAAGTTTTCGTTTAGTGGAATTACTCTCTTGATTTCATACTTAACCCTTTAATGCTTCATTCATTGTTTTTTGTTTTTGTTTTTTTTTATTTCCATTTTTTTATCTCTTTTTTTTCTCTCTCTCTCTCTATGATTCTATACACACACACACACACACACACACATACAATTTCAAATTAACGCGTCGAACTAATCGTTCGAGAGAACGTAATTAACATCGCAAATTATTTCTACGACGAGAGAGAGAGAGAGAGAGAGAGAGAGAGAGAGAGAGAGAGAGAGAGAGAGAGACACGCCGCTCATCGTAGCTATTTAAAAGTGATAATCGACGGTGAGTCGCGTTACGAACGTGTCTCATAAATGATCGTACCGAAATCTTCTTGATTTATGAAAGAGATTAATAAATTTATTAATGTTGCATTATTAATATCTAATTTTAATATTTAAATCGCTACCCGTTCCGTCAATGTATCGTTCGTTCGTTTAAATTTTTGTATGTCTATATATGTATATGTATGTTATTTTTTGTTTACTTACAAATTTTTAAGTCACTGTTACTCGCCTGGCTCGGTTTTAACCAGGACGCTTATTAATAATATAATAGCAATAATAATAACGACAACAACAACAACAACTACGATAATGATGATAATAATAATGATAATAATATGCGGGATAGGTCGACTGAAACGTAACAAGCATGAATATTAAAGCAACAATTGGAAATGTAACGTTGTAATTCTACAACGGTGTACGAATTGAACGGGGGCTTTAAAAAAAAAAAAAAAAGAAATAAAAACAAAGGGAAAAAAGATTAATAGGATCGTACGACGATATATAATATATATATTATGATTGATTTTACCAACTATTTCTCTTAAGGATAGATTGTTAAAAGTCGAATTTTATACTTAACACTACAATCATTCATCATCATCATCATCATCATCTTTTTGTTTACTTTTTTTCTTTACAAACTATCGATACGTAAACATTGAACTACGCGATCGTTAGGAATAAATTTAGGATCATGCAATTTTAAGCGCGTCCTGGTGGATTTAAGGGAAACGAATATTACGTTTAGAGGATCGTATGATAGAAAACTCATCGATCGTAAATATAAATTATTAAAAAGAACAAGGAAAAATATATATATACATATATCTGAACGAGAAGTATTCGACGAGAGATTAAAAAAAAAAAAAGAAGAAGAAGCGTCGTAAAGATTTGATCGAACGACTAGTTTCGACTCAAAAGATGTTTAAAAAAAAAAAAAAAAAACGAAAACTTCGAACGAAATGTTCTCTTTAAATTATAATTATCCTGTACATAATATATATATATATATATATATATATATATATATATATATATTTGTACATAATATAGCGTATAGAGAGTATCGTTGATAATCCGACGATACTTTCGCGGCAAGGACGATACAACGCTTTTTAATAATTTTAAGAGCCAAGAAGGTGTTGGGGCAGGGGGAGGATGAGGAGGATGAGGAGGAGGAGGAGGGAGGCTCGATAAAGCGGTAAAATCGCGAGTAGCGTGTAACGGGAGTCTTCTTCGATTTCGCGAGCGCGAACCTTCCGCGCGCCGTTTACCGTTAACGACCTAAATCGATGTGTGTGCGTGCGCGTGTGCGTGTGCGTGTACGTGCGTGCGTGCGTGCATGCATGCGTGTGCATGCATCCGTATCGGTGTGTGTGCATGTCTGTGTGAAAGAAAGAGACGAGACGAGACGAGACGAGAGAAGACGTTTCAACCGTTTTGCAAGTAGCGAAGAGAAGGAAGAAGAAAGAAAGAAAGTAAAAAAGAAAAAAAATAAAAATAAAAAATGAACATAAAAATAGAAAGACCGAGCTTAGAATAGAGCAGCGACAAATCGATAAACGTATTATTATGATTGGTACAATTGGTTTAAAAGTCGAGCGATATATATATATATTATTGTATAATTACGGACGAGTATAAAGTTGTAAATTAATATCGAAT
>OU426999.1:1097121-1099292 GCA_911387935.1 Dolichovespula saxonica
AACTTCGAAACGAAGGACGAAGGGTGGAATGAGAATGGCGGCGAACGTTAATCTCCTCCTTCTCGTCTTCGTCGTTGTCGTCTTCGTTGTTGTCGTTGTCGTTGTCGTTGTCGTTGGTCCTTTTTAAAGAAAACTTTTAAAGAGATCTGTATTTAGCCTGTTTAGTAGTCTCGAATGATTTGTCTACACTCGCGCAAATTATAAGGAAGGATGAAGAGAGAGAGAGAGTAGCAAAATGTTTCTTCCAGTTGGCAAAATTTAATAACACGGCTTGGAGAATCCCGGCCAAATAAATAATTATCGTTTGTGCTTCCTCCTTAATTTTCTCTCTCTCTCTCTCTCTCTCTCTCTCTCTCTCTCTCTCTTTTCAAGTTGTTTCTTTTTTTCTTTTACTTATTTTTTTCTCACCGCAAAAAAGAGCAATGTTGGTCTTTTAGAGCGTTGCATTGTACATTGTTAAAGCTAGCGACAGAGAGAGAGAGAAAGAGAGAGGGAGGGAGGGAGAGTGGAGGGGGAAGAAAATATGGTAGGACTTATGAAGAGAGTCTTCTAAAGTCTTCGAGAAATCGTTAAATAGATATAAATCGTTAATGACAATATGACAATGATAAGGATAATGTAGAATAATTGTTAAGAGAGAAAAGGAGAAACTTGAGTGAAAGAAGTAGGAGAGAGAGAGAGAGAGAGAGGAGAGGGGAGTGGGGTAGAGGGAGAGGGCGAGGGAGAGGGAGAGGGAGAGAGTGGAGAGAGAAATTCAAGTACCGTTGGAAAATTGCGAGAGTAGTTGGAAGAAAGAGGGCAATGGACGGTCGAAGGACCACTTCCGGTGAGCGTGAAGAGGGTACACGAACCTTTCGTACCTTGTACCTACTATTTTCCTTCTCTCTCTCTCTCTCTCTCTCCCTCTCTCCTCCTTTCCTTCTTCCTCTTTTTTCTTTTTTTCTTATTTTTATTTCTCTTCCTTATCTTCTCGTTGATTTTCTTGCGCGATGAATATTTTATCGATCGGGCACGAAGTAGTTCGCTATAAGTGGACAATTAATTTTTGCTTTTTTTCTTTTTATTTCTTTTTACTTTTTTATTTTTTTATTTTTTTTTTTTTTTTTGTATCGAGGAAGGAACAAAAATATATTCGTCGGAATTAGATCATCGAGATATATTCAACCGAGAGTTGGAGGAACAATATTCGTAACTTTTTCATTCTATCCAACAATAGATAATGCTCGTGTATGTATATACATATATATATATATATATATATATATATATATATATATATATATATATATAGTAGTGCGGAATCGAGAAGTTTTTCATTTTACCGTGCGTTATAGACCTAGGATGGTTCTCGATTATTGCTTGTTAACCATAGATAATTTTAATGCACGTAATGTAGCGAGTACACACACGTCCTTTTTACCTCGATGAAAATTACGATGAAATTTTTACATTCTCCGACTTTTGGGAGAACAAGTGGAAAATTAGTCTACCGAAATGTTTTCTTTCTTTTTTTTTTTTTTTTTTTTTTCCCACACACACAGACACACACGCACGTATATATATATACACACATATAATTTCCTATAGCGACATTAAATTTATTATGTAATAAATAATTTAAACGTGAGAATTAACATTAATCATCGTTAATTTCAAGTTCATCGAATTTTTCAATTATACATGCCAACACGTCTTCGAGAGATACGATACAACTTGGAGAGTGTACATAATAACTCGGTTTTCGATTTCGAAACGTCATCGGCTCGACGTTAGCTGTATCAGCGAAGTTTATGATCGGCGAGCGTTGCTACGACGTTTGATTTTAATAAGGAAGGAAAAAAAGAAAAATATAAAAAAGGAAAGATAAGCAAATGGACGTTATTTCTGTTCTATTCTTTTCCACTTTCTTTGTCGTTTAATTAACACAAATCGTTTCGATGAAACCAAATTTTTCTTTTTTCTTTTTTTTTTTTTTTTCGTAATACCCTCAACTTTTACAAGAATTATCGGCCCATAGATAGGCACGAATGAATACAGAAAAAAAAGAATAAAAATAAATAAATAAATAAATAAATAAATAAATCAATCAATCAATCAATCAATAAAAAAATAAATAAATTTGGAAGGAAAAAGAAAAAAGGAAATATCGGAACGATCGGCGAGAGTTTGAA
>OU426999.1:1104792-1124792 GCA_911387935.1 Dolichovespula saxonica
AAAAAAAGAAGTAAAAAAAAGAAAGAAAGAAAAGAAAAAAATCGAAGTATTATTTTTAATACGTATGTATATCTCTCTGTGTGTATCTTGTCGGGAGAAACTCGTCAAGATTTCAATATATAATTTCGATATGGGTATTTGAAATTCGTTTGAAATACTTCCCAAAAGCAATTAAGTAGGAGTCATATAACGCGAGTTCTTTCCCGTAGATTTTATGTATATGCATATATATAACTATACACACACACACACACACACACACACACACACACACACATATATAAATATATATGTATATATAACGGGCAGCATATTTATTTTTTATCGTTTTTAATTTCCAACCCCTCTCTCTCTCTCTCTCTCTCTCTCTCTCTCTCTCTCTACGTTTTTATCTCCCCGCAACAGGTGGCGGTTGTTTCTCGAAGAAATTCTCTATGCGACGTGCCTAATGAATATGTTGAATAGGCTCGAGAGATGGTATTGTGGCACGTACGCCGTGAATGAAAAATTCTTTTTTTTTTTCTTTTTCTTTCTTTTTCTTCTTATTGTTTTATATTTGTTTTCGTTTTTCTTCCCTCCCGGCCCCCTCTCCGTATTTTTACTTTTTAGACTCTTCCTCTTTCGTTTTTCGCGTTTCAGAGCTTCTCCTCGATCGATCGTGCACAGAACGTTTCGATACGTATTCGATCGCGAGACCGAATTTTCAAACGAATGTCCTTGTACTCGATGATTATTTTCATGAAAAAAAAAGAGAAAAAAAATAAAGAGAGAGAGAGAGAGAGAGAGAGAGAGAGAGAGAGAGAGAGAGAAAACGATCAGAGGTGTGTACACTATCGAGATATAATAATGAAGTTGCGTTCGTAGATCGTTACGAGTTGATACAATCCCATATGATTCTCGTCCCTTTCTTTCTTTTTACTTTATTTTTTTTTATTTTTGCTGTGGTATCATTTCGTTCTTCTCTTTTCTCATCCCTCGTGCCGAGTTCTTTTCTTTTTTCTTTTTTTTTTATTTCCACTATTTTTAGTTTTTTTTTTTTAACGCGTATCTATCATCGTAATCGATGTATAGTCGAACGAAAGTACGAAAGTTGTCATCGATACTTTCCCGACGAGTTGGTAGGTATGTAGGTAGGCTAGGTAGGGGTAGGTAGGGTAGTTAGGTAGGGGTAGGTAGGTACAGTGATTGACCAGGCGCGGTTACGCGAAACATCCCGTGAAATTCGACGCCTGAACGAGTGCCGAATACATCCGATCGTTCGTTCGATTATTCCAAAATTTCAGCCTCCTCCTCCTCCTCCTCTTCCTCCTCCTCTCCTATCCATCCCCTTGCTGCCTCTCTCTCTCTCTCCCCCCCTCTCCAGATCGATGGAGATATTTGTACGATCGATATGACGATTTTTACGGGCGGTTAACGTTTCATCGAAAACGCTCAAACGTTCCAGGATTAACTTCTCCGTGTCGATTTCAATAGGATCGGTTTATCATACATATCCTTTATTTCCTTGTGTTAAATACAAGTACAAAGGATGGTGGTGGTGGTGGTGGTGGTGGGGGGGGGGGGGGGGACGGACCATGATTTTTATACGACCTTCCCAATCGATCGGGCTAATCCTTTTTGTTTTTTTTTTTTTTTTGCTTTTTCTTTCTTTCCTTCTTCCTTGGATCGTCAGCAAGTTCGATTGGGTTTGTGTTTCTTTCTTTTTTATTTTATTATTATTATTATTATTATTATTTTTTTTTTTTCTTCTTTTCTTTTAGTGGTTAGTTTACAATCGGAAATAAAGAAATCGATCTTCGAAAAAGAGATAAGTATCGAGGAGGCGAGTCTCGAGAAATTAATTATTAATTGTTATTAAAATTTGTTAAATATTAGCGTCGATCGTAAATGTTATTGAAATCATTCGACGTACCTAAGACCGATCAACAACCCCCCCCCCCCCCCGCCCCTCCCTCTTTCCTTCCCCTGTACTACTACGATCGTCGTACTTCACGAATCAGAAAGTATACGAAAGAAGTTATTTTGGAAAAGTTCGTTGTAATATTAATTCGCGGTGTTTGTTAAAATTCACGAAGAATTTTCGACGATGTCTCTCTTCCTTCCCTGGTCCAAAATCTCTTTCTGATTTTTTTTTTTTTTTTTTTTACGTAAGTTTTGGACCACCCCAAGTCAAATTCCACGACTCGTTTTTCCTCTCTCTCTCTATCGTCCCCTTTTAAAAGCTGAACGACGAGAAATGCTTTTATACCGTTCGTTTGCGTATCGGTATGACTTAAGTTAGAGATGTATGTATGCATGCATCCATGCATGCATCCATGCATGCATGCATTACATGCACGTATATATGCATGCATGTATATTGTATGTATGTATGTTGGTATGCATCTATGTTGTATGTATGCATAGATGCATGTATGTGTATATATGTATGTATGCATGTATGCATGCGTGTATATGCGCGAGAAAAACCTGGCTATCCTCCAGTCATCTCTCTCTCTCTCTCTCTCTCTCTCTCTCTCTCTCTCTCTCTCTGTCTCTCTCTCTCTCCCCGTCTCTCTCCCTCTCCCTCCGTCTGTCATTCTCATTGTTACTCGTAAATATGTATGCATACGCACACGCTTATTGTTAGATGCGCTTGCTCGTACACGCGTTTTCGATTAAAATCGATAACCGTATTGACACGCGGCCGACTGGAAATTTATTGTTTTAATCTTTCATCGATGAAGCGCCCCGGCTCATCGTTTCCGTAGGAATTTAATGGAAAAATTGTACCTTTTTGATCTCTCCTAAATATTTTCCATATAGTTATATTGTTTTTTTCGTTTTGGTTTGTTTTTCGACCGTTTGTACATTGATTCTTTTTTTTTTCTCGGTGTATATATATATATATATTATTTTTTTTTTTTTTTTTTACACAATTTGCTTCATTTATACGGAAGTTAACAACGTTGAGTTTCGCGTGACTTTGCAACCTTTATCGTAGAATTTTTTTTTTTTTTTTTTTTTTTTTGATAACATTTGCAATACTAATCATACAGAAACTATATGTACACTAAATTCTATATAATATCTGTATATGTGCGTATGGTATTTTAATCTATTACAGTATATTACTATTTATTTATTTATTTTTATTATATCAAAATGTATACATTTTTTTTCTAGTATTTTAAGTAAATATAATATGCGATATATGTAGTATACTTAAGTATAATAAAAATAAGTAAGTAGTAATATACTATAGTCCATTAAAATAATATATATATATATATATATATATATATATATATATATATATATATATATATGATACGTAGAATTGCGAGTATATGTACATTGCAAATATTAGTATTGTACACGTACCAAACGTTTATATACTACCGTTTACTTATTTTTATTATATCAAACTTATATATTATATATCGTATACCATCATTAATTCGAAATACGACAAATATCATTCCCCACTCCGCGCGTAATAAGAGAGAGTTAAAACTCGATGGACTTAAAAAAAAAAAAAAAAAAAAAAAAAATAAATAAAAAGAAAAAAACCGTAAAAGACCAAATAAAAGAAAAAGAAATGAATAAATAAATATAAAACGGAGGAACAACATGGTCGATGATAAGGTTTCGAGCGTTATAAACGATTCATAACGAATGGCTGTTGTTTTAGATCGTGAAATCATTGAAATCTAAATCGGACAGAGACAGACTGAGACAAACAGACACCGTTCGTGTATTGGAAACTCGTTCTCGTTGAGTTCTGCGCACACAAACACACACACACACACACACACACACACACACAGACACACACAGAACAGAGGACAGAGAGACATACAGACGGCGTCTGTGACTTCCTAATGAATTTTTTTTTTTTTTCGTCTTTGTCGTGGTTCGTTCGTACGTGCGTTCGTTCGTTCGTTCATTCGTTCGCATCTGTCCTCGGGTCGAATCGTACGAGGCTCTAGGCTGCCTCTCTCTCTCTCTCTCTCTCTCTCTCTCTCTCTCTCTCTCTCTCTATGGTGGAAAGCGTTATACCGTGTGGCGTCCGTTACGACGAAGGGTAACGTGATTCACGATCGTCGAGGATGATTCACGCAAGTACGAGCTCTGACGTTTCCTACGTATGCTGTGCTATGCTGCTATGCTATGCTATGCTACGTTATGTTATGTTATGTTATGCTACGTTATGTTATGTTATGTTATGTTATGTTATGTTGCGTTGTTATGGGGTACGTGCTCTACGGGCAGTAGTAGTAACAACAGCAACTACGACACACGACTATTACCACGATCGTGGGTGAGAGGAAAACGCCATAGTCCTACGGTGTGTTGTTATTGTTATTCCTTTTCTCCGTTAAATGCCATCTCGTTGTTTTAATTACTCGTTTTGTTTTCTTTCAATTTCATTTCTTTGTTTTACATTTCTTTCTTTCTTCCTTCCTTTCTTTCTTTCTTTCTTTCTGTTTTTTTTTTTTTGGGGGGGATGTGAAAAGGTAGAGGGAAAGGGGATCGATTCATTGTTCCCGAATCGTATCGTCGAAAAAATTATTACGAGTAATATTAATTGAAATCTCCCGTCGACTCTCGATTAATATATACATACGGCACGCGCATTGATTTAATTGCCTACGACGCGCGTTAATTTATTGTTGTTGTTGTTGTTGTTGTTGTTGTTGTCGTCGTATGCTACCTGTGGTGGGTGCCCGCTCGCCGGTAATTGAGAAACAATTACGAGCGGCGTGGTTTTTTTTCTTTTTCTTTTTTTAAATGACACAAGTAAAGGGAAGTAAGTTTGATTTAAAAGAGAAAAATGAAAAAAGAGAGGAAGAAACGAAGAAACAAAAATATACTTACTTCTCACCCAAGCACTCGCCTGTGTTTGTGTGTGTTTATATACGATGATAAGAGAGGTACGATGTTTAGACGACGACTGTGAACGCGAATGAAAAACAAAAAAAGAAAAAAAGAAAAGAAAAGAAAAGAAAAGAAAGAAGAAGAATAAATGATTGCAAATTTTATCATACGAATGAATATAATAACGTTTGTTCGTAATCCCGCGCTTTTAGTACTTATGTACTTACGTTGAATCGGTCAAACGATCGAGAAAAAAATCTTTCGATCGATCGTTGATGTTATTTATTTTGAAATAGAGATAAAATATATTGTGATACACAGGAGAGAGAGAGAGAGAGAGAGAGAGATAGATAGATAGATGGACAGGACAATTATACATACGTTTCTCTAGAGAGAATACTCGTTTAAGATCTTCGTTTAACGATCGAAGGCCCTTGGTCGATTTCCTTCGGACTTTCCGTAACGTCAATGACGCAGAATTCATTCTCTTGACATCAATTGCATCATTCGTCGTACCTTCTATGTATATACAGGGTGTTTCAGTTAAAGGAGTCCGCCTAAATTATTTTCTTTGTTTGCTCTTTTTTTTCTTTTTACGATGATACTTCGAATAGCTTAAAAAGAGGTATGTTATTGAATATTTTATAATAGTATAATATGTATGTTATAGGAGGCCTCCTTTAGTTGAAACACCCTATATATATATATGTGTGTGTGTGTGTGTGTGTGTTTAATGTACGTGCACGTAAGGTGAAAAAAATCGTGGAAAAATTTTCAAAAGTTTCGTTAGCCTTTATATCGATCGATCCTTCGATCCTATCGCGATCGACGGATCGAGCGATCGAGAGCGATCCTTAGTTCGATCTTTAACTCTTTCTTCTTGAGGGACCTCGTACGATCTTTTATTATATTAGTGCCGAGTTCAATTCGTTGAGTTATGGCGATTATCAACAAACTCGGTTTCTAGCTCGACTTCCTTTCGCGTATTTTCTGCATACAATGTGGTCGATCGTGATAAAAGTCGCTCCGAGGCACCGTTTTAACCGATACGACGAGACTACTGTAACGATGACGACCATGACGACGACTACGTTGGACTACGTTGACTACGTTGACTACGTTGACTACGTTGACTACGTTGACTACGTTGATTCGTGAGTAAATCGAGGGATAGAGTCATGAAACGTGCGTTCATGTGCATTCACATATTACGATTCATGTCTCTTCTTGGGTTCGTTTGAAAGAATTTTTTTTTCTCTTCTCTTTTATACAAGTACATACATACAAACATTATATATATATATATATATATATATATATATATATATATATATATACACGCGTTTAAGTGAGAAAAGAGTAGACGTTGGAAGAAATCGTGTAATTTCAAAATGATCGTGTTACATTGTAACGATATTCGAATAATTATATAATATTGTAATTATCACCGATATTTTAATATCGAAGAGAGAGTGAGAGAGAGAGGAGAGAGATAGAGAGAGAGAGAGGGAGGAGAGAGAGAACACATTATCCTTTATCGATTTTAATTAGTTTAATAAACGAAAACAGATCGTTCGATTTTATTAATAATAATAATAGTAATAGTAATAATAATAATAATAATAATTGTTACTATCAAAATTCGATCGATTAAAAATATAAGAAAGACAGCGCCAATGTGAAATTTTATTTGACCGTAAAACACGTGCTTGTATTGAAAATTTTATTCGCTGCTTCAAAAAATAAAAGAATAATAATAAAATAATTATACGATCCATTCACTTAATAATATATCATCATCATCATCATCATCATCATCATCATCATCATCACACTAGGGATATATAAATTATCTTTCAGTTTTTTTTCTATCTTTCTTTTTTACCCGATAATCCGTACACACACAATATGCTCGCTCTCCCTCTCTCTCTTTCTCTCTCCCTTTTTTTCTTCTCTATTTCTCTCATTCATAAAATCGCAATTAAGAAGGAAAGAGGATGGAAATGACAAAAGATATTGAAGGTAAAGGCACGCGCGCGTGCGTCGCGTTGTTCAATGTAATTTTCGAGAAACAGCGTAGAAAACTGGCGAGGATCCATAAGCACCACGAGTTGGAAGCCATTTTCGCGTCGGTTCTCTCGATTTCTCGGCTCTTTGCCATAGCCTTTTTATTCTCCTTCTCTCTCTCTCTCTTTTTCTCTCACACACACACACACACACACACACACACACACACACACACACACACACACACACACACACACACACACACACACACACACACACACACACAAACATACACGCAGCAGGCTCGTTCGCTCGCACGTTCCCACGTGGACGCGCGTGCGCACAAGAGACACGTGATTTTCTCTCTTAGCTTTCGCGATCGTTGTCTATGCTAATTCAACTCGCGTATCGTTTGCTCCTTTACTCCTCTATTTATTTATCGATTCGTGGATTCATTAAACTCGTCGTTAATTTACGCGTAGATGCATAATTTCCTTTTAATACTTGTTTATATTATATAAATATATATACGTTGGCGCGCGTTCTCCGCGCGTACGTATTTTTATATATACGTATCCATCTATTTACGTATATGACTACCGTTCTATGTCAACCTCTTCTCTGCAGATCTATTCAAAGATCTTTTCTTTTCTTTTCTTTTTTTTTCCGTTTCATCTTCCGATTTTATAGTCATCGTCATGGGATTATGGTAAATTGTATATATATATAAAAAAAAAAAAGAAAAGAGAAAAAAAAGAGAAAGAAAAAATCGCCTGCGTAAATTGATTTATCGGCTATAATCGGCCGATGGTTTATTTCTATTATAGGATCGTTGGTAATGTAAATGCATCGTATGCACACACACATATATATATATATATATATATATGTATATATATATAGTTGTGTGTAATTATAAAGTTGCATAGGTGTGTGCAAACGTTGTCGAGTAAGTGGTAGAATTTTTTTCAAAGGGAATGCTCTCCCTCTTTCTCTCTCTCGTTATCTCCTTTTTGTATATTTTATTAAAAAGGAAAGGAAAAAGAGAGAGAGAGGGAGAGGAAGAGGGAGAATGAGTGAGTGGGAAGAGGAAGAGGAGAGAGGGAAAAAAAGGAACAGAAAAATAAATATTTGCGAGAATTATTATTACTTTTCTTTTTCTTCTTTCTTTTTTTCTTGTTTTTTTTTTTCACTACTCCCGACGCGTAACGTATTTACTCATTTATTAGTTTTTCATTCCTTCTTTTTTTTTCTTTCTTTTTTTTTTTTTTTTAACGGTAGCGAAGTAACGCAGGAGAAAAGAACAGAGGAGGGAAAGAGAAAAAAGGAAGATCGTAGTAAATGAAAGGGAAAGAGGGTTAAACATTCAGAAGGTAGAGAGGAGAGAGAGAGTGAGAGAGAGAGAGAGAGAGAGAGAGAGAGAGAGAGAGAGAGAGAGAAGAAGCTTAAGAGTATTTGCTTGGAAACATCTTTAAGTAAATAGAGGTCGCGGACAAATATTACTTATGAAGTTTTAAGGAATATCTCGCAGAGGGCGAAGTTTTGGACTCTGCTGCGGAGAAGCTCGTTTCTGACCGTCCTCTCCCCTCCATCCCTCCCTCCCTTCTCCCTCCCTCCCTTCTCCCTCCCTTTTCACTCGAAGGATGTGCCAAGATTTTTCTCCCTTATATTCTATTCTTTTCTATTCGGTTAAGCTCGTAGTTACTACCGTAGGTTTCTTTCTCTGTCTCTCTCTCTCTCTCTCTCTGCTCTGGATATCTCGAGAAAAACCTTCGAGAGATTTTTGAAAAGGGCAACGCGCTCCTCCTCCTCCTCCTCATCTTCCTCCTCTTTCTCTTTCCTAGGCACAGGGCCGCATTTACCGGGTGGCCGTTGTTCCCTTTTCGGGTGTCGGCCATACCTTCGAATTCGAGTTTCCGGAGGGGAAAAAAGAAGGAACAGAAAAGAAAATCGAGAGAGAGAGAGAGAAAGAGAGAGAGAGAGAGAGAGAGAGAACGAACGTTATCGAGAAGATATAGCCTGGTGGTGGTGTTACGTACGTTCGATATAATCCAAAATTCAGAAAAAAAAGAAGGAAACTTCTGAAGTAATATTTAACTTCTTTTTCTCTCTTTATTATTATTATTATTATTATTATTATTATTATTGTTGTTGTTGTTGTTGTTGTTGTTGTTGTTGTTGTTGTTATTGTTGCAAATACGCAGGTACGCGCGGTGACATAACGCGCATAAATAATCGTCGAGCGTTCGTATATTTCAATTTTTATTAATATAAACGATCTGTTACGGAGAAACGTCGAGCGTGTTCATTTTCAATAAATTTCAAAATAAAAATCGAACGATACAAGAAAACAAAAAAGAGAGAGAGAGAGAAATGCGAAAGCGAATTTGATTAAACGAGACGGACTTGTTCCCCTTTTGTGTAAAGGCTTTAGAGTAGAACGAAGTCGCGCCCTAGGGCCTTCCGAAAGTATAAATGCGGCCCTGCCTTTCAACCCCTCTTCCCCGCTATCCTTCTTTTCTTCCTCCTCCTCCTCCTCCTCCTTCTCCTTCTCCTTCTCTTGGCCACGTCCCCATTCGAACCCTTCTTTCGAGCATCCACACAACCCCCGTTTCATCTTCGAAATATTTCAACGAGTCGAGAATCGAAGGATAGAAGAAAAAACGACACGACTACGACGACGATGAAACGTGTGCCACGACTTTTTTTCTTTTTTTTTGTTTTTACTGGCTCTCTCTCTCTCTCTCTCTCTCTCTCTTCTTTTTTCCCCCGTTTTGCCAGATACGTCTTTTTCGTTTGCGAGGAAGAAAACGAGGTTCTCGCGGTGACGAGCTTTGCGCGCGGCCATAGAAAGGAGGCGGAGGAGGGAGAGGGGGGTTGGCGGATAGGGGTTGAGGGTGACGGGGAGGGGGCAGGACTCTGAAACCGTCTTTTATCGAGCGACGCCTTCTCTCAGTGTCTACCCTCTCTCTCTCTCTCTCTCTCTCTCTCTATCTATCTATCTCTCTCTATTCCCCTTTCGACCTCACCCCTCTTCGTCCTCACCTCCTCCTTCTCCACTTTATCTCTCTTTCGTTCGTTCGTTCGTTCGTTCGTCTGTCCATCCGTCTGTCCTAACGAATCGACGTTAGCAACGTTTCGCGATAATTACGAACGAACTGTGAAACTTTCATTATTTTCCCTTATCGTCGTCTCCCTACGCGGAAGAAGTGAGTAGAAAAGGGAACGAGAATGAGAGAGATAGAGAGAGAGAGAGAGAGAGATAGAGAGAAAGAGAGAGAGAGAGAGAGGAAAAAAATATCTCTCTCCTCGTTAGGGAACACTTCGATGCTCGTTGGTAGTCGTAATAATAATGGCCGAACTTCAATTAACGCGTTAGACCATCTTGTAAACTATATACTACCTTACGAAGGTAATAGAAATTTAATAGAAATTTAATAGGAATCTTGCGGAGGATGACGATGACGACGACGACGACGACGATAATGACGATGATGATAATGACGATGATGATAACGACGACGATGATAACGGCTGCGGTGGGATGGTGGAGGGGTTGGGAATATTTTTCTTTTTTTTTTTTTTTTTTTTTGTTTTCTACGAGTCCGTAAAACGAAAAAAGAATGTTATTTTATCCCTATTTCTATTTCATTGGATCTCCCTCCCCCTCCACCTATCGATCCGTGGAATTTCTGTACACGAGATACACACATACATACATACATACATACATAAATACATACATACATACATATATTATACATCCGGTATATAATCGTTTTGGTTTTTTCTTTTCCGTCTTTTTTTTTTCTCTTTTCTCTCTCTCTCTCTCTCTCTCTCTCTCCGTCTACGCGCTAAGGACGTAGGAAAGAGAGAGAGAGAGAGAGAGAGAGAGAGTAAGAGTATAGAGGTCGGCGCGATAGAGGGAGAGGGAGAGGGGAAGTTTTTTTTTTTTTTTTTTCTTTTTATTTTTCTCTCTTTTTTTTTTTTTTAATAGTCGCGCTACCACTAGAGTCGGCTCGTAATAAAAGAGACGAAGGAAAGACGACGAACGCGAAGAGGTTAAGTCGGACGCGGTGACCCTTTGCGCGTATAATTGTCGCGTCCATCTGCCCGCTCCGTGGTACGCGCGCTTACGCTCGTTCTTACTACGTAAATGTGTCCTCTCCCTAAGTGTAAGCCTGTGTGTGTGCGTGTGCGCGCGCGCGTAAGCTTCCACGATACCACTACTACTGCTATTACCAAGCACGTAAGTCCCAAGCGCGTAGGACGAAAGAATTTCGCGAATTCTTCTTCGTTTTCTCTCTTTTTCCTTCTCTCTCTCTTTCTCTCTCTCTCTTTACGTTATCTACAATCTTATCAGAAGTTTCTCTCACATTTATCACATTATATTTTATTTTATTATTACTCTCTTCCCCCCACCCCTCACCAACTCCCCTACGAGTACAAATAAACAGGCCCATAATTCGTGTTCGACCCTACGTGCCCTAAGATATACCTTCCGGTTCTTAAGCGATAGTTCGATTCATCGAAACTTATCGAAATTTATCTCGTCAATAAGAAACCTTTACGATTGATCGATTTAAAAAAAAAAAAAAAAAAAGAAAAAAGAGCGAGGGAGGGTCCGACGCGACTTCGGACTTTTGTCGCGATTCGTTAGATTCTAGGGTGGGGAGGAAAAGGAAAAAATGAACAAAAAAAAAAGGAGGAAGAGGAAGGAAGAGAGGGACAGAGTGATGGTGGTGGTGGTGGTGATAGAGAAAGAAAATTAAAAAGAAAAATAAGAAGAAGAAGAAGAAGAAGAGGAAGAAAAAGGATAAAATTTCTTTCGACCGTGCGGAAAGTCACGCAGGCACACACACACACACACACACACACATATACAAATGGTATTCAAGGGGTGTCCAGTTACGAAGCGAGTCCTCCGAGTAAAGCTTCCGTTAGCATTTGGTTATTTATGGGGGGAGCTCTCAAGCGTACGTACGCGCGTATATGTATATACGTATGCATGTATGCATCTATATATATATATATATATATATGTATGTATGTATGTATGTATGTATGCACGCACGTATGCATGCTCGCATACACTATTACGCGCGCACGTGTACTCGCCGTGAGTTTTGAACGATAGAGACGAGGGGTTGTTACCGCGAAGAAGGAACGACGAGAAGGATAGATAGATGGATAGATAGATAGATAGATAGATAGATAGATAGATAAACGGGTAGATAGAAACGGAGAGCGAAGAGATGGTACGGTGACGATAGAGAAAGACAGAGAGAGGGGTGGAGGGGGTGGGTTTGGCGTTTTCAGGCAGAGAGACCAATTCTCTCTCTCTCTCTCTCTCTCTCGTTCTCTCTGTTTCTCTGTGCGCGCGCGTGTATAAGTGAACGTGTACGAGCTTCTATCTCTCTCTCTTTCTCTCTCTCTCTCTCTCTCTCTCGTTCTCTCTCTGTAAGGGCGAGAACGAGCGGGTTGGTAGAAGGAGGTGGCGGAGAAGGAGGATGAGGAGGGTAAGAGGGCGGTGATGGGGACGGTGAGGGGAGGGTTGTGCGGCGGTGGTAGCGGTGGTGGCGAGGGTTGCGGGAAGTGGGAGGTGGGAAAAAGGGGGGCAGGGAGTTGGCCGAGCTCGTACGACGAGCGTAGCGAAGTCTATAAAGGAGTGCTTTATTGATCTCCAGTTTGAACGCGCACTCGGATACCGATATAGCCTTTCCGATGGTATATAACGGTGTTGGGGGGGCCTCCGTGAATAAGGGATAGAGGAGGAGGTGGTGGTGGAGGAGGAGGAGGTGGAGGAGGTGGAGGAGGAGAAGTGCACACGCCGGCTCTCTCGGTAAGATATCGCTCCGATTCGCGGCACGCTTCGATCCACAGCCTCGACTTTTTCCATGCGGAACGTAACGTACGGAAAGGACGGAAAGACGGACGGACGGAAAAACGGGAAAACGGAAAAACGGACGGACGGAAAAACGGGAAAAACGGAAAAACGGACGGACGCGATGCTTTCCAAAGGGATTCCATTTTCGATCGGAATTTGCCATCGCAGAGATAGAAATAGATGCGAGAGAGAGAGAGAGAGAGAGAGAGAGAGAGAGAGGGAGAGGGAGAGGGAGAGAGGGAGATGGAGAAGGAGAGGTAGAGGGAGAGAGGGATGTGTCTTCCGGGGGCACTTTTCAAACGTTCCATCTTTCTTTTTCTTTTTCTTTTTTTTTTTTTCCTTCCTTCTTCGTTCTTTGTTTCTGTCCCTTTTTTCCGTTTCTCTCTTTTTTTTTTCCATGTTTTTTTTTTCCTGTTTTTCTTTTTCTCTCTCTCCCCTTTTCCTTTTCCTTTATGCCTCTCTTTCATCTCTACCTTTGAGAGATAATGATCTCCGTAGAGTTACTTGACAAATAATACAGATATTCTCTCCCCCATTTCAGATACTACTAACTACTATTACTACGACTACTACGACTACTACTACTACTACTACTTCTCCTTTTCCTTTTCCTCGTTTCGACCTTTTCTATTTAAGATTAGCGCGTACGATAATTCTAATTTTGTGCGTATGCGAAGAGTTTCGTTGGACCGATCGTTTTTTCGACGAGCGTCCGTCGAAAAAACGACATGATCGTTTCGAACGATCATGATCGTTCGAATGATTCGAGAAATCGAGAGATTATGCGTGGAAATATTCGACGGTGATATATTATAAACGTGACAAACGTCAGCCATTACTGCAAAGTATCATAAATATATATATATATATATATATATATATATATATATATATATATATATATATGTATATATACATGTCTTTTTCCATATTCCAACGCTATCCTAGAAAACGGCAAATAGCAAATAGCGAGTAGAAGAAAGAGAAAAAGAGGAGAAAGAAAAAGAGGAAGAGGAAATGATATTACTCAAAAGGTTTTGCATTAACTCCGCCGTTGTCAATGTTATCTCCGTTTTCTTCCTTCGCAGATGCATCCGTCGGGCAAGTACGTTTTCCATGACGATCAGACGACAAACGTTGGCGGTTAACGCCTTCCTCTTTTTCTTCTCTCTCTCTCTCTCTCTCTCTCCCCTCTCTCTCCATCCTTCCTCCCCCCTCACCCTCCGACAACAATCTCTTTTCTCTCTCTCTCTCTCTCGTCTCGGTCGATGGACGATCGACGCTCGCTACTTCTTGTTCTTCTCTCGGACGTTCTCTTGCCTGACAGAGTGAGAGAGATAGAAAGAGAGAGAGAGAGAGAGAGAGAGAAACCGCAATGAATTTTGCGTGACTCGGCTGCTTTCGTCCTTACAGGAAGAACCTCCGTACATTCTTTTCGCGTATTTCATCGATTACAACGAGCGCACAAAACAAAATTCTTTTTGTCGATCCTTACGAAATAAACGGATAAACAAACGAACGGACGGACGGACGAACGAACGAACAAACAAATAAAAAAAAAAAATTAATAATAATAATAAGCGAATGAATGAGATTCGATGTGATATCCGTACGACGATACAATCGTTATATCACTTGTATGCAAAGTAACGTTTCTAGTTGTATAGAATTTTTAATAGTACGATAACGAGAGAGAGAGAGAGAGAGAGAGAGAGAGAGAGAGAAAGAGTGAGAGAGAGAGAGACGAGGTATATGATTTAGTTATTATCGGTATGAAAAGGAATGGAAAAATAAACAAATAAAAAAATAAAGAAAGGAAGAAAGAAAGAAAGAAATCTCTCGTAGTGGATCGTTAGGAAAAATTAAAGAAAACGTTGGAAGAGGGAATGAGTGAGGGTGGTGGGGAAGGGGAAGGGGAAGAAGACAGGAGGCGACGGAGGAGGAAGACGTCATTGGTGCAAACACTGAGATTTGCATCGTTCGCGGTTAGCCGCAACGTTCTCTTCTAGTCATCCCCTGCTAGTAGTAGTCATAGTAGTAGTCGTAGTAGTAGTAGTAGTAGTAGTAGTATAGTAGAAGACCGTGTCGCGATCGACTACGACGACCGAAGTGAAATTAGAAGCGTGTGTGTGTTCTTCTTCTTCGTCGTCGTCGTCTTCGTTGGAACAAAATGTCGCCTTTCCTTCTTTCTCATTTATTTTTCGACTAACCTTCTCTCTCTCTCTCTCTCTCTCTCTCTCTCTCTCTCTCTCTCTCTCTCTCTCTCTCTCTCTCTCTTTCTCTCTATTTCTCGTTCGTTTGTAGTTTCAATTATTTCTCCAGCTATTCCACTCCTACGCGACGAGCATACGATTAGAACGACGTTAGAAATACCTTGCCTTTGAGAGTATTCTATTTCTTTTTTTTTTTCTTTTTTTTTCAACATTCCGATATATTAAAAAAAAGATTTCACGTTTTCTTTTTTTAAATCCTTGCAATAATTAGTCACGTCGAAGTGACTTTGAAAAATTCTATTGTATTAATATTATTATTATTATTATTATTTCTTTTTCTTCCGTTCTATAAAATTAATCTCCCCATTCGTATCAGCGAGAGATGATTAATGTTTAAACGTACACATATACATATGTTAAATTTCATTCATATATATATATATATATATATATATATATATCTACGTCATTTAATTTCCTTCTCCTCCCCCTCTCCCTCCTTCCTAGATAAAAACGAAAAAATAATTCGTTCGTAAAAAAAAAAAAAAAGAAAGAAACGAGACATCGATATTCGATATATATATATATATATATATATTTAGTGGCACAACGAATAATAATTGACGAATAATAATTGACGCAACGTTCAAGTAGGAAAATTTTGTCTTCGAAATTAAAGAAACGTTGGTTATACATGATCAACGGTAATACGAAAAGGAGCGTTCCGTTCGGTAGAACGTTGCAATTATTCGAAAGACTCGAAACGCGTGACGTCGGCCAAAGACGAAGACGACAAAGACGAGACGTAGACGACGAGGACGAGAACGAGAAACGGTCTTCGAACGAGCGACTTCGAGACGCGTCAGGGCCACGGAATTGTAGTAATTTTTCCTTGATTACTCGGCATCCACCATTACGCAGACGCGACGATGCGGCACAAGAGAGGAGGGCAAACTCTTAAGGTCGACTTTGACTTCATGGGAGCGTGCCGGCGTACCACCGACTTCCGACTTTTTTTCTTTTTTTTTTTCTTTTTCTTTTTCTTTTTTTTTATATACTCTCTTTTTTTATCTCTCTGACTCTCTCACTCTGTCCCTGTCTCGTTTTCTCCGTCCCCGTTTATCTCCGTCATAGTCTCTCTTTCCTTATCATGGATAATTGAATGATCTTGGAAGAATCTTAATAACGTTTGTTAGACGTCGATTCGAACGAATCGAATCGAATCGAATCGAATCGGATCGAATCGATCGATCGATCGATCGATCAGACGACCGCCGCTCGTTTTCTCCAACAAATTGATATTGCGCGATGTTAGCGCTTGAAATAATAGAATCAATTTTTAATACGCGCCGCCTCGACGAGAACGAATCTCCTTTTTTCCTTTCCTCCTTTGTCTTTTTTCTCTCTTTCTTTCTTTCTTTTTTTTTTTTCATTTCTCTTAGAAATTTTTTAGGACAAATTTCATTGTCGTTTCGTTAAAAAGAAAGAGAAAAAGAATTCGTCAGGGACGTGTCGTCGTCGTTGCGTCTTTTAAACTACGACGTACGGGTACGTGCGATTACAAACGAGCCTTTTAAAAAAATCGAATAGAGAGGAATTGTCGTTCATACGAGAGACGTGTGAAAAGAAAAAAGGAATTCCTCGATCGACAGTCCCTTTAGGTCTCGTTGAATGTCAATTCTCTCTCTAAAAAAAAGAGAAAGAAAATAAAATAAAATCTCTCATTTTTTCGAGACTTCGTATCTTCTTACGTAAACCTACGTATCAGGTAAGAGTTCCTACGTATTTAACGGGGTTGCTAAAAGGAGAACAAAAATCTCTCGGTCACAGAAAAAATAAAAAACAAAACAGACTGTCTCGTTTAGAAATTTGAAATATCATTCGGGATTCAAGTATTTGCTCTTATCGAACACGAAAAACGATTATCTCTTACGTAGAAAAAATTGATCGATATCGAAATGAAAGCATTGGAGGTTGAGATTATCGGATTGACGATTTCCGCGTGCGTATTCGAAGGAGTGAGAGAGAAGCATAAGATGAGTAGGGTGATCGGGAAGTAAAGAGAGAGAGAGAGAGAGAGAGAGAGAGACAGAGATAGATAGAGATAGAAAGAGAGAGAGAGAGTAAGTAGACGAGACGAAACGAGACGAGATGAGAGAAGGGAATAAAAATCGAGGACGTATGTGTGTGTGTGTGTGTGTGTGTGTGGTGTTTCGTCGAGGATTCAAAAACGAATGGCGTCGGGATACGCGCGAACCGCTTGCATAAAATTATAGGCGTTAACACCATGGTCTGGGTCAGCGGGTCGATCGATGAATAGTGTGATTAACCTCGATGGAACGGACACGTGGGGTTGCTCGAATAAAAAGTCTGAGTCACGTTGCTCTCTTGCCGAGAAAAGAGAAAGAGAAAGAGAAAGAGAGACAGCGAGACAGAAAGAGGGGTGGGGGGAGTCGGAGGAGGTGAAAAAAAATTCGAGAGCTGCGCGAGACACTCTTCTCTTCTAGCTTATCATTAATTTTTTTTTTCTTCCTTCCTTCTTTCCTTCTTTCTTTCTTTCTTTCTTTTTCCCTTTTTTTCCCTTCTTTTTTTCCTTCTTTTTTTCCCTCTTTTTTTTCTTCTTCCCTTTCTCCCCTAC
This sequence comes from Dolichovespula saxonica, assembly GCA_911387935.1. Classification (NCBI taxonomy): domain Eukaryota; kingdom Metazoa; phylum Arthropoda; class Insecta; order Hymenoptera; family Vespidae; genus Dolichovespula; species Dolichovespula saxonica. Next base: position 1,122,398 of record OU426999.1, read on the forward strand.
CCCCCCCTTCCCTTTTCCATCCCTTTCTTCTTTTCCTTTTCTCTTTCATTTTTCTCCTCTCTTCCTTTTCTTCTTTCCTTTTCAATCCAGTTTTTTCTTTTTATTTTTTTTTTTTTTTTGTTGTATTTCATTTCAACGAGGAGACGTCGAACGACCTTCGTTTTGAGATCCATTGTTTCAAGAACGTGCACCTCAGTTATATATTGTATTATCGACGTTTCGATCGATCGATATTTATTTTTCTTCTCTCTCTCTCTCTCTCTCTCTCTCTCTCTCTCTTTCTTTTTTTCTTTTACGATCAATTCTACCCGCGCTGGTTCGATTACTAATTTTTACGATTAATATAAAAACGATAATTTATCATTTCTAATATCGCAAATATTGAATGACATGCGCGTACACATACCTAAGTATTTATGTATTTATGTATTTATGTATGTATGTATGTATGTATGTATGTACATATGTATGTTATTTTTATTATTCTTAGATACACTACAATCATTCATTTGTTCCTATCTTTTCTCGAACATTATATAAACATGGATACTTATTGATAAATATTGATCCAATGAATAACGCGAAAGAGAGAGAGAGAGAGAGAGAGAGAGAACATAGTAGACGATTGATAACGATCGATTAATCGATTGAAATCAACGTAGGTTAGAGAGAGAGGGAGAGGGAGAGAAAAATTGGTTTCCCAGAGTAAAATCACGATCGATTGAAAGCGCTCGGGCGGTCGGTCTATCGGAGAAAGAAGCGCTGCTGATAAACGCGCCGAGGGTCGTCTATCGTGTCATGGTCGAAGCCTTGAAAAGGTCAAAGACATCATCGAGGTAGGCCGACTTCTCGCGATACGTGAGAATCGAGAGAATCCGAAATTGACCGAAACTTGAAATTCTTTCACGATTTCGAATCCTATACGCGTACACTCATAAATATATATATGTGTATGTATACACACACCCGCGTGCATACAAGCACACACATGCACACACACCTGTACTCTCTCTCTCTCTCTCTCTCTCAATCTCTCTGTAATTACGTATTATTCGTATTATATCTGTGTATGTATATAAATATAAAATACGATTAGATGAGTTTGTTTACTTAAAGACAAATATTATTGAAATATAGGAGAGGAAAGGGAACTATAGAGCTCTCTTTCTCTCTCTCTCTCTTTCTCTCTGTAGTTTACGGCTTCTTTATCATTATTCTCGCATACTCACGTGTTTTACAGTTAGCGAAGCAAATCGCGTAATACGCGTACCGCGTGCGTTTCAACGCTGGAGATAAAACGATCCTCTCTCTCTCTCTCTCTCTCTCTCTCTCTCTCTTTCTCTCTCGTTCGTTCGCTCACTTTATTTTCTCTCTCTCTCTGTCTCTCTCTCTCGTTCTCCCTTCACGAGAAATGAGCAAAAGCGAGGGAATATAAACGCTCGAACCACCCTAACCGCCGCCGCTTCGTATTTTCGCTTCGTGGCGCTTACGGCGTTAGAGGCTCGCTCGATCATCTGAACACCGATTAACCTAATTTTCGATAGAGACCCTCTCTACCTATCACTGTGTTACTATCATTGAGCACTTCGTTACGTTTTCAAACGTACTTAACATATATTCCATTCCCCCCTCCCGCCCCATCGAGCCCCACCTCACTCCCGATGTGTTTGTACACCAGGTATTATAACATTTATAAGAGTTTATCGGGTAAACTATATACCCATAGATTAGTATACGTATATATATATTTTTTTTTATTTTTTTTTTTTTATTTTATTTGTTCGTTGCAAAACTTCGATCCTCTCATCCGTACGTTTACGATCAATCGATATTGATTTAAACGTATGTAGAGTGCTGATCGTAATTCTCGCTCTCTCGCTCTCTCTCTCTCTCTTTTTTTTCTCTCTCTAAATCAAAACTTTGTTACCTTGTGTACGTTTTAGAAAGAGAATAGATTGAGAGATAAAGAGAGGATTTGGAATTACGGAAAGGTTGGTAGGTAGGTAGGTAGGTAGGTAGGTAGGTAGGTAGAGATGGTGGTAGTTGTAATAGCAGCGGATTCGTTTGCACCTCCGAGCGTAAGCGGATCGTTCGATATTAACGAACGAGTAACGAGAGATCCGGAGAATGTTCTATGTATGTATGTATGTATGCTAGTATGTATGTATGTATGTATGTATGTATGTATGTATGTATGTGTGTGTGTGTGTATGTGTTCTACGTTGGATACATCGGACGTAAACGTACCTAACGGTACTTCTCCTTTGCCAGAGTCTCAGGCACGTTCCATCTCGTACAACGACGTGTACCTACCTAAAGATCTTCGGTCATTTAACTCTCGATGATCCTTTCATCATTTTTATTACATGCATATATATAAATATACGTATATGTA
>OU426999.1:1127292-1134792 GCA_911387935.1 Dolichovespula saxonica
CCCTTCTCTTCTCTTCCAACCTCTTCTTCCCTTCGTTCGTTCGTTCGTTCGTTCGTTCGTTCGTTCGTTCGTTCATTCGTTCGGTCGGTCGGTCCTTTTCTCCGCTTCTCCTCGTCCTCGACGTCGTCATCCCCTTTGGGCAAGCTGAGCGCAACTCGCACACTCCCGCGACACGCCAGAGAACCTGCCTCTACCTCCTCCTCATCCTCATCCTCCTCCTCCTCCTCCTCCTCCATCGCCTCCACTCTCTCTCTCTCTCTCTTTCTCTGTCTTTCTCTCGCGATAATCTTTTGTCCGATCGTGCGCGTATAGCTCTCGCGAGCACGCGTATACTATTTAGAGACTCGACGTTCTTCCATCGTCTCCTCCTCCTCCTCCTCCTCCTCCTCCTCCTCCTCCTCCTCCTCCTCCACCTCCTTCTCCTTCTCCTCCTTCTCATCCTCCTTCTTCTTATCTTTATTTTCAGATTCGTGACTCCAATTTCGTGATAAGCCTCGGATATAAGTACATACATACATACATACATATATACATACATAAATATATATATATTTATATGTATATGTATATGTATATGTATATGTATATGTATATGTATATGTATATGTATATGTATATGTATATGTATATGTATATGTATATGTATATGTATATGTATATGTATATGTATATGTATATGTATATGTATATGTATATGTATATGTATATGTATATGTATATGTATATGTATATGTATATGTATATGTATATGTATATGTATATGTATATGTATATCTTTTCCTTATTCATAATATTATATAAATACGTTCTTCCTTACTTCCTCCTCCGTACGCGTCAATGAGTAATTTTGAATTCCCAAATCAACGTTTCGTACGTGCCATCGTTTACCTTGCTTTTTCATTTTTCCTTTCGTTCTTTTCGTTTTCTTTTTTCTTTTATTTTTATGTTTATTTCCTTTCTAAATTTCGTTTCTTCATTCTTTGTTTTTTTTTTTTTTTTGTCGACGAGCCGCCAAACGAAAAAGCGTTCGCTTGGTGTCGAACGCACCGCGAAAATTTCTTTTTCTTCCTCTCTTTTTTTTTCTTCTTTTTTTTTTTTTTTTTCTTTTCTTTTATCGGCTCCGGTTAATGATCTTTATTTCTTCACCTGGTGTATATTTTATCGTGAACGCATTTGTACACACGGTATAAGCGACTCACTCACCCACGCACGCACGCACACACGCGTGAACACTTGTTACGAACGTCACGTATGCATTCAATAAATTTTGTACGTTAAACGTCGACACGAGTGATCATTTCTAAGGGTTGCTTCGAGGGTAAATTCACGTTCGTTCTCGTTTCGCGCACCTGCGAATCCTTTACGGATCGGCGATCGATCCTCGCGAGAGAGAAAGAGAGAGAGAGAGAGAGAGAGAGAGAGAGAGAGAAAAGGAGAAAGATTGCGATGGCGGCCATCGAGAGAGAGAGAGAGAGAGAGAGAGAGAGAGATAGAGTGAGAGAGGACGAAAGTGGCGCCTGACGTCACGATCTCTTCGCTTTTCTCGGATCGGAGAACAAAAGGGCGTATGCCGAGGGTAGTTTTAGCCCCACGGGTTCTCGCGGACCAACCTGACGCAATTTATTCCATCCTTTTTATTTTGTTCTCGTGTCAACGATTTTTCAAAGATTCCTTTTCCTCGGACGTGTATATATATATATATATATATATATATATATACTCGGAGACAAAGAGACATAGAGATAATTATATATCAGATATTTCCGTCTTATACCAACCCTAACGTTTTAATACATTTTTTTTTTTTTACAATGTTCAGAAAAGCACATCGTTTCATCGGTAGAGAAAAAAAATTTTATATATGAAAACTAAATCCTTTATGTTTATATATTATATAAAAAAAAAAAAAGAAAATAGAAGAAAAGGAAAAGAAAATGTGTTTTAAACGGGATAATTACAAGCTTCGTTTAGTCTCGCAAAGAGTCGAAGAGAGAGAGAGAGAGGGAGAGAGAGAGAGAGAGAGAGAGAGAGAATCTTTAAAATGTTGGAATATGAAATTTTCGTTTCCCGAATCGATTTCAAACCACTTTGTGTTTGACCGTCGACGACGCTTTCGCACTTACGCATGCATAAAAAAAAAAAAAAAAAAAAAGAAAAAAAAAAAAAGTTGTGCTCCCATAAAGTTTGTTAGGGGATCTTTTTTCTCTTTCTTTCTTTCTTTCTTTGTTTTTGGTTTCGTCTCTCTCTCTTTTTTTTGGGGTAGAGGGAGGGGCGTTGTTTTTCTTTTTCCCTTTCTCCACTTTGCCTTTTCCCCCGTCGTGTTTTCCCGGACGTCATACGTCGAACAACGGCGAACTGGCATCGCACACGTACATCATCCGTATGTACATAGAGATACATAAATACGTACATACGTACATACGTACATAGAGATATATACATACGTACGTAGTTGTATACGTATTAGCCCGCACGCTTTTGACTTCGCGCGAAACCGAGGACGCGTGAAACGCGATCGCGATGGACGGATTTCGCGAGAGGTTTACGTTGACTTTACGTGGGCGTTACACTCCGTGAACAGCACGTCCATGTCCGAGTTACTCTTTTAGGTATGTATGTATGTATGTATGTATGTATGTATGTATGTACATACGAAGAGAAGAAGAAGGAGTAAATCATCGGGATGACGTCAACGAGAACGATTCCGAGTCTTAACGTTCCAGCTTACAAAGTGCCACCTAGCTCGAGCTATAACGTCCGTCCGCGATCGGTCGGCCATACGAAATGGAAGAGACGCAAATGTCCATTAAAAATCTGAACGTTTCTAAACTATTCTCGTACCCTTTTTTTTTGGTCACTATATATATGTATATATATATATATTTTGTCATTATATACTTTTGTAGAATAAAAGAAAATTCAACTACGGAGACGGACGGTTTGATATTTATTGTGACATTAAAATGTAGATAAGACGACAAAAACGCAAGAGTGTGTGTGTGTGTATATATATATATATCTAATGAAGAAAAACGTATACTTTATGTGAGAACCGTCTGGTTTCTGAAAGGATTAATCGGGGCTCGTTTAAAAAGAATAGCACCTCGCGACACCTTTAACGGCTACTACTTTATTAACTTTTCAAGGAGTTCACATTTTCAACGCATTCATTTTCATTTTGAAATTTCTCTCTTTTTATATATGTCTATATATATAATTCTATAATTTCTTTCTTCTTTATTTATTTTTTCTTCTTTATTATTCTTCTTTTTTTGCTTTCTCCTCCTCCTCCTCCTCCCTATACCCAAGGCCCGGTCGATTAAAATATCATCGATGATAATCCAGATGATACGAACGATATATATACATACATATATTTATGTATGTATGTATGTATGTATGTATGTATGTATGTATGTATGTACGGTCATCCGACGAAATATTTATAACGCATAGTATTCACGGTTAAAATATCAACTACGACCGTCCGAAATATGCGCTTCGTGTCGCAGTTTACAATTCGTTTGAAGAAATTCTTTTTACCCTTCCCGTTGCCACCGGTGGTGTATCGGGATTTTAAAATTCGCGCCTCGTCCGCGCGTCCACACTCCCGAAGAAAATACGCGATTCGAATGCCACCGATGCCGACGAACGATGACGACTACTACTACGACTACTACGACTACTACGACTACTACGACTACCACGATTCAAGTACTATTACGACTACTACGATTTGACTACTACTACGCTACTACGATTTGACTACTACTACGCTACTACTATTACTATTACTACTACTACTACTACTACTACTACTACTACTACTACTACTACTATTAATATATATTACTACTACTACTACTTCACTACTACTACTATTACTACATATTACTACTACTACTTCACTACTACTACTATTACTATTATTACTACTACTACTACTACTACTACTATTAATATATATTACTACTACTACTACTTCACTACTACTACTATTACTAGTATTACGAATAGTAATACTACTACTATTACTAATATTACGAATATTGCTAGTAGTAGTAGTATTAGTAATGGTGGTATTAGTAGTGTAGTAGTAGTAGTAGTAGTAGTAGTAGTAGTAGTAGTAGTTCGAGTCGGTGGGGGTTGTTTGTTCTCTCGAAAATAACAGAGAAAAGATGAGCACGGTGAAATTTTCTTTTTTAGATACGTCCAACGTTTTCTACCCTTACCTTACCCCCGTTCGTTCGTTCGTTCGTTAAAAACGAACGCGACCCCTATATTATGCACGGCGTATCCACTGACCCAAATATTCGACCGTTTCACCGATGGTCGTTAAAACGCCCGCTCCATTATCTCTGCTCGAGAGATAAACGCATGGCCGACAGTTTTCCCCGTCGACCGCATATATTCTTTTCCTTTTCCTTTTTTTCCCCTCTCTCTCTCTCTCTCTCTCTCTCTCTCTCTTTCTTTTCTCTTTTTTTTTATTCTTTTTCTCCTTTTTTTTCCTCCCTTCACTTCCTTGTACCTTTCTTTCTTCGTTTTCTCCTCTTTCTCTCTCTCTCTCTCTCTCTCTCTCTCTCACTTTTATTTTCTTTCTCTCTTTTTTTTTTTCTTTTCTTTTTCTTCTTTTTTGGTCGATTCAACGCCAAGAGAAAAGGAAAAAAACACATTTACTTCCTACCATTCCTCGGACACGAGAATGTATGCGCGCGTGTGTATGTGTATAGATATTTATTTTTTTCTTTTTTTTCTTTTTTTTTTTTTTCTTCTTCTTTTCTCTTTATATTTGCGAGAACGAATTGATGAGAAATACCTCATGTTTTATAGAAGACACAATGTAAAGATGATAATAAAAATATTAATAAAGAGTCGTTCGCACGTACGACGAGATATAAATGGTTACATTTTGAGTTATTCATATCGAATATATATGTATATACATATATACATATATACATATATATATATATATTCGTTAAAGTGGCGATTAGGAGAAAGAAATACGTAGGAAGGAGATACAAAAAGAGAGAGAGAGTGAGAGAGAGAGAGAGAGAGAGAGAGAAAGAAGAATCGTTTGATAAATTCGAACTAGTCTGTTACTACTCGGCCATGCCCGTTGTCTTCGACGTAACGTAAAAGAAGCGTGTAAAGTCACAGTGTGAGAGAGATAGAGAGAGAGAGAGAGAGAGAGAGAGAGAGAGAGAGACGCAACGTTCTCGTTAAATCTATAAATAAGCGGATATGTAGTCTCTGCGTGCATTCTGGTAAGGCACCCTCCAAGATCGAGAACGACGCGACCGAGGAATCGCGCTTATACGCATCTTTGCTAACTACCTACCATCCATCGATCCTCTCGTAACAAATTTTAATCGAGTCTAATCAAGCTTTTTGTCGTTGGATAAAAAATAAAAAAAAAAAAAAAAAAAGAAAGAAAAAAGAAGGACTACGTCGAAACTATACACGCGACAATATTATTATATCACGAAATAAAATCGTGTCTACTTGGCTTTTAATTAATTAACGAATTAATTCTCTCTCTCTCTCTCTCTCTCTCTCTCTCTCTCTCTCTCTCTCTCTCTCTGTCTCTCTCTATCTCTCTCCCTTTTTTTGTTCTCCTTCTTTCCTCTTTATCCCTTCGTTCGTTCGTTTGTTATTTGTTTGTTTGTTTGTTTTCGAATTGAATGACTCACTCTATTACTCATTCTCATTCGGCGGGACAATTTCTTTTTCTTTTATTTTTTCTTTTTTTTTTTTTTTTTTTTTTAAGTACGTAGCGTCATTATCATCATCATTATCCCTATGGCACGCACACATACACGTTGTGTTTATATTATCTTATCGTATGTACTCTTCGACCGTAATTTTCAATTATTAGTTCGCACGATTTACGAGCTCGTACGCCGAGATAAGGGTAGGTCTTGGAGACGATGGTTAAAAAATAAAAAAAGAAAAAAAGTTTTACAGGCACGCGAAAAGCGATCATCTCTCTCGCCAAAGCGGTTCGAGGAGACTCTCGATTAGAGATTTTAAACGGGTATTTTTACGGTCGTGCTATTGCGCGAAGGGAGGGAGGGAGGGAGGGAGGGTAGAAGAGTAGGGGAGCGTAGGAATGGTGGCCGGGGGGAGGACAGAGAAAAAAAAATGGAAAATAAAAAGGAGAAAAGAATGAAGATCGATAGGAACGAGGAGAGAGAGAGAGATGGGAAAAGAAATGAAAATAGAAAAAAGAAAAAGGGACGCGATTTCCTACAGTAAGATTCCCCAAGAGAAAAACGTTTCCATCTGACTCTACTTTTTGTCTAATTTTTTTCTTTTTTTTTCTCTCTCTTTTAGGATTTGCGTCCAAGGTTCTAGGATCGAAGAAAACGTTCCCCTCGACACCCCTGCCCGCCTACCCGCCCCGCTCCACCCGGCTCGTCGAACTTCGATCCCTCATCGATGTGAGGCATGCGAGCTGAAAGCCCTTGGATCGCCGTGAGAGCACAGGTATGTGTGTACGTAAATTAGATTTTTTTTTTTCTTTTCTTTTTCTTTTTCTTTTTCTTTTTCTTCTTCTTATTTTTCTTTTTCTCCTTCCCACGAAATCTCGGCGGCAAAGATGGGTACGTTAAACGCGAACTTTACGAAGGATCATAATTCCGTAACGAGAGCGTAACGACCGTTTACCGTGCTTCCTACCTACGTTTTCGCATTCTGAATTTAAAATAAAACAAAATAAAGAGGGTGTCCGGTTTGAACGGAATATATATATATATATATATATATATATATATATATATATATATATATATGTATATATGTATATATAAGTAATATATCGAAAGTGATGGAATTGAAACGATGTATATGAAAAAGATTGATAGGTATTTAGTGTGTGTGTATGTGTGCAGTATGTATGTGTACACACACACACACACATGTATGTTAGGGTTGAAATACCGTAACGTAGGACATATATATATATATATTTTTTTTCAACTCGTAACACACAAAACCGTTCTCTCGTAATTTTACTCGTAAAAATGATTGTTATCAAACCTACCCCCCCTTCCCACCTTCCCAACCCTCCGCCTCGAAAAAAAAAGAAATCTCCGATGAAAATAAAAATCGTCAACGCGATAACGAACGAACGGGAGTCTCGATTAATGAATTAATTTATTTATTTACTTGATCGACGAAAACGAACGACGAAACGAAGCTTAACGTCAACGACGACGACGACGCGACGTGAAAACTTAACTTTAATCGCGAGCGACGATCGATGAAAAACCATTTAAGTCGACGAATTTTATACATATATATATATATATATATATATATATATATATATACCCTGACGCGTAAAGCGAATAATTAATGTGGGAGTTCAATTCCGAGTCGAAGAATTTAAGATCTTTACCTTTCGAAGAATAGATATTCTTAGAGGGAAGAAGAGCTCTCTCTCTCTCTCTCTCTCTCTCTCTGTGTGTCCTTTTTCTCTCCCCTCTCTCTCTCTCT